>CM022950.1:34560571-34811762 GCA_012931725.1 Litsea cubeba
TGCACTCAAACCTAAAATGTCCTTCAATGCCACAATAATTACATTTAGACATGGGCAAAGAAGTGTGAGTGCTAGAGAATGAGGACTCACCTTTCACAAAAGTGTTGGTGAATTTAGGGTCATATGAGGTATTCCTATCAAATCCAAGACCCGTCCTATCCTTTTGATTTACCCAATTTAAATAACTTTTCCAATCTTTCTTCACTTTGGGTAAATTTGCACTCATACTTTTGTTTGTATGTTTCAAGTTGAGTGACTTTGGTTTTAAGGGTTGAATTCTCATTTTAACTTTAGTTAGTTCTTGTTCAATTCCCTTAAATTTGATTAGCTCTTCATTGGCAAGTTTTAACTTCATTTCAAGTTCATTAACAACATTAGATCCAAGTTCTAAGGTGTTTAAATTATTTTGAGCATTTGACAAGTTTTCCATTGAAATTGTCAACTTGGATCTTAAATGGAATGTTCTCATCTTGTCTTTTTAAAGTATCTCTTAGACTTAAATTTTCTTTCTTAAGCTCATCACAATTTATCTTTATTTTATTTAGTTCAATTTGAGCATTAGATAAATTTTCCTTAGAGATACTTGACTTAGATTCAAGATTGTTAAAGTCTTTGTCTTGCCTTTGTAATTGATCTCTTAGTTTAGAATTTTCCTTATTGAGATTGTCATAACCTATTTTAATTTCATTTAGTTCATCTTGGATATTAGATAGGTTATGCAAAGAGATCATGAACTTAGAGTCTACACAATTTAAAGCTTCCTCTTTTCTCTAAGTTCATCTTTAGAAGAGACTAATTCTTTGTTTAGTCTTTTAGATTCTTCTCTTAATTTTTTATTACTCTTGGCAAGCTTCAAGGATATAGCATATAATTCTTCATAAGCTTGTTGAATATCATCTTCATTTTCTTTAATTTCTTCTTCTTTCAATTTAAGTTGAGATTCTTTAATTTTGATGTTTGAATCTCCAATAGATGGAAGAAGGGATCTAGAAGAATCTACAAAGTCTAAACTAGTGGAATCCATTTTTATGATTTTCATGTAAGCACAAACACTAGGGTTTTGACTCTAGGTTTTTACACCTAATCAAGAGTTCCAAACACCTTGATCCTAATATTAGAGCACGAGGCTCTGATACCAAATGAAAGTCCTTGTGGGAGTCCAATGATCCTAACCCTAGAGGGGGGGTGAATAGGGTGAGCTACTAATAGTGACTAACTATGACCAATTTTAATTTTCTATAAACTAACTAGTCACTAGTGATGATAACAAGCACAATGCGGAAGCTAAATACATACAATCATCACAAGAGCATGCAACCACAACACAATATTTATAGTGGTTCGGCCAACGTGCCTACATCCACTACCGGCTTGTGCTCTCACACCCCACCGGATTTCCACTAATATGCTTTTCCAATAGCTAAGCAATAACCTCTACAAGATGCTTTCCAAGGCTTAGCAATAACCTCTACAATGTATGCTTTCCAAGGCTTAGCAATAACCTTACAATGATGTTTTCTAGGCTAAACAACAACCTATCAATATGCTTTTAATGGCTAAGCAATAACCTTACAAAGAAATGATTTCTCAAAGAAAGTGTCTTCCAAAGAACACTCTAAGAGATTACAATTAAAAGCACAATTACAATGCCTCTTTAATAGGCTAATTTGAAAGTGAAAACTAAAATCACACAACCACACTAATGAGTGCAAAGATGTATGCTAATGAGGGTGTGTGTGTGACAACTTCAATCAAGTTTAAAAAGTAAAGTCCAATGAATATATGCTCAAAGCAATTCAAAGATTAAAGCACATAGAAAGAATTGATTGAAGTTTAAATGCAAATCACATGAACAAATACTAACTTGTTGATGATTTAAAAAATAAAGGCTCACAAGTTGTATGAAATTAATTTGGCTTAAACATGTGATGCATTTGTAGTGTTTGTTTTCAAAAACAAGATTTAACAAAGGTTTTAAAAAGATTGAAAACAACAATGATGATTCAAACAAGTTAAATTAACATGTTATAAAGAAATCAAAGTTTTAAACATAATTACATGTTTAACAAAGTTTAAAACTAAACTAAGTTTGAATCAAAGAAAAGAATTCATTACAACTTAATATCAAAGATTGAATGGAAGTAATGAATTCATTTCATCATAGTTATCATGCTAAAAATATTTACCAAAGATTTAAAACCAAGCATGAAACATATGATTAAATTAAGCAAAGCTTACTTGGAGATTTACTTCATTAATCCAAGCTTTAGCTTTCCTTAATGACCATTAGCCTTCCTTAGCTTGATCCCCTTTCTTTTGCTTCAAAATGCCTCAAGAAGGGCTTCAAAAATCATCCTCAATGCTTAAGGAATGAGTTTCTTTTTATAGAAAAAGTGGTCCAACGGCTCCTTGTCGGTCGACCCACAGGTTGTTGTCGGTCAACCGACACCTCAACGGTTAGAAACCCAACGGCTTTAATTTTTGAAAAACTGCTTTTAGCGGCGGCCATAAAGCGCCGGTAAAAGTCCCGTTTGACCGCCGGTAAAAGTCCAGAATTCTCAAAAATGGGATTTTCAAAGTGATTTTCTTGGGGGACTTTGGGCCAATAAACCAAGCATGGAAATATGATTTAAACCAATCCAAGTGCTTAAAAATCATATAACATAAAAGGCCAAACAAAACTTAAAACATTTAAAACCAATGGCTAGCTTGATTTATAAAATCTTTTTTTTAAACTAAAAATGCGTCCAATGTTTAAAACCAAAACATGCATAAATCATAAGGTTTACAAGATTTAAAACAATGCATGTATAAATCAAGATTTCAAGATTTCTAAAATCAATGCATGTGACAATATTCAAATGAATGAATAAGATGAATGATGCATCCATCAAATTGCAATACGAAATCCTAACATCAATAGCTGGGGATTCTTCAGTCAGGAAGGGTGTGTGCTTTGAAGTCACAGTCTTAGGAGAAGAAACCTGAGAGGGTGTCATCTCAGTGAAAGTCACGTGAGATGAGGTGGCTCCAGAGGATATATGCTAGGCGTCGTTGGAGTATAAGTGATCTCATCAGACGATGCCTCCGAAGAGCTATAATCCCGAATTATCACATTACAAGAAGCTCTGACTGGAGACGTTGCTTGATTGGAGCCAGACGCATCCTCGGATGTAAGAGGATCGTCTATCCAACAATTTTCTCCATTTTCAAGAGTTAAGGGTGGATGTACCTGATGGTCTTCAGGGACTTCAGGCTCGGGTGTTGACACCAAAAATGTCACTTTGCTTCTTCAAGATGCAGAAAACTGCATGAAGTCGCAACCTGCCATAAATAGGTAATGCTACTTCCAAAAATCAAATCTTGTCAGTATCAAACAAAAACTGCAAGATCCTTCAAGACAGCCAAAAGAGGAGTGCACAAGAAGTTTCAGGCCATTTCAAAATCATTTGGCCTAACTTCGCTTCTCCAACAGCTGAAAAGGAGCTCCCGGCGGCGAAAGCATCGAAGACACCAAATCTTCGATCAGAGCCGATGGATGGTCACAAAATACATCAAAAGGCTCCACGTCAAGTTCCGAGTCAAACCGACAACGTTTTACGCTACATCAACCCTCAAACAGTTAAATCAAGCCTTTCGGCGGCGAGAACCACCGAGGCCATCACTCATTAGATAGAGCACATGGACGGCTTCAAAATGCTTACAAAGGGCTACACGTCAAATTTCAGTTCATTTCGACAACGTTTGACCAGACTTTGACGCTCGGAAGCCAAATCAGGCCTCTCGGCGGCGAAGTTCCCCAGTACCATGGTTTCCAAGACAGAGCCTATGGATCATCTTAAAATGACTCCAATAGGTTCCCTGTCAAATTTCAAATCAATCGGACATCGGTTGACCGCACATCAAGCCGCGACATCTTCATCGCGATAAAAATAAGTCTACTGGTGATAGGACCCCAAATGGCTTCAAAACTCAAACAAAAACCTATGGTTGGTCTTACTTATTGCTCAGCAGGCTTCACCCCAAATTTCAGGTCATTCCAACATCGTTTGACCTAGTTTCAGCTTCTGACGAAAAATCGGCAGCTCTGCGCGACAAAGTCTTCGGCTTTCTCAGAAAATTGGAAACTTTGCAAAACAAAATGCAAGGATTCTCATCAGGTTTTCTGTAGGGAAATCAGGCCAATAAATGATAAAAAATGTCAAGGAAAAATACAGAATAAAAAAATAGCAAAAACGGACACTAAACTGGACAAAAGGGGGGAAAAAAACCCTAGGGTCGCGACCCTCGAGCCCGGGATCGCCGGGAGGGCCCCTGAAACCCAGTTGTTTGCCTTTTTTTTTCGCAATTCGAAGCGTCTAACCTCTGGTATTTTCCAAAATGCATACTTTTGAAACACCAAATCCTTTGACATCCGTCAAAAACACGGGTCAATCATCAAGAGTATCAAAATCAACATTGATCGCCAACCGGTCAACCAAAAAAAGTGTGCTTTCTGCCCGACCCGATCGAGAAAATCGACAGGACAGATGGCTCCGACCCGCTGTTGGCAAACAATACCTGAAGTTACATGGTCATCTAATGTTGATCTACATCAAGATCCATCGATGATCATCGCCAGAAGAATCCCAAAAGACGCGGCACGACGCGCGACTCTTCAACTGCCCGGCGACCACTTAATGTGATTAATTGACTAGCTTTATTACAGTCATTAATCCATTTCCTTGGATGGCCCAATCAGAAGCAAGCATCCGGGAGTTACAAGTCAAGAGATTCATGACATTTAAACCATGAAACTCCTCCCATCATGGCGATTAAATGCCATCAATCTCCTCCGGCCAATCAGAAGCCAAGAACAAAGAGTTACAAAATAAAGGAACTAAATCCTGTAACTCCTCACATTATGCGGCTTAATGACAATAAAAGCCCATAAACTCTCCTAAATGGCTACCAAGAGCCTATAAATAGGAGAGCATTCCAAAGGAATCCATATCGGAAAAACCACAGACATGGGAAAAACAAGACAGATCCCAGATCAGAAAAAAGCACAAAAATCCAGAGAAAAAAAGAGAAAACTCTGCGGAAGTTCAACACCGACCACCGCTACAAGGTGACAAAGTCCCTTGGGGGGTACCCCCCCAAGGTTCTTCCTTCTCCTTCTGCCTCCAATGGCTTAGACGTGGCTTTTCGGCCCGTCTACTTGGTTTTTTATTGGACATAGGACCTCCTTTTGGTCTTTGTCCTCTAAAAACCCGAGGTTATAGCCAGGCCAAGCAAATCAATAGCGACCTCTGTTCTCATCTGCATGGATGATGGCGAAGTCCACATATGGCTTGCGACCGTCAATCTGAACGGGTCCCCTACAATCTCCTGAGAAGTTAGATCCTCCTTTTCTTGCTTTTCATTGTAGTTTGTATTTTTTCAAAAGAGACAAAAATCATAACTCTTGTTTTTCATTATTGATAAGAATTGTAAATCGGCTATAAATGCAAAAAATCAGCTATAAACGCCAAAAATCGGCTATAAACGCCAAAATCGGCTATAAATGCCAAAAAATCGCTTTCACGGCAAATCAAGAAAATGTCTCTTTTCTTAAATATATGTGCAATGGAAAACTTGAAAGAAGTTGATTTCCTTTTTACTTGCGAAGGTTGATCTCCGGATCACCACTTGCAATTCCAAGTAAAATAGAAAATCTAGCGCACCCACAAAAAAATATTGATGCACGCCTCTGCCCCTCGGTTACGAAAGGGTCAGACCCAAACGGACTCCCACGTCCGCTGACCTCGGTAGAACCGAGCGATTGAAGCGCTGTCCATCATCGGGATTGCTAGGAGGCTCGTTGACGTGGTCTTGCTCTTATCCTAGAGCGAGATGCTGCAAGATCCTTGCATATTCTTCAAGATCAGGCATGGGAGCCAAATCTTCTTCTTTGTCTGCTCTTTGTGGTTCAACATGGTTGGGTTCCACTGGAGCAATGACGGGTGCTGGTTCAACAACATTTTCTTGTACAGCCTCTTGGTATTCTTCATCATCAGACTAGAATCCTTGTGGCTGTAGGGGTTATACCAGATCACTGGCATAAGATGAGTCTCAGGAACCCATTATTCATCGGAGAGATATTCTCCTGTTTCAAGGGACTCCTCCCACTCGTCGGTGTGGTTGGATTCGAATCCATCATCGGTGTCGCTGGACTCGTATCCATCAATGGAGAATCCAACTACCGAGTTGCAAGAGTATGATGCCCCCTGCATGGTTTTTTCTTTGAATTGAGGTGGCATGAAATCACTGAGAGTGAATTTTCTCACCCCCTTTGAAGTCTCTAGAAGGGACGTTTTTGTTGCCTCCAGTGAATCGGTAGAGGAAGTCTCTGCCTTTTCTTGGATTTCTTGTATTGGCTGGGTCTTCTCTTGCCGTTTGAGCTTGAGGAGATGTTTCCTAGCCTGCCTTTGCTATTGAACTGTAGGCTTTGTTTTCACTATCTCCCAATTTTCATCTTCCAGGAGATCGGGATGTACCCATATGGGTTATCCGTCTGGTGTCGGGTAAGGAACCAGTTCTTCAGACGCTTGGATTTTGTTTATCACCTTGAAAGAAGTAGTGATCTTCTTCTTCGGTGATTTTGATGTTTGTCCACATGACACCATGTTGACGGAGGCAGACCCATAGTTTTTGTCAAAGGTGATGACTCCATTTTTCCACATCTCGTTTATTTTCTCCCTTACAACAAAGCATTGATTGAGAGGATGCGAGATCATCTGTGGTATGGACAGTACCGAGGATCGTTGGTTTTGCCAACATCACCCAGTCTTTTGGGTTCAGGCATGGTGAGCTTGCCGTTTGCCACGAGAGCCCCGAAGATTTCATCAACATCTTCATCGAACGGGTATTTCTTTTCTACTCGTTCTTTGAAGCCATCAGAGAGTTCAGGTCTCTTACCGGCAGCTTTGTTTTCAGCTTTCTTTGGTGGATGAGGAGATGAGTTGGTCTGCACATTGATGACCTCTTTTTTCTTTGGTTTAGAGGTTGCAATGACGGTTTGGCTCTTTTTTTGATAATTTTTTACTGTTGAGGTCTTTAATTCACCGTTTTAGCTTCCATGGAAGCTTCTAGGAGTTCTCCCAGGTTCTTTGATTTGTTGCCGATGATCATGGAGCGGATTTTAGCTCTCATGTTGTTTCGACAGATGTCGACAAGCGACGCTTGTGGCAATACATTAGAGCATTTGTATGCCATTGCTTTCCACTTGTGAATGAAGTCATATGTTGACTCATTCTCCCCCTGTTTTAGGCTGCACAGCCGAGCCATAGTAGCGGGATGATCCTCACCTTTGAAGTGAGTCAGGAAGCGTGTCTCTAGCATGGCCCAGTTTTGGATGGAGTCCTCTGGCAAAGTGGAGTACCAATCAAAGGCCGTACCTTTTAGGGTACTTGCAAAGAGGCGGATCTTGAGTGCATATTGATCCGCGATAGCTCCCGTCAGGATCTTGAAGTGGATGACGTGCTGTCTGGCTGATCCTTTCCTTGTATATGTTTAGAGAGTAGGATGCTTGAATTTTGTGGGGAACGGGACCGAGTCCATCCATAAGGGATATGGTGGCTTGATCCCATGCTCCTTGAGTATGTCCTCTTCTTTTGCTTTTGCGAGGATACTGTCTACGTCCTTTTTGGTAAGGGCGCGTGACTCATTTTCTTCTCCATTTTCCTCATCATCTTGATATTCAGAGGAGGTTCATTGTTTTCCTGATTTTGGAAGGCGAGGAGAAGGTTTTCCATCAGAGTTTCAATTCTTTGTTGGCCTTGTTCCAACTGTTGGATGCGTGTGAGCGCATCATCTTGAGGTGGATTCCAAGGTGGTGGCTCAGAATTTGTAGCCAGAACGTTCATCCCTCGAGATTCAAATGAAGAAATTGTCCTGGTGACTGAGCTGGGGTTCATTCATTTTGATGAAGAGCTTGAGGAAGGATCACTATGCCGTTCTTTGCTTGAAGGAGCAGGAGATTCTTCTGAATGTCTTATTTTCCTGGAGACGCTGCGGTTCACCAGACGTCGGACATGGATTCTGGATGCTGACTTTTGGCGTCTTCTGGTTTTTCCAACCATATGAACAGCAGCAACTTGCTCGGGTCTTTCTTTTTCGACCCATTCGTGAGAGGCTTGAAGCGTAGGAGGCTGGGGTCCTTTTATTATCTAGTCTCTTTTGTCGATACGACTCGCGGCGGCGTATATGACGAGTAATTTGAGCTTCGGTCGGCTCTGGCTGGGCTTTGATAATGAAGGATGTGCTCCCTCGGGCGCAGCAACCAAGCCTGTCTTCTTTGTAGCTATGCAAGGACAGGATGTGAACCCGGTCCTTCGCCTGTTGCAACGAAGCTTTGAATTTTTTGAGTTCGGCCCCTATAGATATGAAGGGTCGAACCGAAGGATTGTAGGCCTTAGTAGGTGCTTGCAGAGGCCTTGTGATGCATGATTTGATTTTGGGCTTGTAAGAACAAGTCGGCTCATGCTGGGTTGACTTAGGAGTCAGGTTGGAGATGGGTCTCTCCTTTTTCATGTAAGCAAAAGAGTAGAACTGGTTCTCCTTGAGTGGGGCCAGGTATGCTAGCTTGGTGGATCTTTGGGACCTTCTTTGTTTTAGTGAAGGTATTGGGGACCAAGTCTTATGATAGACCTGGTTGTTTGCGGGTTGAGGCTTCGCGAGGGTGCCGCGGGCTTCGATCTTTTTGGTGTCCGCCTTTGGTGTCACGGTAGTGACACGTTGAGAGGCGAGCTTCTGCTTCTTAGAAGGACAGTTTCTTCTTCGGGAAGTGGGAATGGTCCCAACATCCCAAAGACGATAGTCCGGGGAGTCGAGGTCGACCCGGAGTTCAGAGAGTTGCCGAGGGAGTTGACGCTTCGGCAGCTGATGGGGCGCTTGTAGGTGCGTGTGGTTTGCTTCTGTTGAAGCATGAGCTGGTGCTTGTTCTCATCGAAAGTAATGGTTAGCAAAGCTGCCATTGTTAGTTTTCGAAAAAAATTTTGAAACAAGACCACATCCATTAGTAATCTTAAGAATATAATGATCATAAATGGGGAGTTCTATGGTTTGTCTTTTCAAATCGCTCGAGGGATATGACCTAAGCAATATGAAGAAGGCAAAAAGCCATAGAGGGTACAATTATTCTGATCGCAGGTATTTGTAAGCCCAGAATGAGCGTCCCAGTGACTGTTAGAAGCAATTGTGAACCTAAATTCGACTTATCGAGAAGCAGAGCTTGCTCGATGTAAGAAGAATATAAGGTTGGAGTTACAAATGTGCCGGTCGGGAATACAGCAGACCCTAAATGGCGTACGTACTAGTACCATAGACACAATGTTTGGAGACCGCATCCATGAGATGAGATTCTCTATGTTGAAAGGTCAAGATTGGATTCATTAAAGAGAGCATATGGTATTCCGATCCAAATACGGTCTCAACGATTTCCACGAGCGCCATTACTTAGAAGGGAATGAACCATAATTTCTCGGTTCTGAATAAAAAAATGACGAGTTTTTTTTTTTTGGAAGGTCAAGATCAGGTTCATCAAAGATAGCAAAAGGTATTCAATCTGAACACGGGCTCAATGATTTCCGCGAGCGCCAGTGCTCAGAAGGGAGGAAACCAAATTTTCTCCGATGTGAACCCAAAAATGACGAAAGTTTTGTTTTTGAAGATTTTTATTTTAAAAAAAAGTTTTTCTTTATTTTTTTATTTACTTTTTTTTAAGATTTTTTTTTGAAATTTTTTTTTATATTTTATATTTATTATTTTAAAATTTTTATTTGAAAAGTTTTTATTTTGAGAAAAATTTTTATTTAAAAGACGAGATAGTACACATAGGCCTCCCAACCCGTTTTTATGAAATCTCGATTGATAGAATTGCCCCCAGGTAAGGGTAGGATTACTTAATAAACCCGTTTGGAGGACCCTTACCTAGAACAGTCAAGCTGTCTCCACACTCTGGACAAGGCTTTTCTTGAATCAACTGTGATCAAAGAACGCAGTTGGTTTAACCTTAGTGGTCTATGTCTTTTTATTTTTCATTTTTTATCCCAAATGAACTCATCGAAGAGAAACGATGGCCCAAATCCTAATTCGAACAGGCTCAACAATTTCAGCTAGCACACGAACGAAAGGAAAGGATCAAAGTTTCTCAATTTTGAATCCAAACTAAGAAATTTGATTTTTTTTTAATTTCTAATGAACTCATCGAAGAGAAACAATGGCCATTTCCACAATTCGAACATGCTCAACGATTTCCGCGAGCACAGAGACGAAATGAAAAGGATCAAAGTTTCTCAATTTTGAATCCAAACTAAGAAATCTGATTTTTTTTAAAAGAGAAAGAGTGGAAATAAATTCAAAGAATTAGAAATTTCCAAAAAATCTCATCTCATTTTTTTTTTTGATATGGAATCCAACATAGGCCACCAATTAAAAAGTAGCCAAGGAATCCAAAAAAGAAGTATAAGCATAGAGCAAAAGATATGATATGCAAATATTTCATTTCTAGCATCATGGTCTCAAATGAACGAGTCCCACCGGGTGAAGCCAGCTTGATGGACCGCGCGTTCATTGCTCGGTGCTACCGAGGTCGGCGGACGTGGGAGTCCGTTGGGTACGACCCTTTCGCGCCCGGGGGGCAGAAGCGGGTATCAACATTTTTTTATGGATGTGCTAGATTTTTTTATTTTACTTGGAATTACAAGTGGTGATCCGGAGATCGACCTTTGCAAGTAAAAAGGAAATCAACTTCTTTCAAGTTTTCCATTGTACATATATTTAAGAAAAGAGACATTTTCTTGATTTGCCGTGAAAGGCGGTTTTTTTTGGAATTTATAGCCGATTTTTGGCGTTTATAGCAGATTTTGGCGTTTATAGACGATTTACAAATCTTATCAATAATGAAAGACAAGAGTTGTGATTGTTAGATCCTAAGTTGTTTGCAATTTGATGTCTTGCATTTGCATAATAGTCATCTCATTAGGTTCATTTTCATTTCACATGTTTCTTCTTGAAAATAATCTTTTTACTCAACCTACTCATGTTTGATTTAAACTCTTCTTTGGTTGATTTGAACCTTGATTTTAATCATGTTTTTCTTGATGAAACAATGCATAAAGACACCCTTCAAATCTGAGTTTTTAAATGATTTCAAAAGGTTCATTTTTCAAAACTTCAGATGTTCAGAAAATTGACCTGACCAGTCTGTCGGTCAAGTCATCGGTCCCCATCGGTCAACCCACAACTGAACCAAGGTTAACCGATGACTCCATCGGTTCCCATCGGTCAGCCTATCGGTTCCCATCGGTCCACCGATAGTGCATAAAATCCCAGACCGAGACTCGTCGGTTCCAAAAACAGACGGCACCTTTTTCCATGATTGTTGTGCTATCGGCTCGCCTATCGGTTCCGCATCGGTCAACCGATGAAGGACGGTCAACCGATGAATGCAAAAGGGTCAGGAGAACTGTAAAAAATATGACCGTTGCATATGACCGTTGAGCCATCGGTCAACCGACGGGCTAGTTATCGGTTGACCGACAGGCATCCGTTGGACCACTTTTTCTATAAAAAGCAAGTTCATTCCAAGATTTTGGTGACGTGAAAAAAGGCCATTTTTGGTGTTTTTGATGCCCAAGCAAAGGGAATGAACTAAGGAAGCTTGGTTGGTCCAAAGGAAAAGCTAAAGCTTGATTTCAAGAATTTAAATTCTAGTAAGCTTTAATTTCCTTGTTCATATGTTTCATGCTTTGGTTTAAACTTTTGGAAAATGTTTTCTAGCATGCTAACTATGTTGTGTGGTATCCATTTCCTATTTAATCTTTGTTTCACATGATTTGGATTTCAACACTTGATTTCAAACCAAGTTTTATTTTATACCTTGTTAATCATGCTTAGCCTAAATCTTTGATTTCTTTATAACATGATACATTAACTTGTTTGAATCCATCATTGATGTTTTCATTCATTTGAACTTTAGTTAAACCTTGTTTTGAAAACAACAATGAAGGTGCATCACATGTTTAGAAATATTTAGTTTCATACAACTTGTGAGATTTTGATTTTCATAATCATCATCAAGTTAAAACTTATACATGTGAAATGCACATTGACTTTAATCATAAATTTGAGTGCTTTAAACCTTCAAATGACTTAAGCATACATTGACGGAGTTTATGTTTTAAACTTGATTGAAGTCTCCACACACACACACCTTAAGCATTCATCTTTGCATTTCATTGTGTTGTGTGAGTTAGATTTTCATTTTCATATTCGCCTACTTAGAGGCATTCTACTTAAGCTTAAATTGTAATCTCTAAGAGTGTTTCGTGAAAACACTTTCTTTAGAGAAATCACTTGCTTGTATAGGTTGTTGTTAAGCCTTGAAAAACAACATTGTAAGGTTATTGCTTATCCTTGGAAAGCATATTGTTGAGGTTATTGCTTAGCCTATTGCAAAAGCATAAATAGTGGAAATCCGGTGGGGTGTTGAGCACAAACCGGTAGTGGATGTAGGCATTGAGGCCGAACCACTATAAATCATTGTGCAATGGTGAATTACTTGTGGTGATTGTTTAATTTACCTTCCGCACCTTCTCACATAATCATCACTAGTTACAGGTGAATTGGAAAAGAATTTAAAATTGGCCAAAGTTGTAGATCACCCTATTCACCCCCCCTCTAGGGTTAGGATCCCTCGGACTTTCAGTGATTTTTGTCTCTTTTAGAAAAATACAAACTACAATGAAAAGTAAGAAAAGGAGATCTAACTTCTCAGGAGATTGTGGGGGACTCGTTCAGATTGACGGTCATAAGCCATATGTGGACTTCACCATCATCCATGCAGATGAGAACAGAGGATACTCTTGATTTGCTTGGCTTAGCTATATCCTCAGGTTTTTAGAGAACAAAGACCAAAAGGAGGTCCTATGTCCAATAAAAAGCTAAGTAGACGGGCTGAAAAGCCACGTCTAAGCCATTGGAGGTAGATGGAGAAGGCAAGAACCTTGGGGGGGGGGGGGGGGGGGTACCCCCCAAGGGACTTTTGTCACCTTGTAGTGGTGGCCGGTACAGAACTTCAGCAGAGTTTTCTTTCTTCTTTCTCTCGGATTTTCTATGTTTTTTTTCTGATCTGGGATCTATCATGTTCTTATTGGAATGCTCTCCTATTGATAGGCTTTTAGGTAGCCATTTAGGAGGATTTATGAGCCTTAATTGTCATAAAGCTATATAAAGGGAGGAGTTAAGAGATTGAATTCTTTATTTTGTAACTCCTTTTTCTTGGCTTCTGATTGGCCGGAGGAGATTGAGGGCATTTAATCCCCTTTAATCGCCATGATGGGAGGAGTTTCATGGGTTAAATGCCATGAATCAATTGACTTGTAACTCCCGGATGCTCGCTTCTAATTGGGCCGTCCAAAGAAATGAATTAATGACTGCAATAAAGCTAGTCAATTAATCGCATTAAGTGGTCGCCGAGCAGTTGAAGAGTCGCGGGCCGTGCCGCGTCTTTTGGGATTCTTCTGGCGATGATCATCAATGGATCTTTATGTAGATCGACATTGGATGACCATGTAACTTCAGGTATTGGTTGCCAACAGCGGGTCGGTGCCATCTGTCCTGTCGATTTCTCGATCGGTCGGGTAGAAAGCACACTTTTTTGGTTGACCGATTGGCGATCAATGTTGATTTTGATACTCTTGATGATTTACCCGTGATTTTGATGGATGTCAAAGGATTTGGTGACTCAAAATTATGAAATTTGGAAAATCCCAGGAGTCGGAAGCTTCGAATCGCGAAAAATGATGAAAAAAAGGGCTTTCCTGGGCGAACCCGGTGAATCCGGGCTCCATGGTCGCCGGCGACCCAGGGGGGAATTTCCCCCCTTTTATCCCGTTTTACAGACGTTTTTTATGTTTTTCGATTCTTTTTTCTTCTGTATTTTTTCTTGACATTTTGATCATTTATTGGCCTGATTTTCCTGTAGAAAACTTGTCAGGAATTCTTGCATTTTGGAGTGCAAAGTTTCTAATTTTTCGGGAAAGCCGAAGACTTTGTCGCGTAGAGCAGCCGATTTTCCGTCAGAAGCTGAAACTGGGCCAAATGATGTTGGAATGACCTGAAATTTAGGGTGAAGCCTCCTGAGCAATAAATAAGACCAACCATAGGCTTTTGTTTGAGTTTTGAAGCCGTTTGGCATCCTATCGCGAGTAGACTTGTTTTTGTCGCGATGAAGATGTCGCGGCTTGATGTGTGGTCAACCGATGTCCGATTGACTTGAAATTTGACAGGGAACCTATTGGAGTCATTTTAAGATGATCCATAGGCTCTGTCTTGGAAACCATGGTCCTGGGGAGCTTCGCCGCCGAGAGGCCTGATT
Source organism: Litsea cubeba (assembly GCA_012931725.1). Classification (NCBI taxonomy): domain Eukaryota; kingdom Viridiplantae; phylum Streptophyta; class Magnoliopsida; order Laurales; family Lauraceae; genus Litsea; species Litsea cubeba. The sequence continues at coordinate 34,574,973 of CM022950.1, forward strand.
TGGCTTCCGAGCATCAAAGTCTGGTCAAATATTCTCAAAATGACCCGAAACTTGACGTGTAGCCCTTTATAAGCATTTTGAAGCCGTCCATGTGCTCTGTTTGACGAGTGATGGCCTCGGTGGTTCCCCCCGCCAAGAGGCTTGATTTAGCTGTTCGAGGGTTGATGTAGGGTCAAACATTGTCGGTTTGACTCGGAACTTGACGTGGAGCCTTTTGGATGTATTTTGAGACCATCCATCGGCTCTGATCGAAGATTTGCTGTCTCCAATGCTTTCGCCGCCGGGAGCTCCTTTAAGCTGCCGGAGAAGCGAAGTTAGGCCAAATGATTTTGAAATGGCCCGAAACTTCTTGTGTACTCCTCTTTTGTCTGTCTTGAAGGATCTTGTAGTTTTTGTTTGATTCTGACAAAATTTGATTTTTTAGAAGTAACATTGCCTATTTATGGCAGGTTGCGACTTCATGTAGCTTTTTGGATCTTTGAAGAAGCAAAGTGACATTTTTGGTGTCAACACCCCCAAGGTCCTTGCCTTCTTCTTCTGCCTCCAATGGCTTAGACGTGGCTTTTCAGCCCGTCTACATAGCTTTTTATTGGACATAGGAACTCCTCTTGGTCTTTGTCCTCTAAAAATCTGAGGTTATAGCCAAGCCAAGCGAATCAAGAGTATCCTCTGTTCTCATCTGCATGGATGATGACGAAGTCCACACATGGCTGCGACCGTCAATCTGAACAAGTTCAACACAATCTCATGAGAAGTTAGATCCTCCTTTTCTTGCTTTTCATTGTATTTTGTATTTTTTCTGAAAGAGACAAAAAATCACAACTCTTGTCTTTCATTATTGATAAGAATTGTAAATCGGCTAAAAACGCCAAAATCGGCTATAAACGCTAGAAATCGGCTATAAACGCAAAAAATCGGCAATAAATGCTAAAAAAAATTGCCTTTCACGGTAAATCAAGAAAATGTCTCTTTTCTTAAATATATGTGCAATGGAAAACTTGAAAGAAGTTGATTTCCTTTTTACTGGCAAAGGCCGATCTCCAGATCACCACTTACAATTCCAAGTAAAATAGAAAATTTGGCACACCCACAAAAAAAAATGTTGATACCCGCTTTTGCCACCAGTTATGAAAGGGTCGTACCCCATGGGCTCCCATGTCTATCGACCTTAGTAGAATAGTGCGCGGATAGCACGGTCCATCAAGCTGGCGGACCAGGTGGGACTCGTTCATTTGAGAACACGATGCTAGGAAATGAAGTATTTGTATATCATATTCTTACTCTATGCTTATACTTCTTTTCTGGATTCCATGGCAACTTCTTATTTGGGACTCGTTCATTTGGGCAATTGTTTATCTTCGATGAGTTCATTAGGGATAATTTTTTTTAAAATAAACAAAAAAATCAGATTTCTCAGTTTAGATTCAAAATTGAGAAGCTTTGATCCTCTCCTATCGTTCATCATGCTTGCAGAAATGTTGAGCCTGTTCGAGTTGGGATTTGTGCCATCGTTTCTCTTCGATGAGTTCATTAGAGATATAAAAAAAATAATTTTCAAAAATAAACAAAGAAACAAAAAAATCAAATTTCTTAGTTTGGATTGAAAATTGAGAAACTTTGATCCTCTCCTAACGTTCATCATGCTTGCAGAAATGTTGAGCCTGTTCGAGTTGGAATTGGGGCCATCGTTTCTCTTCGAGGAGTCTATTTGGGATCTAAAAAGAAAAAGACATAGACCACTAAGGTTAAACCAATTGCATTCTTTGATCACGGTTGATTCAAGAAAAGCCTTATCCAAGTGTAGAGACAGCTTGACTGTTCTAGGCAAGGGTCCTCCAAACGGGTTCATTAAGTAATCCCGCCCTTAGCTGGTGGCAATTCTATCAATCGAGATTTCATAAGACCGGGCTAAGAAGCCTATGTGTACTATCTTGTCTTTTAAATAAAAAAATCTTTAAATAACAAAAATCTTTAAAATAAAAAATTTTTAAATACAAAAATAAAAATTAAAAAAAATTATTTTTCAAAAAAAAATATTATAAAAAATAAATAAATAAAAATATTTAAAAAATAAATATAAAAAATAAGATTATTAAAAAAAAGAATAAAAAAACTTTTCAAAAAAAAATCTATAAAAGAAAACTTCCGTCATTTTTGGGTTCAGATCTGAGAAATTTTGGTCTCTTACCTTCTGGGCACTAGTGCTCGAGGAAATCAGCCCGTGTCTAGATTGGAATGCCCTTTGCTCTCTTTGATGAATTCGATCTTGGCCTTTAAAAAAAAAACTCTCGTCATTTTTGGGTTCAGATCCGATAAATTATGGTTCCTTCCTTTCTGGGTACTGGCGCTCGCGAAAATCGTTGAGCCCGTATTTAGGTCGAAATACCATCTGCTCTCTTTGATGAATCCAATCTTGACCTTTCAAAACAGAGAATCTTATCTCATGGATGCGGTCTTCAAACATTTGTGCCTAGCGATACTGGTACGCCCTTTTAGGGTCTACTGTATTTGCGACCGGCACATTTGTAACTCCAACTTTATATTCTTCTTACCTCGAGCAAGCTCTACTTCTCGATAAGTCGAATTTAGGTTCACAATTACTTCTACCAATCACTGGGACGCTCATTCTGGGCTCACCATACTTGTGATCAGAACAATTGTACCATAAGTGGCATTTTGCCTTCTTCATGTCGCTTGGGTCATGTCCCTCGAGCAATTTAAAAAGACAAAACCATAGAATTTTCCATGTATGATCATTATATTCTTATAATTACTAATGGATGTGGTCTTGTTTCGGAAATTTCCAAAACTAACAAGGGGAGATTCCTTGACCATTACTTTTGATGGGAACAAGCACTAACTCATGCTTCAACATAAGCAAACCATGCGCACTTACAAGCGCCCTGTCAGCTGCCGAAGCGTCAAATCCCTTGGTAACTCTCTGAACTCCGGGTCGACCTCGACTCCCCGGACTATCGTCTTTAGGACGCTGGGACCAATCCCACTTTCCGAAGAACAAACTGCTCCTTTCAAGAAGCAGAATGTCGCATCTCAACGTGTCACTACCGTGACACCAAAGGCGAACACCAAAAAGCCCGAAGCCCGCGGCACCCCTGCGAGGCCTCGACGCATAAACGACCAGGTCTATCCCAAAACTTGGTCCCCAAGACCTTCACGAAAACAAAGAAGGTCCTAAACATCCACCAAGCTAGCATACCTAGCCCCACTCAAGTAGAACCAATTCTACCCTCTTGCTTACATGAAAGAGGAGAGACCCGTCTCCGGCTTGACAACCAAGTCAACCCTGCATGAGACGCCTTGCTCCTACAAGCCCAAAATCAAGTCATGCATCACTAGGCCTCTACAAGCAACTGCTAAGACCTACAATCCTTCAGTTCGACCCTTCATCTCTACATGGGCCAAGCTCGAAAAATCCAAAGCTTTGCTGCAACAGGCAAAGGACCGGGTCCTCATCCTGTCCTTGCCCAGCTACAAACAAGATAGGCTTGGCAGCTACGCCAGAGGGAGCACATCCTTCATTTTCAAAGCCCAAGCAGAGCTAACCAAAGCTTAAATTGCTCGTCGTATATGCCGCTGCGCGTCATATCGATAAAAGAGACTAGAGAAGTAAAGGACCCAGCCTCCTACACTTCAAGTCTCTCACAAATAGGTTGAAAAAGAAAGACCCAACCGAATTGCTGCTGTCCATATGGTTGGAAAAATCAGAAGACACCAAAAGTCAGCAACAAAAATCCATGTCCGACGTCTGGTGACCCGCAGCGTCTCCAGGACAAGAAGACATCCAGAAGAATCCCCTGCTCCTTCAAGTAAAGGACGATAGAGTGATCCTTTCTCAAGCTCTTCATAAAAAAGGATGAGCCGCCGCTCAGTCACCAGGACAGTTTCTTCGTTCGAATCCCGATGGATGAATGTCCTGGCTACAAATTCCGAGCCACCACCTCACAATCCACCTCAAGATGATGCGCTCACACGCATCCAGCAGTTGGAACAAGGCCAACAGATGATTGAAACTCTGATGGAAAACCTTCTCCTCACCTTCCAAAATCAGGCGATCAATGAACCTCCTCCGAATCTTCAAGATGATGAGGTAAATGGAGAAGAAAATGAGTCGCGCGCCTTTACCAGAAAGGACTTAGACAATATCTACGCCAAAGCTAAAGAAGAGGATATACTCAAAGAGCATGGGATCAAGCCACCATATCCCTTATGGATGGACTCGGTCCCGTTGAAAGAAACTGCGATTCAGATCTGAACATCACTAGGGGAAGACATTCATGGCTGATTTGTAACATGACAGATTTTAAAAAAATCTGATTTGGGCAGCATAAATCAGCCATAGTGATCGCAAAAGAACTCCATGAATTCATTACCAACAAGCGTATAATTAAAGGAGAATCAAGAAGACTATTACCTTGAAGATTTGTAGACTTCAAATCTCTTGAAAAAATAGATCCAAAGGGCTGAACTCAGACTTGCAATTAGCAAACAATTTGCTGGAATTTTCTGCAGTAGTATTGCCTTTGATCTTCTTCTCTATCCCACTTCCAAATCTGATTGGCTAAGATGGTGGGATCTTAATCTAGGGATTTGAGAACTATTTTCTATGGAAAAATCTCAGACCTTAAGCTTTCTTCAATGAAGAAGAAAGAACCAAGGGCTGGACGTGTGGGACTCTCTCTTGCATAGGGATGGACGTCCAAGGGTGAAGGCTTCCTCTTTTATAGAAACTTTTGGATTGCTTTCCTAAAAAGTTATCTCTTCTAATTCTCATAGATGTCCTAAAAGGAAAGTATAATCTAAAGATTTATTTCCTTTTATAAACACTCCAATTAGAAAAGGAAACTAAAGGAACTTCCCACAAACTTTGGCAATTAGTAATCCTAGTTGTATAACACTTACTAATTTAAGTTTCTAATTCAAAAAGGAAACTTTCTCATAGGAATACTAATCGAAAGAGGAGTCCAACCTTCCAAGTAGAGAGACTGTAAGATCCCGACCCCAGTTCTTTTGTTTAGCATTGTTTTAATCGTGGTTTAGCTTTTTAAGTGAGATTTGATTTAGTTTGACCGCGTTTTTGAGTTTGACTAGATTTTTCCTTAGTCTTTGAGATTTTGTAGACCGTTGACTTTAGTTTGACCCGGTCCCTATGATTTGTATTTTTTATGAGAAATTGCTTTTCATTTCTAAAAATTCTGGATTTGACGTATTTTGACTCATTTGATGAAGTTTAACAACTTTCATGTTTTGATCATTTCGATTTGATACTCAGAAATCACGTTTTTCGAGGAAAAAGGGCAAAACTGACTTTTCACCCTAAATCTGTCCATGAATTTCGAAAATTTCAGAAATTGGGGAAAATATACTTTTCGGAAACTAGATATTTCGCTGACCGTTGTTGTCTTCTTCGTCGTTTTCATTCGGGACCCGCAAACATTAGTTTCAGCTTTGGTAAGTTTGGGGCCCATGGGGCCCAGCCCATTTGTTCTATAAAACCCCCATTGGGTCTCTTCTCTTCCCCATTCTCTCATTTCCTGCAACAAGAGAGGGGTTAGGGTTTCTCCCAGCCCCCTTTCTCTCTCCTCATGTATCCCTTCTTCTTTGATGCTAAATGGAGAGTTGAGTTTCCCATTTTCTTCTCCTCTCTCCAAGCTTTCCATAGATGTCTTTTGCAAGAGATTTAGGCTAGGAGAGACCACCTTTCCATGCATTTCTTCTTGGTTTGAGCTTTTATAAGGTGAGCAATGGGTTTCTTTCTCCAAATCTTGGTTTTCCAAACCATTTTGAAGGGTTTTATCATTTATGCAATGGGTTTTCATTGAAATTTGCAATGGGTTGGATTTCTAGGGTTTCTCTTGAGCTATTTTAGGGTTTTATAATTGTGGAGCTTGAGGCCATAAGAGGACTTTTATGGAGTGTTTTTGCATCTTCTCTTGACTTAAGGCAAGTAGATTTCCAATTAATATGTTGATTTCATTTATTTTGCTTCATATCATGCTATGTTCTAATCTCCCTATGTTTCATGGATTTCTTTTGTTTGAATGGAGAAATGTGGTATGTGATTTCACTTAGTATATTGTTTTATAATGAATTTGAAGTCATCTCCACTTTGGTCATCTTGAGAATTTGCTTTCCTCATGTTAAGTGTTTGTGTTCAAAACAAAGGAGAAAGACTTTGATTTTTTTTTAAGGTATTGTGTTTGCTTTAATGGATTTGATTAAGGATGGTGATTTGATGAGTTTGGAAGGTCAAGGAAGGGCCCAAAGGATATAGGAACATTGTGTGAAAGATTGGGAATGGAAAGGATCTCAAAAGGATTGAAAAAGAAAAAAAAAAAGAGAGGAAGAAGACACTCGGGCTGGACTGGGCAGGCCCAGTCCGCTCGAGCGACCCACTGGGTCGCTCGAGCGGACCAGGCACTGTCTGGGTCCGCTCGAGCGGACCTGGGTCCGCTCGAGCGAGCCCAGCTCAGTCTGGGCTCGGGTTCGGGCCTGGATTTGTGGATTTTTGTGGGCCAGATTTTAGGGACTTCCTTGGGCCTGATTCAAATCAGTTTTTGGGCCATTTCAGATCTGATATTGGGTCGTCTTTGGGCCTGACATTGGACTGATTTAAAACCTGTTTCGTGGGCTTGACTAAGGTTCAGTTTTGGGTTGTTTTAAAAATCTGTTTGTGGGCCTGGTTCAGGTCTAGTTTTGGGCTGATTTAAAAATCTGTTTTGTGGGCAATTCAAGTTCGGTTTTGGGCTGTTTTCAAAACCTGTTTTGTAGGTCATTCAAAGACTAGTTTGGATTAGTTTTTAAGAATTTGTTTGTGAGATATTCAAGGATTAGTTTTGGACCGTTTTAAAACTTGTTTTGTAGGCTTGATTAAGGTTGGTTTTTGGATTATCATTAAGGACTATTGGACTTGGATTAAGGCCAACTATAGGCCTGTTTTAAAGAGTTTGGATTTTCTCGTAATACTTGGAAAGTTTGTGAAATGGGAATGGGATCATGGTGAGAATGAATGTATGTGGAATTACCCGGGAACCTTCCGTGTCTCAATGCGCACTTTATCATTTAAATATTATGGATTTTCATTGGCATCAAACGTACTTTTTATTAATTAATGTTTAAAGGTTATATGTGCATTGAGATGGTTCCTTGGTAAGTCATTAAGTCATTCTCCACTGTCCATTCCATTTCAAGTCAGACTATGTATTTGTGTTTGTATTTGTATTTGTATTCTTGGGTAAACTAATTTGAATATCATCGGTGATTTGCTATAAAATCATGTGTCTTCCCATGTTCGAAAGGGTTGATCGTATGATTTTATACAAATCACTTTGATGTATATTTGAACGGTTTATCATGGATATTCGTATGTTTTCTCCGATTCGATTTGAAAAGAGATTTGGAGTATGTTCGTCACATTCGGGATTTCTTCGATAAGACTATTGTTTTGACAACACTAGTATTTGAAAATAAAAACCTCGAGGCAAGACGGGGCCAGAGCTATGTGGTGCGAGCCCATGAGCCAAAGAGGCTATGATTCCGAAAACAAAACCCTGAGGCAAGACGGGGCCAGAGCTATGTGGTGTGAGCCCCTGAGCCAAAGGGATTAGTATTATGTTAGATTTGTATCGGTTTGAGTTTGAAAACTAAAGGCACCACTAGGCTTAGGTCACCTTGTCGGGCTGATCACCCGGCTTGGGATCTTTAATTCGTCCGCCAGCTGCAGCTTGGATTTCCGTCTGTACCGACCATGGCAACGGTAACTATCTGCCGGTCCCATTTGTATGGCTACGGTTCTAATTTCTGGTCTGCCGGTCCCATTTGTATGGCTACGGTTCTGATCCTATTTTTAGTACCACGTTCAGTGGCTACGCTCTGTCTGCTCTTATTACTTCGGTAATGGGAGGATTTAGCTATTTGTGGTTGCCAGTGTTTTATCTGTATATTGCTTTAGTTTATGATTCTCGTTGGTTATACTTTTTATGCTCAGATTTGTTTAATGTTTACGATATCGATCTTTATCATATTGTCGCTATTATTCAGGATTTGAAATGTATTTCCGACGATTAAATGTTTGATGCAGGCTTTTATCTTTTCGAGATATTCGTACATCTGATATTGCTCTTTTACTTGTTTTGACATTTATGTTCGGTCTTTCGATTGTTTAGCATGCTTTATTGCCATTATTGTTTAGACGCTTCATTTGGTTTTACGATGATTTCGTCAGGTTTTATGTATGTTCTTTCATTCATATTATTTGTTTATTTGCTTGCCAGACCGTCGTGTCTGACCCTTTTTGTTTGGTGCCAGTTTCTTCTCTTTCTATTTTTAGGTGTTTGATCAGAGGAGGCGGTGGGACCGCCGGTCTGACGTGAGAGGCTGCTCATTGATATCGTCTAGATGTCAAGTTCGGCACCAGAGTTCGTATTGAAATGTTGGGGTAGTATTTCTGTTTAGTTGGATATTTTGTATGGCTTTATCAGCCTTTTTCTTTGGGTTTGTAATTAAGACATCTCTTAATTGTAATTTGAACATGTGGGAATTAATTAGTCTTGTTACTACCAGCTCAGTGTGTTCTGATGTATGATTTATGCCAGTCTGTTTATAGATGGCTTTGTGATATTGGTTGCGTGCGACACGGAACCCGATGGCCACGGATTCCGGGTCGTAACACCAAGTGTAGCTTCCGCGAAAAATATACTCTGATTGTGATGAGATTTGATTATCCTCATTCACGCGGATCTTGGGAACTATAACAAAAAGTTTCAAATTATTCCAAAATTTCGCACCCCGAGATCGGTTCGCTGCAGGTCCCGGTTTCGGGGCGTGACAGGTTTGGTATCAGAGCTGGTTAGTTTCTAGGAAATAAAATACTCTAGAGACATTAAGACGTGTGGTGAGGATTCGTTAGATTGTGTCGATTTGTTTTCTCGTGTCCTTGTTTCTTTGGATTTGAGTCGGTTTTTCTTTTAGTTCGGGAGATTTTGCTTGTCTTTTCTTTTAGTTCTGTTGTTGGGAGATTTGGGTGATCAAATTTCCTCCTTAGTAGTGGAGAATTTAAAGTCTCCATGCTCTTGTCTAGTGTCTTTTGTCTATGCTTGTGTCGGAGACTGAGAACCTCGTGGATTCAGTGTGTTGTTTTCGGAGAACATCGGCAGACTTTCAGCCTTCAGCATCTTCAATGTGATTATTGAAAGAAGACTTGTGCGTTTGCCCGTCAGAGTTGGACTCGAGCAGTAGTTGAAGATCCCCTCTCGGTTAATTGAAGATCATCATGCAGCGTACTGAGGTAAGTAAATGTGGATTTTGGGTGAACTCGAACCACCTTTCCAAGATGAAGGACTGCAAAAGACATATCAGCTATTGATTTTATGAAGGGAGAAGTGATTCTTAGTTAGTAAGACTAGAAGCTAGTGCCAGAAACTCAGGGATTTTCCGGATTCAATGAGCCTCGTCATAGTTTTGGTTGAAAATTTCCGTAACTTGCAGCTTAGCCGGTGTAGTTGATTCAGCAAGGGAGTACCTCAGTGGTTTGGATGTCCATTTCTTATTTAAAATGATTTTCAGAATATTTTCATCTTTGCTATGTTTTCCTTAATGTCTATGATTTATCCGTGTAGTGTTTAAACAAGGGATTTATGTTTCTTCTTTAAGGCTTATCTTTGAAATAAATTATGGCATTATACTCTTTGTATGAGTCACATGATTTTGTTTTCATAAGGATTGTGTTTTGAATTTTTATTTAATCTTCTTAGGACATTGTTACACAATGATCTTGAAATTTTGCTCTTGTTGTAATTCTCTTAAATATTGATATCTACTTTTCCAAACCTTAATGATTTCCAGATTTTGTATATGTTTGGTTGGAAATGGATTTCAATAAAATTTAATGTATGGTTATACTACATGAATTTGATTTATTTTTGAAAATCCTAATTTGAGATTGTTGAGTATTTCAAGGATTTGTCGGGTTATGAAAACATGATTTTCAAAACGAATAATGTTGTTTCATGTTCAAACTTTGATAAACTTTATTTTTTTAAGTCTTATTTGACAAATTGGAAGTTCAATTTCTATTATGTTTTAAAATGATGAAATTCAACTAAGTGATTGTTTTAGTCATCATGTTTAAAATTTTAAGATTTGTTTTGCATCGAATGGAGTGAGTGGTAGTAGCCTATAGTTGGAGTTTGGTAGTGTGTGAAGTGAAGAGTTGATGGATGTCCGGATGTGTACTAGTTCAGTTGAGGACAAAGTTGGATCTACGAGAGAATCAACAACATTCAAGACTTGAATTGACAGTTTCAGTTCTTCAGGGATTGACATCAGATTGGATTTCCAAGGTCGGCTTTACATGTCAAAGGTAAAGGACTCGAAGAGCGAAATCTGAAGAGACAAGCCATGAGAAGTTTTGACACAGAACAGCTCAGCAGGTTATGGCAGTTTAACGATTGGTGTATAGCAGTGCGAAGCCTTCAACCGAATCAGGATATTGTTGACCGTGTATCTCAACGGCGGGTTTGATCAGAGAGTCTCTCAGTCACCAAGGTCTGGCATAGGTTGTCAGCGTTTTCGTTTGTCTTTTGGGTTTTTGATTTCGATTTGGTTTAAGCCATTTGGAGGACCAAATGGGTTCTAAGGGGGGGAGGATGTAAGATCCCGACCCCAGTTCTTTTGTTTAGCATTATTTTAATCGTGGTTTAGCTTTTTAAGTGAGATTTGATTTAGTTTGACCGCGTATTTGAGTTTGACTAGATTTTTCCTTAGTCTTTGAGATTTTATAGACCGTTGACTTTAGTTTGACCCGGTCCTTATGATTTGTATTTTTATGGGAAATTACTTTTCATTTCTAAAAATTCTGGATTTGACGTATTTTGACTCATTTGATGAAGTTTAACAACTTTCATGTTTTGATCATTTCGATTTGATACTCAGAAATCACGTTTTTCGAGGAAAAAGGGCAAAACTGACTTTTCACCCTAAATCTGTCCATGAATTTCGAAAATTTCAGAAATTGGGGAAAATATACTTTTCGGAAACTAGATATTTCGCTGACCGTTTTTGTCTTCTTCGTCGTCTTCATTCGGGACCCGCAAACATTAGTTTTAGCTTTGGTAAGTTTGGGGCCCATGGGGCCCAGCCCATTTGTTCTATAAAACCCCCATTGGGTCTCTTCTCTTCCCCATTCTCTCATTTCCTGCAACAAGAGAGGGGTTAGGGTTTCTCCCAGCCCCCCTTCTCTCTCCTCATGTATCCCTTCTCCTTTGATGCTAAATGGAGATTTGAGCTTCCCATTTTCTTCTCCTCTCTCCAAGCTTTCCACAGATGTCTTTTGCAAGAGATTTGGGCTAGGAGAGACCACCTTTCCATGCATTTCTTCTTGGTTTGAGCTTTTATAAGGTGAGCAATGGATTTCTTTCTTCAAATCTTGGTTTTCCAAACCATTTTGAAGGGTTTTATCATTTATGCAATGGGTTTTCATTGAGATTTGCAATGGGTTGGATTTCTAGGGTTTCTCTTGAGCTATTTTGGGGTTTTATAATTGTGGATCTTGAGGCCATAAGAGGACTTTTATGGAGTGTTTTTGCATCTTCTCTTGACTTAAGGCAAGTAGATTTCCAATTAATATGTTGATTTCATTTATTTTGCTTCATATCATGCTATGTTCTAATCTCCCTATGTTTCATGGATTTCTTTTGTTTGAATGGAGAAATGTGGTATGTGATTTCACTTAGTATATTGTTTTATAATGAATTTGAAGTCATCTCCACTTTGGTCATCTTGAGAATTTGCTTTCCTCATGTTAAGTGTTTGTGTTCAAAACAAAGGAGAAAGACTTTGATTTTTTTTTAAGGTATTGTGTTTGCTTTAATGGATTTGATTAAGGATGGTGATTTGATGAGTTTGGAAGGTCAAGGAAGGGCCCAAAGGATCTAGGAACATGGTGTGAAAGATTGGGAATGGAAATGATCTCAAAAGGATTGAAAAAGAAAAAAAAAGAGAGGAAGAAGACACTCGGGCTGGACTGGGCAGGCCCAGTCCGCTCGAGCGACCCACTGGGTCGCTCGAGCGACCCAACTTCTGTCTGGGTCCGCTCGAGCGAGCCCAGCTCAGTCTGGGCTCGGGTTCGGGCCTGGATTTGTGGATTTTTGTGGGCCAGATTTTAGGGACTTCCTTGGGCCTGATTCAAATCAGTTTTTGGGCCATTTCAGATCTGATATTGGGTCATCTTTGGGCCTGACATTGGACTGATTTAAAACCTGTTTCGTGGGCTTGACTAAGGTTCAGTTTTGGGTTGTTTTAAAAATCTGTTTGTGGGCCTGGTTCAGGTCTAGTTTTGGGCTGATTTAAAAATCTGTTTTGTGGGCAATTCAAGTTCGGTTTTGGGCTGTTTTCAAAACCTGTTTTGTAGGTCATTCAAAGACTAGTTTGGATTAGTTTTTAAGAATTTGTTTGTGAGATATTCAAGGATTAGTTTTGGACCGTTTTAAAACTTGTTTTGTAGGCTTGATTAAGGTTGGTTTTTGGATTATCATTAAGGACTATTGGACTTGGATTAAGGCCAACTATAGGCCTGTTTTAAAGAGTTTGGATTTTCTCGTAATAGTTGGAAAGTTTGTGAAATGGGAATGGGATCATGGTGAGAGTGAATGTATTTGGAATTACCCGGGAACCTTCCGTGTCTCAATGCGCACTTTATCATTTAAATATTATGGATTTTCATTGGCATCAAACGTACTTTTTATTAATTAATGTTTAAAGGTTATATGTGCATTGAGATGGTTCCTTGGTAAGTCATTAAGTCATTCTCCACTGTCCATTCCATTTCAAGTCAGACTATGTATTTGTGTTTGTATTTGTATTTGTATTCTTGGGTAAACTAATTTGAATATCATCGGTGATTTGCTATAAAATCATGTGTCTTCCCATGTTCGAAAGGGTTGATCGTATGATTTTATACAAATCACTTTGATGTATATTTGAACGGTTTATCATGGATATTCGTATGTTTTCTCCGATTCGATTTGAAAAGAGATTTGGAGTATGTTCGTCACATTCGGGATTTCTTCGATAAGACTATTGTTTTGACAACACTAGTATTTGAAAATAAAAACCTCGAGGCAAGACGGGGCCAGAGCTATGTGGTGCGAGCCCATGAGCCAAAGAGGCTATGATTCCGAAAACAAAACCCTGAGGCAAGACGGGGCCAGAGCTATGTGGTGTGAGCCCCTGAGCCAAAGGGATTAGTATTATGTTAGATTTGTATCGGTTTGAGTTTGAAAACTAAAGGCACCACTAGGCTTAGGTCACCTTGTCGGGCTGATCACCCGGCTTGGGATCTTTAATTCGTCCGCCAGCTGCAGCTTGGATTCCGTCTGTACCGACCATGGCAACGGTAACTATCTGCCGGCCCCATTTGTATGGCTACGGTTCTGATTCTGATCTGCCGGTCCCATTTGTATGGCTACGGTTCTGATCCTATTTTTAGTACCACGTTCAGTGGCTACGCTCTGTCTGCTCTTATTACTTCGGTAATGGGAGGATTTAGCTATTTGTGGTTGCCAGTGTTTATCTGTATATTGCTTTAGTTTATGATTCTCGTTGGTTATACTTTTTATGCTCAGATTTGTTTAATGTTTACGATATCGATCTTTATCATATTGTCGCTATTATTCAGGATTTGAAATGTATTTCCGACGATTAAATGTTTGATGCAGGCTTTTATCTTTTCGAGATATTCGTACATCTGATATTGCTCTTTTACTTGTTTTGACATTTATGTTCGGTCTTTCGATTGTTTAGCATGCTTTATTGCCATTATTGTTTAGACGCTTCATTTGGTTTTACGATGATTTCGTCAGGTTTTATGTATGTTCTTTCATTCATATTATTTGTTTATTTGCTTGCCAGACCGTCGTGTCTGACCCTTTTTGTTTGGTGCCAGTTTCTTCTCTTTCTGTTTTTAGGTGTTTGATCAGAGGAGGCGGTGGGACCGCCGGTCTGACGTGAGAGGCTGCTCATTGATATCGTCTAGATGTCAAGTTCGGCACCAGAGTTCGTATTTAAATGTTGGGGTAGTATTTCTGTTTAGTTGGATATTTTGTATGGCTTTATCAGCCTTTTTCTTTGGGTTGTAATTAAGACATCTCTTAATTGTAATTTGAACATGTGGGAATTAATTAGTCTTGTTACTACCAGCTCAGTGTGTTCTGATGTATGATTTATGCCAGTCTGTTTATAGATGGCTTTGTGATATTGGTTGCGTGCGACACGGAACCCGATGGCCACGGATTCCGGGTCGTAACACCAAGTGTAGCTTCCACGAAAAATATACTCTGATTGTGATGAGATTTGATTATCCTCATTCACGCGGATCTTGGGAACTATAACAAAAAGTTTCAAATTATTCCAAAATTTCGCACCCCGAGATCGGTTCGCTGCAGGTCCCGGTTTCGGGGCGTGACAGAGACCTACTCAAAATTGGAAACCTTACCCATGGAATTTCCATTATGGACGTCCCACATACTAATGCACACCATGGCCCACTAATAATTTATCTAGAATTAAATTCATGTATGCCTTCAAAGGCCTATTTGAATTTAAACTCAAAATCATTTCTCCACTAAAATAATTCATCCAAATGTCATCTAAACAACTTAGGAAACCATGTCAATCTTGGAAAGTGACTAGAGAAGGGACCAAAAGACATATTTGCCATTGGCTCCCAAAATGACCAAAATGTCCATGCTAAACCCATAGCAACATAAAGACCATTTTAACCTTAACTCATTCCACTAAAGAGTTATGGTTGAACTCTAGTGAAAAATATATAATATAATAAGCTCGTCATAAAATGACAGTTGTCTTCGACCTACTAAGTGTAGTGACCTGAATGCCCCTCTATGTAACATCCATAATCGAGTCAGGTTATCACATGTACTATCAACCTTCTCGATTACATCTAAACCTTAGAACTTCATATCCTTAACTTAATCATCATCCGAATATCATTCTCTTGGTCCAAGGAGCGACCCACAAGTTCAATATCCATATGGAACATCCATATACTAAGATCTTAGATTTTGATGATTAATCGGATAATTCTAAGGGGACGATCATTCCATCATTAGATGGCATATATTCTTTATTGCATCTGCACGTCCCAACTGATCAAGTCCGAGTACCCAAAACACAAAGCTGTTGATCCATCAAAGAATCTCACCCATAGTGAATTAAAGCACAAGAACTTGACTTCGTCAGTTCATCCACAAATGCTCAAGATTAAGAGCACTGGTCACTCAGTAGCATGAGGTGACTTGATCTCTCTCAGTGATAGTACTATTTTAGAGATCACACTTACCATGGTCTTGTTCAATGCATTGCATATGCACTAATGAGATAAATCCGGAAAAGCCCTCCCATGACTTAGGTAAGTCACCCTGAATGCAGGAGAGTCTCTCACTATAACTTATACCAAGATGAAGTGCCCAGCTCCATCTCTCAGTTATGAACAAATATGTTGTTTCCAGCGTCCATGAATTAGACCTATCTGTGTGTAGACACTACACACCTAATTCATTTACTAGAAACAATGGGCCTTACACAACCATACATATATACATGTTTAAGCAGAAAAGAGTCATTCCATTAAATAACCAGTCAATATCCAGTAACAAAAGATGAGAGTGCAGCTAGTGGGCTTTAGGGCATACACCAATCCCAACACCCGTTCCCTACAAAATTCAAGCATCCTACTCTCCAAACATATACGGGGAAAGGATCAGCTAGATAGCACATCATCCACTTCAAAATCTTAATGGGAGCTATCGCGGATCAAGATGCACTCAAGATCCATCTCTTTTTGCAATCACCCTAAAAGGTACGGCCATTGGCTGGTACTCCACTTTACCGGAGGACTTCATCCAGAACTGGGCCATGCTTCCTCACTCACTTCGAAGGTGAGGATCATCTCGCTACTGTGGCTCAGCTCTGTAGCCTAAAACAGGGGGAGAATGAGTCAACATACGACTTCATTCAAAAGTGGAAAGCAATGGCGTACAAATACTCTGATGTACTGCCACAAGCGTCGCTAGTCGACATCTGCCGAAACAACATGAGAGCTAGAATCCGCTCCATGATCATCGGCAAAAAATCAAAGAACCTGGGAGAACTCCTAGAAGCTTCCATGGAGGCTGAAACGGTGATCAAAGACCTCAACAATCAGAAATCGTCAAGAAAAGAGCCAACCGTCATTACAACCTCAAAGCAAAAGAAAAAAGAGGTCCTCAATGTGCAAACCAGGTCGGTTCCTCAGCCACCAAAGAAAGCTGAAAACAAAGCTGCAGGTAAAAGACTTGAACTCTCAGATGCCTTCAAAGAGCGAGTAGAAAAGAAGTACCCGTTCAATGAAGATGTTGATGATATCTTCGGGGCCCTCGTGGCAAACGACAAGCTCACCTTGCCTGAACCGAAAAGATCGGGAGATGTTGGCAAAACTAACGATCCTCAGTACTATCCATACCAACAGATGATCTCGCATCCTCTCAATCAATGCTTCATTGTGAGAGAGAAAATAAACAAGATGTGGAAAAACGGAGTCATCACCTTCGACGAAAACTATGGGTCTGCCTCCGTCAACATGGTGTCATGGGGACAAACACAAAAATCACCAAAGAAGAAGATCACTACTTCCTTCGAGGTGATAAACATAATTCAAATGTGCGAAGGGCGAGTTCCCTACCCGACACTAGACGGATAACCCCTATGCGTACATCCCGATCTCCTAGAAGATGAAAATTGGGAGGTCGTGAAAACAAAGCTTACAACTCAACAACGAAGGCAGGCTAGGAAACATCTCCTCAAGCTCAAACGGCAAGAGAAGCCCCGGCAAAAAAGGAAGTCCAAGAAAAGGCAGAGGCCTCCTCTACCGCTTCACTAGGGGAAACAAAAACGTCCATTCCAGAGACTTCAAAGGGCATAAGATAATTCACTCTCAGTGATTTCATGCCACCTCAATTGAAAGAAGCCACGCAGGGGGCATCATACTCTTTCAATTCGGTAGTTGGATTCTCCATTGATGGATACGAGTCCAGCGAAACCGATGATGGATTCGAATCCAACTACACCGACGAGTGGGAGGAATCTATTGAAACAGGGGAATATCTGTCCGATGAAGAATGGGTTTCTGAAACTCACCTTATGCCAGTAATCTGGTATAATCCCTTATAGCCATAAGGATCCTGGTCTGATGATGAAGAAGATCAAGAGGCTGGACAAGAAAATGCTATTGAACCGCACCCGTCATTGCTCCAGTGGAACCTAACCATGTTGAACCACAAAGAGCAGACGAAGAAGAATAATTGGCTCCCATGCCTGATCTTGAAGAATATGCGAGGATCTTGCAGCATCTTGCTCTAGAACAAGAGCAAGACCGCGTCAACGAGCTTCCTCACAATCTAGAGACTGAAGTCCCTAAAGACCATCAGGTACCTCCTCCCTTAACTCATGAAAATGGAGAAAATTGCTGGATAAACGATCATCTTACATCCGATGATGAGTCTGACTCCGAACAGGTAACGTTTCCTGTCAGAGCTTCTTGTAATGTGATAATTCGGGATTATAGCTCTTCCGAAGCATCGTCTGATGAGATCACTTATACTCTGACGACACCTAGCAATGTGTCCTTTGGAACTACCTCGTATCATGTGACTTTCACTGAGATGACACCCTCTCAGGTTTCTCTCCTGAGACTGTGACTTCAGGACTTACACTCTTCCCGACTGATCATCATGAAGAAACCCCGGCTATTGATGCTTGGGACAATGAATTGGTCAACAGAGAAGAAAAGTTGCTAGATGATGTTCAGTACTTGTTCCCGGAAAATGCTCCACGTAACACAATTATTGAGGATGGCAACTCTGCTACAGATACATCCTCAATAAATGAAAAATGACAGCCTCTTGATCCTGAAGACAATCCTCCAAACGAAGACCCTTCTCAAGAAGCTCTTGAAGTTGGTAGAGGCACCTGCTCTGGCCGGGACTACCATAAAAATTACAACCAATCTTCCTTTACTTATGTAAATCCTTTAAGAAAAGATATTGTAGGCGCACCTAGTGGCAACAATGATGAACATACAGGCCCCAAGGAGGTTTCAAGTATGACTTTATTGAACATTTCAAGAACATACCTGGATGTCTGCACATCATAGACTTATTGCGAATGTCTCCGGGCACTCGTGATGTTCTCATTTCAGAATTACAAAAGTTGAATGAGGATGTCGACAAACATGCCCCATAAGTCTTCCAAATTGAAATGGACTACCGGGTCGAAAACTCAGAAACTTCCTCAAATGGAGAAAAGAAGAAAATTGAGGGATCATGCATCGAATGCCTCTTGGTTCAAAAGGCAACCAGTGCAACCATCGCCTTCATTAAGGAAGACGTCCTACTTGGCGAAATAAAGCACAACCGACCCCTGTACTTCACAGGGTACATCAAGTAAATGCCTATGCACAGAGTTCAGATCGACCTAGGTTCTGCACTCAACCTCATCTCCACTTCGGCTCTTGATGAATTGGGCATCTCACCCAGCAAGCTGAGCCACACATCTGTATCTATCTTTGGATACGATGGGAGTACTCAAAAGCCTATCGGCAAAATCAGGTTCAAATTGCAAATCGGTGATCTTATCTCTAAAGTCACTGTGTATGCAATAAAACCCCCTTCATGCCACAACATCCTTCTCGGACGCCCCTGGATCCACGAGACACTACAACAGATGAGTCTTTTTGCGACGTTTTTATTTGCAACGCTTTCGAAGAGTTGCTAATACACATTATTGGCAACACTTTAAAGTGTAGCAACTCAGATTTGGTAGGATGTAATCAGGTCATTATCAACGACGCTTGTAAGCATTGCTGATAATTTTTCCGAACTTAATGTTTATTAAAAATATTTTTAATTTTTTTAAGTGTAGTAGCTACGCTCTAATTTTTGTCTTTTAGTTTGTTATAATGGCTATGCTTTGTAATCTGTCGGTGGTGCTACTTACAAAGGATATGTAAATTTCCCCAGCCCGCCAACTCCAATATTCCGTTCGCACCTTCATTTGGGAATTGGGAAATGTTTTTTCCCCCATCACCTTAACCATTGTTTACATTTGACACCTTCCACCTTCAATCTTCCCCGCCGAACCCATTCCATCTCCGACCCCAGTGAATAAAAAATGCCCAGCCAAACCCTCTCCTTTCTCTTCCACCAAGCATATCACCACTCCACACCACCACCGATCCACTACCTCCATCCCAGCCCTCCACCGCTCTCTGAGCATAACCCATCGAAACCCAATTTCGTCAAACCATCTCCAGAAAATCCCTTTCCATCTCAACCCTTGCGCCAAAAACCAACCGCCCCAGACTTCACCACTGCTAACATCCCCATCCCAAACAGAAAAAAAATCAGAAAAAGAAGAAGAGAAAGAGAGAAGCAGAGAAGGAGAAAAGAGCAGAGACAAAGTCAAAAGCATCCCCAAACCCATCATTTCCTTTGGCCGAAATCCCAAAACCAAAACCCCAACCCTTGCCACACCAAGTCCACCCAACCAAGCCCATCACTGCATAGAGCACCTGCTCCCGCCCCTGCAAGTGATGGTGAGTCCTCTCCCCTTTCATTTCTTCTTTCCATTCCATCCCTCTTTTGCTTTCTTTTCTATTATAGGGATTTTCTGTTCCTTTTGTGAAATATCATCATGTGTTTGGATCTTGTGATTTCATTACAAATTCTTAAAATCTTAAGAACCCACTATACAAGTGGAACCGCTGTACAAATCGACACCCACATCCCTAGACAAGCCCGATAAGCTGACCACTGACCAGTTAAGCCAAAGCATATGGAGACCTGCAATGGGCTAGCCAAGGGAGGAAGGGCTCCAAAAAGAATAAAAGAACAACAGAGAAGATAACATAGTAACTAGCAGAAGAAAAGGCTAGCTATACAAAAGAAGGGAAAGCGAAAAAAGATAGAAAGAAAAGAAGACAAGTAGAAGAGCTAGCATATGGCGTCCTGTTATGTTTTGCTCTATTCTGCATTGATGTGTTCCATTTTGTGTCCTGACATTTGTTGCTCAGATATGGCAGCATATGGCAAGGATATGACCTGGATATGTAAGGGTGGACCCAGGAAGATTTTCTATTTGGGAGTGCTCTTTTTAAAAAATAAAAAAAAGAAAAAAGATCCGGTGCCATATGTGAAAAAACACCTCAGGCTTTGAAAAAAGTTTTGAGAGGGACCACCCGCTCCCTTAAGTTCCACCCGTCACTATATGTGGATATGTTGCATATTTTGAGGTATTTGGGTGCAATAATTCCTGAGAGTTACCAATTAAAAAATGTCCTGAGAGTTGCTGCTAGGTATCATGTAATTGATCATTTGGAAAACAAAGAATATCTCATTGCAGAATATGGATAGTGTTAGCTATTTTAAATTATATTTGTTATCAGTAGCAATACTCTTAAATGATTTATGACAAAAATTACAGCTTGTATTTATCTCTGATTAGAACTATGAACTTATTTTGGAAGATATTTTGGTCATTTATGATAGTATTCTTTTTCCTCTGTTTAGTGTACTAGGTAAGAATTTGTTAGAAAAAATTACTTGCACTTGGTTTCAATCATAAGCAATTATACTTGGGTTGATACTGGGCCAGCTCATTGTAGGCTGTACTGAGACTGACTCCATTAACCTCCAGGCTCGGTATAGGTACCAGTTTTCAGGATATATAATTAATCTGGTTGGGCCTACAGTACACTGACATCTGACAAAGGGTCTGGCTTCCTCAGTTGCAACCCCACTCATAAAAGAAGATTTACATGTGTACAAAAAAAATTAAGAAGAAGAAGATAATACTAACCCTTTAAATTTTCATTTGGAACTTTGGGTCTATTCGGCCCAACATTTCACTTTAGAGTCAAACCGAATGAGGTCAAGAATAAAATTGAAAACTATGGTTGAACGTTATGTCCCTACTTCCAAGGAAAACCAAGGAACTCACATGTATCAAAATTAATAAAAAGATAAAATTACTGCAAATGTGTTTTCCTTTCTTGTGTGATTAGTGGGTGCTTATACATAACCAGCTTATCACAAATTAGTTATATGTCAGGGACCTATTTTTTTACATTTTATAATAGCAGATAAGCAACCAGTAGTCTGTGAGTTGGTTGTGGTGTACACAAACTGCTCCTTTTTAAGCATCTGGAAGGCATCGAAAGTTGGATAACTACTTTAGCAAAGGAGGGGGGGGGGGAACGAAAAAGAAAAGTAGTTGGATAGGGTAAACGGGTCATTAGTGTGCCTTACCACATTAAATTCACATACTAGTTCATGGCAATAGCCATTTTTGTGCTTGAGAGAGACTCATTTCAAAATATTTGATGCAGAGAACGGCACTTTCATCATATAATGTTGAACCCGAAGAATCTAAACCGGGCAATGTAAACAGAGCCATCCATGCTGAAGAGCCTCACAGGGCTGTTCCATCCAGGTATAAAAACCTAACCTGATAAGTGTATGACAGTTCTTTCTCCACCTCATTTCTGCACAAGCTGATGACTGCAAGTAAAATTCCAGGGCTTAGGCTCCTCTCTTGACCCTTCAATTTCCAAGGACATGTTTGTTTATTGTGTAAAAAGTGTATCTGCTGCAAAACAACCTCCATTTCTACTGTCCTTGATGAAGTGGAAGCTTTAGAAATCCAAATCAAGATGTGGTACAAGCTCTTCACTTTGTGATTATAGAGGTATATTGTACAGTTATGTGTGTTGAAACAGATGTGACCTTTGAGAAACGTTTTGATTTGGTTTTTTTTCTTATTATTGTTGTCTGTATCTTTGATCTCTCCTGCAAATATTGGCCGATTTAGTTTGGATGCCAGCAGCGTTGTGAATGCCAGAGCTTGAGCTTATTGATCGTGCAGGACTTGATTCTGTTGTATTTACTCAAATTTTCCATCTTGGGTAAGTTGTATTTCACTTCCAGAATTTCTCCTTACACCACACTATGACTTTTTCATTTTTGTTAATTATGCTGATAGAAGATGTAAGCAAGTCTGATTCCAAAACTAGATGGTTGTTATAAAACTGTTCTTTGAAAAGCATGTGCTGGTTTGTTTTGGTAGTTCTGTCTAATCTATATAAATTACATATTGAAGTTCTGTTGGAGTTCCAATGCTAGAGATGACTCAATTTTTTTCACCTTTCTACAGCTTGAGAATATTTGTCCCCATAACATTACTTTCTTTCGCTGTCTTGGTGCCTGTAAACATGACAGGTAGGAGTTTGGAGAATATTAAAGATGTCACATTTAGTGACATTGATAAGCTCTCAATATCCACCATTGCACCAGAATCATATAGGTAAATACATTTTCTTTTCCATATTTCAATCAGTGTTTTTAGACGCAGAGGAACATATAGTTTTTTAAGATATTATTATTGGGTTTTTGTTGTGGAATCACAGTGTGACGCCCCGGAGTCCCACATCGACTATAGAGAGGAAAGTGATTGGAATTATATGTAGAGCTTACACCCTTATATTGCATGAGGCCTTTTGATGGGTTGAAACCCATCAGAAACAAAACCGTGAGGCCAGTGGGCCAAAGCGGACAATATCATGCATGTGTGTAAGGGTGGGGCGTTACAAATGGTATCAGAGCCGACTCTCGACTAGTTCGAGTGTGGGTCCCCTGCCGTGGTCTGGTGCAAGTCGGCGGGCTTCCATGTGGGCGGGGCAAGAGGGCTGGCAGGCTACAGGGGCTGGCAGGCTACTGCACAGGGACGTGCAGCCTTAAAGGGGGTGGAATGTGACGCCCCGGAGTCCCACATCGACTATAGAGAGGAAAGTGATTGGGATTATATGTAGAGCTTACACCCTTACCTTGCATGAGGCCTTTTGATGGGTTAAGACCCATCAGAAATAAAACCGTGAGGCCAGTGGGACAAAGCGGACAATATCATGCATGTGTGTAAGGGTGGGGCGTTACACACAGCACACACCCATTTGAAGTATGTTTTTGTGGCTTTATTCCAATATTTAAAATAATTTATAAACAAGGTTCTGAAAATAAAAATCAACAGGGATTGCATCAAGCTCTTTGAAGTTGTTATTTACAAAATATATCTGATTTCTCATGATCCCTTGAAGTTTTTACTCAGAATGCATGTATTGGACAATATTTCTTTTATTCTAAGAAGGGACTTGTTGTTCATGTTCTTCAGATTTTGGGCGCATTTGGTAATGGCATATGCCTTTACATTTTGGGCATCCTATGCTCTATAAAAAGAACATGAAGACCTAGCTTCAATGAGGCTGCATTTTCTTGTCTCTCAATCTCGTCGTCCAGATCAATTTACAGTGAGTCTGTTGAAGAGTTGTTATTTCTGCCACATTGTGAAAAATGCTTTTATTTTAAATAAACATCGAATTTGTGGTGAGGAATTGTGGTGAACGGCTTAGATCTCACCCATATGCTTCGAGTGCATTTACATATGAAGTGCACAAGCTTTGCACATCTAAACATCACAATACCCTCTTTTATTTTCCAAAGTGAGAGTGC
Source organism: Litsea cubeba (assembly GCA_012931725.1). Taxonomy (NCBI): domain Eukaryota; kingdom Viridiplantae; phylum Streptophyta; class Magnoliopsida; order Laurales; family Lauraceae; genus Litsea; species Litsea cubeba. The sequence goes on from CM022950.1 coordinate 34,598,603, forward strand.
AGGGTGTGTGCAGGTGGTGCAGGGGTGAGTGCAGGGTGTGTGCATGTGGTGCAAGGTGAGTGCAGTGGCTATGCAAGCCGGGTGATGATGGCAGTGCAGTGGGTGGTTGTGAGGGAGAGTAAGAGAGGAGGAGAAAGAGAAGAGAAAGAAAAGAATGGAGAAGGAGATGGTGATGGTGTCTGCAGTGGGGGTGCAGCAGTGACAGGTGGCAGGGGGAGGAAGAAAGGAAGGAGAGAAATGGGGGAAGGAAGAAAAGAGAAAGAAAGGGAGAGGGACGTGCACAGGCATGGGTGCAAGCAAGGGAGGAGGAGAAGGAGAGAAGGACAGAAGAGAAGGGGCTGGGGAAATAAATAAAGAAGAGGAGGTATTTTTACTTTCTACTACATAAATAGTAGTACTAGACTGTTTTTTTTTCTTTCATTTTGGTATTTTCCTAGCATGAAGATCCCTGTCCTCTACTCATTAAATGCCAAGGTGGTGCTGGTCTTGACTGCATGTATAGTTCCACAGATGAATTTGGGATTTTTCTTGACATGGGTTTTTCATAAACTCTGCAAGGTCCCCGACCTTAATAGGGTAATTAATTTCTTAATATTGGTGATTAGCCTAATTAATTATGATTCTAGGCTAATTAGGTGGGTTTAGTGGCTAAGCGAGTTTTTTTTTTATCATTAGAAAGTGGTTTGTGAAGTTTACTTTGATTCCGAGGGCGATTAGTCTTAATAGGGAGTTAGGTTGTGATTAATAGGAAAATTGGGTATTTTTCCGAAAAATCCCATTTTCGCCGAATTTGGGTTTCGTTGGAAAGATCTCGTTGCGTTCGTCATTTTCCGTTCTTGACTCGTCACGATTCGACGCCCCGAAGTCCCTCAATTAATCCCATTTCTCTCATTTCACTAAAAAAGGACATTTTGGACTTTTCCTCCATCTTCATTTTTAAGTCAACTCAAACCCATTCCAGCAACTTATCATTCGTTTCTTCCTCCCTTTCACTCAACAACTGCTGTAGCTCTCTCTCTTCTTCCTCCTTCACTCTCTCTCCTCTTTTATGTGGGTTCTAAAGGCCATCTCAAGGACAACCAAGCTCACCAATCTCTTCATCTCCTCTTCCTCTATCTTTTGATCCAAAAATTGGTAGTTTCCTCTTCTCCATCTCTTCTAATTTCTCTTCTTCTTGCTGTTAATGGGCTGCAAGTTAGTAAATTCTATTCTTCTCCTTCCTTTTTTGCTCTTTGGGTGTAGGAGAAGACTTTGGGAGAACTAGTTTGGCTAGGGTGTGAGTGGAGAGCTCTCCTCCTCAATTTCTCACTCTAATTTCCATTTCTTTCATTTCTTTGGTGAAAGCAAGTAGATTGCTTTATATATTAAGCATGCATGTATTATTATTGCTTCTTGTTAATTCATTGCTTAGATTTTCCCTAAATTCCAAGCTTGTCATGGATAATTGGATTACATATGCTAAAATTGGATAAATGGGTTGAATGGACTTTACTTGTATAAGGTTTGATGAATGGAATGAAATGTGGTTTGAGAGAGAGAGCATGGAGGCTCTTCTCATGCAGGTACATGCCTTGGAAAGGCTTAAGAAGGAAGGGAATGGACCCTAGGTGAATGGGTTTGAAAATACCTTGAAATAGGCCAAATCTACTTCAGTCCGGGCTTAGGCAGTAAGTAGGCTCGCTCTAGCGGGCTTAATCATCGCTAGAGCGAGCTTTGCTACCGTTCTGGAGCCCAGGCAGAATGCATTCTCGCTATAGCGAGACTTTGGCTCGCTATAGCGAGACTGCATTCTGCAGACAGCAACGTCCACTTCGAACGGGCATAACTTTTGACCCGTTCGTTGAAATTTGGAGTTCTTTATACCGTTGGAAAGCTCTCAAGACATAGAATCCAATGATGTAGTAATCTTAATCATCAGAGATTGGAAAAGTAAATAGGTATTGGATCAATAAGCCAAGCCCTTATCTCTTTTTGAAATGGATTGTAAACCTAGTTTGGACCATAGGTTGGAACCTATTGACCCTATCCTTGCATGATCAATTGGGGGAAATGAAAATGGAGCATGTCTGGCTTAGTGTGCTTCGTTGGTTGTCTGGGACTTCCGTGTATGGTTGTAACTTGGCCGAATGCATACGGAACTTAGTCAATTGGTGCCTAATAACTTCTGTACACCACGGGCTCACCACACTATGGCATCGTTGACTCTTTCTCCGTAAGCACTCCGTTGGGAATACGTGCGGTACACGATGGACAACTCTTGACCTAGGATTGGCTTGTTCTTCACTTTTGACTCTTGAAACATGTATCCGTAGCTTGTCGTACCTTATACACTCTAATCTTGTATACTTGTATAACTTGTAACTTAACTTGTAGAATTAGGATTTGACCGGACTTAGAGTGTATCCTTAGGTACCTTTGTCTTGTATTGATGAACACGTGTGGATAGACTTGAAAAGAGGACTACTCATGGAACTTGGAACTTGACTTGTATCTTGGCTTGACTTGGAGTAGCCCTCGGCTTGTTATCTTATTCTTAGAAATCTATCCATGTGTATTTGTCTTGGAATTTGGGTCGTGTACATATCATCATCATCATCTTGCATTCACGACTAGCTGCAGACTGATGATTATAAAGTGGGCCGGATACCGGACACTAGGATGGGCAGTCGGCTTTGGACGGTGTCCATGGCGCGAATAGCTGGGAGCGGGCTCAGACCGTGCTGCTATTCCTAGGACTGGGAGCTAGGATCCCCCTAGAGCCAGACTTTGGGTATTCGTAGTTGGCTCGGACGTCACTTATACACCTGTGAGATGGCTAGGACATCCTCAGAGTCTCCTCTTGCTTGACATTGAATTTCATGGATGGTTATTCTTGTAATATTGCTAGGATTTATCATGTCACTTGATTCTTGTAACTACTCATGCTTTATACCTAGCTTGTACCTTGTTATCTTTTAATCATGTACTTGTCTTTATTCTCTTTTGAAACATGTTATGAATAATTTATATTGCTTATCTTCTTGCCAACATATTGTTGATCCTTTATTCCATGGTGTGCAGAGGACACCTACTACTATTATGCCGACCCGGAAGCTGAGGCAATCCCAGAGGATCCTCAACCAGGGGAGGAGGACGAGGTACGAGAGTGGGGTGCCGATGACGTAGCATAGCGTCATCCCTCCCGGCACTAGTGCGCGTTACACGGGGATATCTATTGTCATGCCACCTCTTTTCATCTTTTGGTTTAGATCTTTTGGATTTGTCTATTCTAGCACTGTATATCTTTTGTACCAGGATCTAGGTTTTTGGGATGGTCCTGATGTTTATAAACTTTATATGTCTTATTTTTTGAAACTTGAATATATATAATGGAATAAAGTCCATACTTGCTTTGATATTCCTACAGGTTTATTGTTGTGTTACCGGATAAGTCCCGTTGATTATTTGTTAATGAGGCTTAACTACACAATCCTCACAGTGGACTTCGATACTTGGGCATTAAGGGCAAATTTTTTTTTAATTAGCCCTAAAATTCACACCATGGATCCGGTTTATTCTCTAATAGGGTTCGGAGCCGTGACAAACTCTCTCTTAGATGGTAGTATCCAAGGTATAGTTCAATAGGAAACTGTTGAGATCCTTATTCCCATATTAGCTTTTCAACTTTTGCACAACCTCAAATAGATAGTGGAATGCACAAGCATCTGTTATGCCAAAACATTCAAACTAGTTGAGATGTAAGCTAACAAAAAAAAAAGAAAGAAAATGAATAATTCATATCGTATTACTTAGGGAAAAGAATATAGTTGAGATGCAGCACTGACAGGTGGCAGGGGGAGGAAGAAAGGAAGGAGAGAAGTGGGGGAAGGAAGAAAAGAAAACGAAAGGGAGAGGGACGTGCACAGGCGTGGGTGCAGGGGAGGAGGAGAAGGAGAGAAGGAAAGAAGAGAAGGGGGAAAGAAATAAAGAAGAGGAGGCAGTGGCTGTGTGTAGGGGAGGTGGTGCAGGGTGTGTGCAGGTGGTGCACGGTGTGTGCAGGTGGTGCAGGTGGTGCAGGGGTGAGTGCAGGTGGTGCAATGTGAGTGCAGTGGCTATGCAAGCCGGGTGGTGATGGCAGTGCAGTGGGTGGTTGTGAGGGACAGTAAGAGAGGAGGAGAAAGAGAAGGGAAAGAAAGAATGGAGAAGGAGACGGTGATGGTGTCTGCAGTGGGGGTGTAGTGGTGACAGTGGGAGGAATTGATTTAATGGTAATGAAATCTTATCTTCATGGGCTTTATAGTTGTTTGGACTTACTACTAGAACTGGAATTGATTTGGGTTTTTTAGGGTTGTAATGGATAAATGATTATATCTCTATCTCTATTTCTAACATGTTCATTTAGAATTCTTGTTGATATATATTTCTTTCCTGGTAAGTTGGTTTCATCTTCCTATCAAGAGAACAGGACATGTCTGCAATCTGTTGTTCATAATTATCAATTGTGGGCAGATACCAGTTGGGGACAGAACTGAAACAGTGCGCTTATTCCATTGCTATAAAAGGGGAGTCGATTGTATTTTTGTTGATCATCCATTGTTCTTTGCAAAGGTAGGTTTGCAATGAAAAGCATTATTTCTTTCTTTGTAGGACAATCTTCTGCTTAAATGAGGTTGTCAAAGTCAAGTAGAGCTGAATTTCTTTTCTCTAATTAATACATGAAACTTCAGATTTGGGGAAAGACAACCAACTCTGGTTTAGCTTGTTGTGCCGGGTGAGATTTTTTATTCATCTTATTTGTATGCTCCTTCTGTCCCATTTCCACCTGCAACAGAGAAGAATTCTCTTGAGGGCAGCCCGATTAAATGCTGAACTGCTATATATTACTATTAATAATGAAATAAAGATGTGTTGCTTGGTTCATTTCAGACCAATATTCCAAAGTTACATGTGCTAGGAAGCAATTGATTCAGGTCATATTTCTTGTGACATAAGCTACACATGAAATTTTCCTATGAAACATTATCGCCTTCTTTAAATCCCCGAAACATCAGCATCCTAATGTTACAATAGACTGTTTGTAATCCTCTCTTGCAAAGTATTTTTCAAATTCCATTTTCACCACAAACCAGTAACTGTTGGTTTGGCCAAGACAGCTGCTTGCACTGATTGTATGCTGCTGATTCTATTTGAGATTGTAACTTGTGAACACATGTCTTTCAGGCAGCTCTAGAAGCACCAAGGCTTCTAAATCTAAACAACGGTAAATATTTCTCTGGACCATATGGTATGGACCTCCTTTTCTGATTCTTCACTTTATCATAATCACTTCTATGATGAAATTGTTTCATGGTTGCGTGGGCAATGCTTGTGCTATTTACTAAAATGTAGAGAGTGTGTTGTGAATTCCATAATAGAACTCTTAGGTCAGAGAGACATGGCATCATGGTTAATCTTGTTATTTTTTTATTGAAAACCTTTCTATAAGGCATTTAAGTATAATTTATATAGTTCTAAATTAGTTTTAGACAAAAAATCCTCTGACATGGATGATGTTACTATGCATGCTGCATCAGAATTCCAAATTCCTTCAAATGAATTGAATGATTAAGGGGAATCATATCTTGTGTTTACTGCTGGCAGGGGAAGATATTGTCTTTGTTGCCAAAGATTGGCACTCTACTTTGGTCTCTTGCTACCTAAAAAGGAGGTAAATATCTTGACAGTTAAATATCTTGATATCAAATATGATGCTACCACAGTGAGAAATCTTTATATTTGTTTTCACATCAGTTTTATTAATACTTTTTGAATGTGATATATCTCATTTCATATATATTGCATTGTTTCAGGTGTTAGATGCAAAGCCTCTTTAAAAAGAAGCCCTGCAAGCAGAGGTTGGGTTGCTTGTGGATCCAAATGTCCCTGTCATTGGTTTAATGGTTCAACATCATGAATACTTTGCAAAGATGGACTGTTGGGGTTGAAAAGGAGGGAAGATGATCGTAAATGCAATGCATAGCCCCTGAATTTTGAACGATATTTTGTAAGCTTAGGAAGGATGAGGTTATTGTAAACTTAAATCACTAGCAAGGCTATGTGAAAATTATTTTGGATATTGTGACACTTTTCTACATTTGGAACCTATGAAATTAGATTTTTTGTTAGTTAAATGTTTTTGAGTGTGTAAAGGTTTTTATAGGCCACTGTTAAATGAATGTATGAAAATTGTAATAGGGAAGAAGAAAAGATCTTCTGCAAGACATTCAAATGGTTTCAAATATAAAGGAGTGATTGCTACGCTTTTAAAAGCCTTGTAAATGCATAAATGGTTATACCTTGCAAATGGTCTTTTTACAACCCTTACAAGTGTTGCTAATACTTTCTGGAGAATAATATTAGTGTACGCAAATGGTACTTTTGCAACCCTTAGAAGGGTTGCAAATAATAATACTTCACTAACGGTAATAAAGCGTAGCAAGTAGTATAACATCACCATGCTTACAAACCGTAGCCAAAGTACACAATCAACAACAGATACAAAAACGCCGCAGTTAGTGAACCTTTTGCAACTCTTAAAGCGTTAGGAAACATATTTTAATATAAATTATCAAAATAAGAAAAAAAATTTGACTAGCGACACTTTTAGTGCTTTAGCAATGGTTAATTCTGTAGTTGATGCATATGCCTTTTGCAACGCTTTGTAGCGTCGTTAGTTATCTTCTGCGTCTGCATCAACTGCAACCGCACATCGACGCTTTCAAAACCGTTGCTGATAATCGTTTGCAACACTTTGGGTTTCTATTGCTACGCTTATAAATGTTGCAAAAGGACTCATCTGCTGTAGTGAGAATGGTGTTGTCCTTTCAACTCTACATCACTGCATCAAGTTTGTTGGCGACGATGGCATGATACATCGAGTCTTTGCAGATAGAAAACCCTTCAAAGGTAAAGAAATCCACTTTGCAGACTTGCAGATGTATGAAGGTGAAAAAGAAGAGGGGAAGGAAATAACACCCTTTGACGAAAATCTCCCAAAAGATAATAGTAAGGGTCCTCAATAATCACCGAAAGAAAACAAACCATCCGGTAAATCCGAAGAGAGCATTCAAACTCCCTTCATCATCTCCCTCAAACCTTCAAAGCCTTTGGTCATCACGACAAAAGTGAAGAAGGCAAAACAAAAGTCTGTGGGCAAATTTGTTGTCTCTTTCGTGTCATCATGCAAGACACGGATTCGGATTCAGAGCCAGAAAGCGACACATCATCAAGCCAAGTTGACATTCCGGAAGTTCAGCCTGCTCTTACTCCAATGGAGACACCTTCTGACATAGAAAATCCTACGTCAGCTTCTTTCGTTGTTCCAGCAACTTTAGCAAAGGAAAAGTCGATCTTCTTCCATAGATCGGATGCCTCTTCATCAAACTCCATGCTTAAACCTTTTCTAGTCCTGTGACAGAAGCTATTATGAAGAAAATGGGCTATGACGCTCAAAACCTAGTCGGTTTGGGAGAAGGTCGTGGTAGTTTCACTCCATTGGGGCCTGCCTTGACCAAAAGCCAGCTGGAAGATTGGAGACTCTACGGCCATGTAGAAAAGTCTTCACACGGGTTAGGGTATGATCCCGACACTCATCTGAGACAGTTGACACAAAGGCTTAAAAGTTGACTTACCGACCAAGCCTCAACATCTTGTATCCATGAAGACATCGATCTCCCTGAATATCTCTTCGATGAGTCACTTGACAAAGATCTAGGAAGCTCGTCCAATTGGTACGATTTCTTTAACAATGAAGAGGATATGGTACAGACGTGTGGTCTTCTGACCCAGAAGAACCCTCATCTCCAAAAGAAGTACCCTACTTTGACCCAGTTTCAACAGGTGATTGGGACCATCTCATAGCAAGCCTTGAGAAGATCACCGATCAATAAGACCCGTGGAAAGGAACAAAACTTTGGTCCGAAAATGCCCTTGAAACCCCTGAAGGTTTCATTGAGCTAGAAGCCTCCGAAAATATTATGGAGGAACCACCTTCGAACCTTCCAACAGAAGATCCTGTTCAAAAGATAGACTTGGGAACACCAGATAACACACGTCCTGTATTCATAAGCAAGAATATAAAGGATGATGAGTTACCCGAGTATATCGTTTTTCTTCGTGAGTTCGTTGATTGCTTTGCATGGTCTTACGTTGAAATGCCTGGCTTAGATCCCAAAATAGCAGTCCACAACTCAATCTTCAAGAAGACATCAAGCCTGTCAAGCAGAGCCAAAGAAGATTCCGTCCAGATGTGATGGATAAGATTGAACAAGAAGTTCAAAAACTCAAAAGTGTTGTCTTCATTCGTGAGGAACAACATCTTGAATAGTTGGCCAACATTGTCACCGTGACAAAGAAAAATGGGCAGATCAGGGTCTGTATTGACTATAGAGACCTGAATGGCGCATGCCCTAAAGATGAATTCCTGCTCCCCATACCAGAGGTAATGATTGACAATACCTGCAGATTCGAGCGAATGACATTCATGGATGGCTTCTTTGGCTACAATCAAATAAAGATGCATCCTGAAGATGAAAAACACACATCCTTTCGGACCTCATTTGGCATGTATTGCTACACTGTCATGCCATTTGGTCTGAAAAATGCTGGTGCCACTTATCAGAGGGCTAGGATGAAAATATTCCAAGATAGGCAGCACAAGACGGTCAAATGTTACGTTGATGACCTCGCCGTCAAAAGCAAAAGAAAAGAAGACCATCTCAAAGATCTTTGAGAAGTCTTCCTCCGGCTTCGCAAACACAAACTGCGAATGAATCTTCTTAAGTGCTTCTTCGCCGTCTCGTCGGGTAAGTTCCTTGGATTCCTAGTTCGGAAAGCTAGAATAGAGCTTGACCCCATAAAGTTCAAGGCTATTCTAGAAATGCCCTCTCCAAGAACCTTGAGAAAACTCAAAGGGCTTCAAGGGAGATTGGCCTACATCAGGCGGTTCATCTCCAGTCTTTCGGGAAATGCTGTCCATTCTCCTGGTTGATGAAAAAAGGTGTAAACTTTGTCTGGGATGCTGACTGTGAAGCTGCATTTCAAGATATCAAGACATACCTGACCAAACCTCCAGTGTTAGTTGCTCCTACTACTGGAAAACCATTCATCTTGTACACAAGAGACATTGATCACTCTCTGGGAGCACTACTTGCACAAGAAAATGATGAAAGAAAAGAAGCTGCTCTATACTACCTCAGCTGCATTCTAGTAGGTGCAGAGCATCGCTACTCTCCAGTCGAAAAAGAATGCCTTACAGTGATGTTCGCCGTACAAAAGCTACATCACTACTTGTTTTCCAACACAGTCTACCTGGTCTCAAGGATCAACCTCTTGAAGGTCCTTGTCACAAAAGCAGGTTCTCTCAATGCCCGACTGGCAAAATGGTCCATCCTTCTGTCATAATTTGATATTAGGTATGTACCGCAAAAAGCAATCAATGGCCAAGCTCTAGCGGACTTTCTCGCAGAGCATCCATTGCCTAAAGATTCTCCACTCAGAGATGATCTCCTAGATGAACCAGTCTACAATGTGGAGACTTTCTCACAAAATGCCTCCTAGGACATGTACCTTGACGGTGCAACAAGGACAAAGGAAAAAAGACAGCTAATCTCATGAGCTGGCATCCTCTTGTTAGGCCCGACAAATACATTATTCCACACGCTTTCTCGCTACTGAAACCATGCACAAATAATGTAGCTGAATACCAAGCTCTGATCCTAGGATTGGAACTCACCATCAAATCTGGCATCACCATGCTGGAAGCCATTGGAGACTCTCAACTGATCATCAACTAGATGAATCAGAAATTTGAAGTCAGGAATCCTGATCTGCTGCCCTACTACAACAAGGCATAATCGTTTCAGTAAAAATTCGACATCTGTCACATCACCCACATTCGTAGATGTGAAAACATCCGTGCAAATGCCCTGGCTGGACTTGCCGCATCTATGGCGATCCAGGAAGGGGAAAACATACAAATTACAGTGTGCGAGAGAAGAATCCTCCCTCCTCTTAACACACCCCAAGCAGTTGTTGAATGCCACCAAGTGGTTGGAAGTCGGATCTCTATCCTTCAACCTTCAATCGGCGACTATAGGGATCCGTTCATTGATTGCACTATGTTCGGAATCCTACCTGAAGATCCAAAAGAACGGGTAAGCATCAAAAGGCGAACCCTAAACTTTCATTTGGATATTCATTCAAAAATCCTTTACAGGAAATCCTTTAACGGAGTACTTCTACGCTGCTTATCACAACAAGAGGTTGAAGAAACACTCAAAGAAGTTCATGCTGGTCTTTGTGGAGCCCATCAGGCTGGTCCCAAGCTCTACGATCAGATAAAAAGGTTAGGATATTACTGGCCTACCATGGTAGTTGACGCAATGCAGTTTGCTAAACGCTGCCAACAATGCCAAGTTCATGGAGATTACATTTTCATGCCTCCAGAATGGCTACATCCTATAGCGATCTCATGGCCTTTCGAAGCCTGGGGTATGGACATCATAGGTCCTATTCCTCCCCCTTTAAGCAAAGGTCATCGCTTCGTCTTCGCCGCTACGGATTATTTCTCCAAGTGGTCAGAAGCATTTGCATTCAATGAAATGAAGACCTCATCAGTCCTTCAGTTCCTACGCATCAACATCATTTGTCGTTTCGGCATACCCAAAGGATTTGTCCATGATAACGGACCATAATTCCGGGATCATCGATTCTACAGGTTTTGCGACAAATACAAAATCCAAAGCTATCCTTCAACTCCATACAATCCGGCAGCAAACGGATTAGCAGAAGCTTTCAACAAAGCACTCTGCAAAATCGTCAAGAAAATGGTCTCCAGTCACAAAAGAGACAGGAGCGACAAATTGTTTGAAGCTTTGTGGGCCTATCGAACCTCCGTTCGAGGACCAACCCATAGCACACCATTCTCCTTGGTCTATGGATGCGAAGCTGTGGTACCCTTGGAAGTACAAATTACTTCCTTGAGGTATCCTTGCAAAATGACATGACTCAAGAAAGCAAGGTCAAATTGCGACTGCATGAGCTGGACAATATCGATGAGAGACGGCTCGAAGCTCGACAAAGCATTGAACTTTACTAAGCAAACATGGCAGGATCTTTCCACAAGAAGGTCTGGCAACACGCCTACAAAAATGGTGACTTGGTTATTGCGGTAAAAAGACCAATGGTCTTCGCTCACAAGTCCAAATGCAAGTTTGAGCCAAAATGGGAGGGACACTACGTCATCGACAAAGTCTTCTCCAACGGCGTATACACACTCCTAAACATGGAGGGTGACAGATGTATGGTGCCCATCAACGACATTAAAGCGGTACTACCCTTGAAGGCTTACCCAACTGGGTAAGAGCAATGCCTGTACGGCCAAAACCTATTTCCAGGTACTCGCTCGTCAAACCCACTTTTTTTTAGGATTTTCATATCAAATGTTGAAATTTTTATAAATTCAAACAATGCTTACTTTCATCGTTTCATTGTTGAAAATTTCCAAGTTTAGGAGTCTCTCCCTAACTTGACCAAATTCTCAATCCTTGAAACCCAAAATTCATGGTTTGAAACAAAATCCGGATTCAGGAGTTTCCACCCTAGTCCACCCTGCTTTTTACCGCCAAAATGGTTTTAGGTCAAAACTCACGACCCTCGCGTCTTTAAACAAAAAAAAAAATGGTTTTTTCAAATAACCATGGGAAAGCGACGCTTAGTCGATACTCGCACAAATCGGAAGAATGCAAACCACGTTCGCATCTTCCAAAATCGCAGGGAAGCGACATTTCATCGATACTTGCAAAATAAATAAAAAAAAACCGTTGAGACGCAACATTTCAGTTGATATTCACAACCCAAATTTCAAAGGTTCGAAGAAACCAAAAAATCATGGAGGTGCAACATTGCAGTTGATATCCACAACCCAAAGGTTCGAGAAAACAGTAAATTTTAAAAATTATGGGGAAACGACATCAAATCAGCACTCGGAAAACCAAATTTTTGAAAAGCAAGGATGCGACATTCCATCGATACTTGCACCCAAATCCGCGAGAAGGCGACATTCCATCGATACTCGTAACCAAATGAGCAAGGATGCAACATTCTATTGATACTTGCAAGACCATTCAGCAAGGAGGCAACTTTTAGTCGATACTTGCATTTTTGAAAACCAAAACCGGCTATAAATGCCACCAAACCGGCTATCAATGCCACAAAATAAAATCGGCTATCAATGCCACAAACCAAAACTTGGCTTTAAAAAAAAAGGGCTATCAATGCCACAAACCAAAACTTGGCTTTAAAAGAAAAGGGGCTATCAATGCCACAAACCAGCTATCAATAACATAAAAACATGCTATCAATGCCACAAAAACTGGCACTCATGCCAAAATCGGCTTTCATGCCACAAATAAAATCTGGCTCCCATGCCACAAATAAAATCTGGCTCCCATGCCAAAATAATCATTTGACAAAAGATTTTCACAAAATGATAAACTTTTGATCAAATCCCTTTTAGCAATCGCTTTTATCACAAAAAGATTTAAGTGAGCGTAGGGAAAACAAAAAAAAAATGATTACAAAAAAAAAACATGTGGTACCAAAAAACAAAGTGTTCACAAGCACTACAAAACAAAAAAAAAGAGTACAAAAAAAAAACACATGTAGTACCAAAAAAAGAAAAGAAGAAGAGTTTCTGTTACAAAAAAATGAGAAAAAACTAGGAGCTCAGCTAAAAATGATCTCCAACCAAGGTCTCAGCTCCTCGAGCACACTTTTGTCCTCAACCGTCAAAGTTTCCAAGGCACGCTTCTTCAGGAACTTGCCATGAGATGCTGGAGAATGCTGTAATCCTTCTTTTACACCGGGAAGCTTATCCTAGGCAGTTCGCCATCGTTTGTTCTCTTCAGTCCTCCTTTTGAGAATTCAATCGGCATCTGCCACGTGGCGAATCAGAGCACTCTCCTTGTCGCGAGCCTCTGTCATAGCAGCCCAATTGGCCGCGACATGTGCCTCCAAATGCTCAAGACGTTGCCTAGCCTCAGCGACCTCCCTATCAAGGATGGTAATGTCATTCCTTAGCCCGATGATGGCTAACTCTTCTAAGTTCCTCTCCCGGATGATCTGCTTCCTGCTCTGTGGAGTCTCATCCAAGTTAGACTGAGCCTTATTAGCAGTATCTCGAAACATCTCCTTGATGAAGTCACGATCAGGGACAGCCATGGTCTCAAACCACTTGTCACCCAGCGAAATGATCCTATCAACGATCACCCTGGCACCTGTGACGTCCATACCAACTTCGGCATCAGTGAGAATCTCCTAGACATGCTAGATAATGCTAAATTCGGCATCCAAGTGTCCAGAAAGGAGAGTCTCGATCCAAGAGCTCAAAACTCGTGCCAACACCTTCTTCGCAAATAGAAGAGATGGCCCGGATGAAGATTCGCCTCGCTCAATTGGTCGGCTGCTCATGTCATGACCCATTGGAAGAGTAACAAAAGAACTATTTCCAATTGGAGCCACCAGGGAAGGATTCTTATCATGAGTTCTCGGCTCTGCCATATTAGAACTGGTTGTAGGAGTCTCTACCTCCGAATCAACCTCTAGCATCCCTTGCTCTGGTTCTGAAGAAAGCGATGGATTCTCTTTTGTCACTTCAAAACCTGCCAAAGAAACACAAAAAGGTATGAATATGATCCTGTTAAAAAAATATCATTATCAAGGTTATCATTACAAAGTACCTTCTTCGACGACTGGCGGAGCACTCTCTTCCTCCATGAACTCATCGGAAGCATCATCAACATTTGCATCCATCGATGGTTCAAAGTCATCAGAATCATGTGGCAAGTCAGCTGACAAGAAAAATGTTAGCAAATCAAGTCATAGACACAAAAAAAAGAAAGCAAAAGAAGTTATACCAATTGGAGATTTTGGATTCACTCCAGAGTACCTCGGTTCTTCTTCAGGGGCCTCCATAGGATCTGTCACCACCTTATCGGTCGGAACCTCAGCCATCGCCAAGTGTTCTTGTTCTGCTAAAAAAAACGGGGGGATTTTATTCAAAGAGAAATCCCTCTTACCAAGGGCATATAAAACTGGTTCCATGCCTCTTTTGAGTTGATTGGACCATACAAAAAAGAATTCCAAGCCCCATGAGCTTCCAAAATGCAAACCATCTAGCCTCATATACCAAATTGAGCCAATATCTTGAATACATTTCACAGAAACCCAAGCCACTCCAATGGACCCACATAGTCCCAAAAACTGACCAAAAAAACCAAATCCTGATCCCCTAACTTGCCACATACAGCTTGTTAGGTCACAAGGTCAAAACCAAAATCGACCCCCAACATTCCACATACAGCTTGTTGGGTCACACGGTCAAAATCAAACCCGACCCCCTAACCTGCCACATACATCTTGTTAGGTCACAAGGTCAAAAACAAAAATCCTAATCCACATCCTCGATGTCATCTTCAAAACTTTGCCTCGAGATGGTACGTAATCCTTTTCACTACCATGATCAGTAATACAATCTATCTAGGAGATAGAAAGTCAGCAACAAACATGCAACAAAGATCTATATCATACAAGGAAATAGATTATACCTTTGGAGCTCGGTTGGGCTCTAATGGAGAAGTTGCTACTTTTTTTGATGACGAACTCTTTCACGAATCAAATAGGTTTCTCTAAAACCCAATGGCCTTCCACACTATTACCCGAATCAGAATCTCTTTCTCAAGAAGATGGGTGGGATCTTCAAGAGAAGACAACTAGGAACTTAAAGGAACTAGAAAAGGGAGAGAAGAAATGTGCAATACTTGCACAAAGGGAGCTGGGCGTGAATTCCAAGACGGACGTCCAAAGCCCCCTTTGGTTCCCTATTTATAGCTTTTGCAAACTACTCTTACTAATTTAATTAGAAGTCTCAGTTCCAAATTAATTAGTGACCTTTTTCTCTTTCTTAATTACAATAGAAGTCTCACTTCCATTAATAATTAGAAACATACTATTACCACTATTAGAAGTCTCACTTCAAATAGAAATAGTAACTTTCCTTTTAGAGTTCAACTAGAATTAGTATCCGTCTAATGATTGGGCTAGCGTGGGGACCACTAGGGATTCCTTAGAAAGCTGGCTCCAACTGGGACACGCGACCCCACATCTCATGTGCAATCCGGGCCCACAGTTAATTGCAAATAACTCCACTATATAAATGCAACTGAACTCCAGTCTTAGAAAATTACATAGAAGACCCTAAACTTCCCTATTACCACAAGTAGGCCCCTCCATCAATATCCATGGATCAATTGGACCTGTCTTCCAAACTAGATCCATATCTTATTATCCTTGAACCCCAATTAAATATAATGATTAAAGGTACCTTTCCAATTAACTCTTAATCGGAATGGGTGTACACTTACCAATGATTAAATCCATTAATTGGCACAAGGGGATATTAGAGATAGATTCCATCTTGACCATTAAATGTTCTCACAGATCTACTATCATGTACCCAAATCATCGAGGTGTTGACCTACAGTTGGCCTCACTCATTGGTGACTCAAAGCAAATGAATAGATAGAAACTTGAGTTTATTAATATCTCGGGATTGAGATCTTACTGCTTGGGAATTATGAGAGCATACCTTAATATAAAGACAGTGTTTATAAGGTGCTTTTCATGGTCCTTCAATACATCCAATGTACCAGCACTATGATCCAGAATCTTTCATTCCGATGATCGAGACAAATCACACTATCTCATAGTGATCAAAATGCTGCAACCTTGTCAGTATGAGATGTCCAGTCTCATCACTGGTTGTGAAGATATTCAAGTATAAGATTTATTATACATGTCTCCCGTATGTGGATCTCATCCATACACATGTATTATATCTAGTATACTTATGGACTCCGGTTCATCTCATGAACCATTATGTCATTCGTATTGGTTATGTGCAAGTATATAATTAAACACCATTCATCTCATGAAATGTAAAGCATGAATATATTGATTAATAAAGAAATGAATCAATTTATTACATCATATGCTGGTATTGAGACCATAAAACTAACAATCTCCCACTTGGGCTCAATGCCTGTCTGGTTGGCATCTCATGCCCATCCCGTCTACATGCTGCTCAAAGACTTTGGTGGTCAAAGGCTTAGTAAAGGGATCTGCCAGATTGTCTGCAGAGGCTATCTTGGTGATAGCAATATCACCTCTCTGCACAATCTCTCTGACCAAGTGATACTTCCTCTGTACATGTTTTTGGCTCTTATGGCTCCTGGGTTCCTTGGACTGTGCGACTGCCCCGCTGCTGTCACAGTACACTGTGAGCGGCTGTCGCGCCAAAGGTACCACTCCAAGTTCCAGAAGGAATCTTTTGAGCCATACTGCTTCTTTAGCTGCTTCACAAGCGGCTACATATTCAAGCTCCGAGGCGGAATCCGCGGGTACATTCCTATTCAATACTCCTTCAGCTGATAGCTCCCCCACCAAGCATAAACACATATCTAGAAGTTGATTTCCTGGAATCCTTATCTGACATAAAGTCAGAATTCGTGTATCAGACTGGAATCAACTCATCACTGCCATAAATCAACATGTAATCTCTAGTCCTTCTCAAGTATTTGAGAATACATTTTACAGCAGTCCAATGATCAGGCCCTGGGTTAGACTGATATCTGCTGACTAGGCCCACTGCATGACAGATATCCGGTTTAGTACATAGCATAGCATACATGAGGCTACCCACAGCCAAAGCGTATGGTATTGATCTCATTTGTTCCTTTTCCACAGGTGTCTTTGGACACTGATCCTTGAAAAGGTTCATTCCATGCCTGAAAGGTGTGATACCTTTCTTGGAATCTTGCATAGCAAGCCGTACCAATACCTTATCTATGGATGCAGCTTGGGATAAGCCTATCATCCTATTTTTCCGGTCTTGATGGAGTTCAATCCCTAGGATGTAGCTTGCTTCTCCCTAGTCCTTCATATCAAAAGTCTTAGCCAACCAAACTTTCACTGTTGACAACAGTCCTATGTCACTCCCTAGGAGTAAGATGTCATCGACATATAATACCAGAAAAACTACCCTGCCTCCTTCAGTTTTAATGTACACACATAACTCATCCGGATTTTGACAAAAATCAAATGACTTGATTGCCTCGTTACAACGGATGTTCCAACTCCGAGATGCCTGCTTCAGTCCATAAATGGACTTCTGCAACTTACAAACTCTTTGTGCTTGGTTTTTAGCTATAAAATCGTCTGGTTGCATCATATAGATGTCTTCCTCAAGATGGCCATTGAGAAACGCCGTCTTGACATCCATTTGCCAAGTCTCGTAATCGAGATGAGCCGCAATGGATAAGAGTATCCGGATGGACTTGAGCATGGCTACCGGCGAGAAGGTTTCCTCATAATTGATGCATTCTTTCTGAGTATAACCTTTCGCAACAAGCCTGGCCTTAAAGGTCTCCACTCTTTCATCCGGTCCTCTCTTTCTCTTATAGACCCACTTGCACCCAATAGGTTTAATATTGGCAGGCAAGTCCACAAGTGTCCAGACCTGACAGGGGGTCTGATAATTCTCCCACTACGACGAGGCACTCGTGTAACTGCTGGGTCAGGAGAGGGCTGATTCTCTTGAAGTTCGGTTATATTTGGATTTGGAATTGATTGCTCTTGAATTTCTTCCAAGATAACCTTTTCTAAAGATTTTCGGTCATTCATATAATCTTCCTCCAGAAAAACAGCATTGGTGCTGACAAGCACCTTTTGCTCTCTGGGATTATAGAATAACCAACCTTTAGTTCCTTTAGGATATCCTATAAAAGTGCATACTTCCGACCTTATTTCCAACTTATCCATCTTAACCTTCAGCACGTGTGCTGGACAACCCCAAATGTGTAAATGTTGTAGACTAGGCTTTCATCTAGACCACAACTCCCAGGGAGTCTTAGGTACAGACTTAGTTGGTACATGGTTTAGTATGTATATAGCTGTGTCCAAGGCATGTCCCCAAAAGAATATAGGTAATCCTGAGAAACTTATCATAGACCTGATCATATCTAAAAGAGTTTTGTTCCTTCTTTCCGCTACTCCATTCTGTTGAGGCATACCAGGAGCAGACAACTGGGATAGAATCCCATTCTCTAATAAGTATCCCATAAAGTCAGCAGAAAGATATTCTCCTCCTCGATCTGATCGAAGCTTTTACCTATTTTCTTTTCCGCTTCCGCTCGAAACTCTTTGAACTTTTCAAAAAAATCGGACTTGCGGTGCATGAGGTATATGTATCCATATCTTGAGTAATCATCAGTGAAAGTGATGAAATACTCATATCCTCCTCTGGCTCTAACATTTATGGGTCCACACACATCAGAATGCACTAATTCCAATAAATCTTTGGCCCTATTGCCTTTAGATGAAAAAGGTCTTTTGGTCATTTTGCCTTCCAGACAGGACTTGAAGACAGTCATTGGTTCTACCACCAATGAAGGTAAGATACCATTTTTCACTAGCCTATCAATCTTGTTTAGGTCTATTTGACCTAGCTTCAGGTGCCAAAGTTTTGTTGGATTAGATGAAGGTGACTTCCTCTTTAATGATGGTCTATTAATTATTTCGGTATCATGTATCTCATACATTATGGGGGTTAACATATAAAGTCCATTGGTTACCTTGCCAAAACAAATAAAAGTACCGTTCCTCTTTATGACAACTTCAGTACCAAAAGTAATAGAATAACTTTTATTCACGAAACTAGAAATTGAAATTAAATTCCGTCGTAAAGACGGTACATATAGAGTGTCTGACAAAACCAATTTATTATCCAAAAAACATAAAGTAATAACTCCTACTGAAACCGCTCCTGCCTTAGCATCAGATCCTAGGTTGACAATATTTCCCCATCACCTAGCCTCCTGGTTTCCTTGAACCCCTGCAATGAGTTACATATGTGATTAGTTGCACCAGAGTCAACACACCAGGATTCTGAAGTACTAGTTGCAAAACTAACTTCAGAAATAAGTGACTCAATCATACCTAGGGTCTTCTTCTTAGACAGATAATCAGGACAATTTCTCTTCCAATGTCCTGTCATACCACAATGGAAACACTTTCCTTTTGTATTTGCACCCTTAGCCTTTGCCACACCACCAGTAGGACCATTCTCTGCTTTAGGGCCTTTGGGAAATGATTTCTTCTTGCCTTTCCGCCCTTTGCCTTTTGGCTTGGACTTGGCATGTGACTTTTCTGTCATCAGGGCAATTGACTTTTTCATGATCCCTTCAGTTGCTACCAGCTGGCTAGACAGCTCAGCTAAAGTCAGATTCATTTTGTTCATATTATAATTGACCTTAAAATTGTTGAATGAATCTGGTAGCGACTCAAGGATTATGTCAATCTGTGATTCTGCATCAATCGCGGCACCCAGTATATCCAACTCATTCAATGAGTCCATCATCTTAAGCATGTGGTCCTGTACTGGTGTACCCTCAGCCATCTTGGTGCTTATAAGAACCCTCATAGCTGCCTGCCTAGCAGGCCTGCCCTGTTCCGCAAACATCTCCTTTAAGTTCGATATCATATCGTATGCAGTCTTAAAGGATTGATGTTGGTGTTGCAAAACACTAGACACGGATGCTTGAATATAACATCTGGCCATCTCATCGTCTTTGGTCTATTTAGCAAAAAGGTCTTTATGTTCCTGTGGTGCATCTGGCATAGGCTCATCAAGGGAGGTTGTGGTAAGGACATATTTGTATCCTGAAGCAGTCAGGACAATATCCAGATTTCTTTTCCAGTCCACGTAATTGGATCCCACCAACTTGTTCTGGTTGAGGATGGTCGCAAGTGGATTGAAAGTATTCGAATGCATGCTGTACAAACTAAAGCACATAACCATATATTCAATAAAAGAATATGAAATGACATTAAGATTTATTATTCTACCAAATTTATGTGGGAATCCTCATAACCACTAAATTTAGAATACATCGGATCCCAATCCCTTAGGGCATGCCTCCTAGGGGAGTGCGAATGTCCTTGGATTGGTGCGGATCAAAGTTCATCAAAATTAGAATTAAGACTAACTATCCATGATCCCCATCATTCATTATTATCAAGGTATCTCATACCAAATAATGTATGACTCCCGATTAACTTTGGTTTCTAAAATACATGATGCAAATCCTAGGGGATACTACATCACTATTTTAGTTAAGTGAGACCCACCAACTAATATTGAATGACAACCGTCATGGGCAGCTCCTCTTAGGGGAGTGAACCCCCACCACGTCTCACCAATACTATCCAATGGAGATCCATATCTAGTAACCAGACAAATAAAGCCCTCCGAAGGAACGGCCACACTCTTGGTGGCGCGAGGCTAATACTTTCCTTACAATGGACCTATGGTGGAAAACCATGGGGATTTCTAAAATTAAATGCCCCGCTCCCACTTAATATTTTAGAATTGAGGATTTCCTTTTTAAGGTATTAAGGCCCACATATAAATATGAACATCAAATCATCTCATGATATGATCTAAGATTGGTTCCAAGTCAAGTTATTATAAGGAAAGTCTAGTTTCTAAAATTAGTATTACCAATGTGTCCATCTCATGAGTCATCAACACTAATTAGAACTCTTTCCAAAAATAATTTGATTTGACCAATTTTAGTAACTTGCTATGTTTGGATCAGATTTGGAAACATTCTAAATAAAGCATTCAACCATATATAGAAAACACTAAAATTAGAAACTAGTCATCTCCTCCACATGGCCCAAGCGGAACAGACTTCTTGGACTTCTAGACTTTCCAAAATTAGAATTTCTCAAACTCTTTGGGAAAATCCAAACTTCTTTTGGTAATCTTCAAACTCTTTGATTAAGAGTCCATCATTGCTCTCCTTGTTCGTCTTGGACATCGCCAGAATTTACAAAATTAAAAAAACTACATAAATTCCTATGTCTCTACGATGAGACTTACATGGTAATCTATTAATGGAAATAAAAAAGCTTCATAGGGAATTTCACCATGCCTTGCCCTGAACCAGGAAACCAAGAAAACCATGATGCCCTTTACAACTTGCCAAAAATAAACATTCAACCATAAAAGAAAGTAAAAGACTTGTGGGCCATATGGAGAGGACATGATAACCTGCATGTTAGTATCTCATACTAGCAAAGCAACTCACAAAATCGGGTTACCAAACAACAATGGAAAGACAAGATGCCAAAAATTGCCACTACTATAATTCATGCGCTACGCAGAGGGGGTCCGGGGGTGTCCCCCGGCGGGGGTCGAGCTGCCCGGTCAGCTCGCGGGGGGCGAGGGGGCAGCGCCCCTGAAATAAAAATAAAAACTGCGATCTGCTGTGTCAGTGTCTTCGGTCGACCGACCAGAGGGTTCGGTCGACCGACCTGACGGAAATCTGCAGGTTGGGTTTTTCTAATTCGTGTCCAAACATCTCCAGAACTCTTATGAAGACTACCAATGGCTTCCTACCATCATTCCATCATTGTTAAATCTTTTTGTGACTATCCAAACATGGATTCACAAATTAGACAAGCAAAACCATCAAAACTAATCCATACATAGCCCTTGATCTATCATCTTCTCATCTCATGCAAAGATTAGATCAAGCTTACTGATCTAACATGATTAGAGATGAGGTAAGGCTCTGATACCAATTGTTGGAAATTAGGTGGGCCTCTAGGATAGGTTTCAAAAACTTTTGATCCACTTGATACAGGGATCAACTATCCAGAAGGCTATCAATGTGTCCAAGATGCAAATCCTCTATCTCATCTATCATGATCAGTAATACAATCTATCTAGGAGATAGAAAGTCAGCAACAAACATGCAACAAAGATCTATATCATACAAGGAAATAGATTATACCTTTGGAGCTCGGTTGGGCTCTAATGGAGAAGTTGCTACTTTCTTTGATGACGAACTCTTTCGCGAATCAAATAGGTTTCTCCAAAACCCAATGGCCTTCCACGCTATTACCCGAACCAGAATCTCTTTCTCAAGAAGATGGGTGGGATCTTCAAGAGAAGACAAGTAGGAACTTAAAGGAACTAGAAAAGGGAGAGAAGAGATGTGAATACTTGCACAAAGGGAGCTGGGCGTGAATTCCAAGACGGACGTCCAAAGCCCCCTTTGGTTCCCTATTTATAGCTTTTGCAAACTACTCTTACTAATTTAATTAGAAGTCTCAGTTCCAAATTAATTAGTGACCTTCTTCTCTTTCTTAATTACAATAGAAGTCTCACTTCCATTAATAATTAAAAACATACTATTACCACTATTAGAAGTCTCACTTCAAATAGAAATAGTAACTTTCATTTTAGAGTTCAACTAGAATTAGTATCCGTTTAATGATTGGGATAGCGTGGGGACCACTAGGGATTCCTTAGAAAGCTGGCTCCAACTGGGACACGCGACCTCACATCTCATGTGCAATCCGGGCCCACAGTTAATTGCAAATAACTCCACTATATAAATGCAACTGAACTCCGGTCTTAGAAAATTACATAGAAGACCCTAAACTTCCCTATTACCACAAGTAGGCCCCTCCATCAATATCCATGGATCAATTGGACCTGTCTTCCAAACTAGATCCATATCTTATTATCCTTGAGCCCTAATTAATTATAATGATCAAAGGTACCTTTCCAATTAACTCTTAATCAGAATGGGTGTACACTTACCAATGATTGAATCCATTAATTGGCACAAGGAGATATTAGAGATAGATTCCATCTTGACCATTAAATGTTCTCACAGATCTACTATCATGTACCCAAATCACCGAGGTGTTGACCTACAGTTGGCCTCACTCATTGGTGACTCAAAGCAAATGAATAGATAGAAACTTGAGTTCATTAATATCTCGGGATTGAGATCTTACTGCTAGGGAATTATGAGAGCATACCTTAATATAAAGACAGTGTTTATAAGGTGCTTCTCATGGTCCTTCAATACATCCAATGTACCAGCACTATGATCCAGAATCTTTCATTCCGATGATCGAGACAAATCACACTATCTCATAGTGATCAAAATGCTGCAACCTTGTCAGTATGAGATGTCCAGTCTCATCACTGGTTGTGAAGATATTCAAGTATAAGATTTATTATACATGTCTCCCGTATGTGGATCTCATCCATACACATGTATTATATCTAGTATACTTATGGACTCCGGTTCATCTCATGAACCATTATGTCATTCGTATTGGTTATGTGCAAGTATATAATTAAACACCATTCATCTCATGAAATATAAAGCATGAATATATAGATAAATAAAGAAATGAATCAATTTATTACATCATATGCTGGTATTGAGACCATAAGTGAACCTGAAATTTCAAATCAGATTTCTAGCCTAGTAAAACAAACCAATGGCCAGAAATTTTCCAGGTTATCATGGACAACATAACCCTGCAGAAATCTGAACACCATTGCACACAAAAATCCTGCAGAAATCTGAACACAATTGCACACAAAAATCCTGTAGAAATCTGAACACAATTGCACACAAAAATCCTACAGAAATCTGAACAAAACAAATCTAAACACAATTGCACACTAAAATCTTGCAGAAATCTGAACATAACTGAGCATTAAATCTTGCAGAAATCTGAATGTTAGCGGAACACTAAACCAATATAGCTGATCATTAAAACATTGTAGAAATCTGAACATAATTTGAACACAAAAACAATGTAGAGATTCTGCACACAATTTGAACAAAAAACCTGCAGAAATTCTGAACATAAAAGGAACACAAAACCTTTCTGAAATCAGCCTACATAGCCCAAGAAAAGAATCAAATGAATAGCAATTTTACATCCAACTTCAAAGAAGAAACACAAATTTAATTGCATGCATTCTAATATCAGTTTATTCACTTGCCTCTAATCCAAATGGGTCCTAAAACACTCCAAGAATTCTTCTCCCACAAGACAACCTTCAAGCTACGAAAAACCATGAAAATATTTCAAAAGAAAACCAACATTTTGAAAATAAAAGGAGTCCTCCAAGAATCTCCTTGCTTGCATGATGAAGAAACTCTAAGGGACAAAACAAACCCAAGGATAAAAGAGGGAAGCCATAGCTAACCTTGAGAAGCTCTAACCAAGAAGAAAATCTTGAAGAAGAAGGTGGTTCCAACAGAAAATCTTCAAAAACAATATCCTTGGAAAGCTATGAAGATGAGGAAGAAGAAGGTGAAATCAGATCTTTCCTTTGGGCGGGATTGCATAGGCATGCAAGAAGAGAGAAGGTGAGAAGAAGAGAGGAAGAGTTCTCCCTTGGTTCATGAGCTACAGTAGAAAAATGAAGAGGAGGAAAATGGAAACATGGGTTTAGTGTAGAGTTGAGTGGGTTGTGGGCCCCAAGCGCCCCAAAACTTCAAGTGGCTAAAACACCATCTTGTGGGTCTCGGACGAAATCGTCGAAGAAGAGAAAGTTGATCGTTAAAAAACCTAGTTTTCAAAAAGTATATTTTCCTCCTAATTTGCAAATTTCAAAATCCATGCACAGATTTGGTGTGAAAGGTCATTTTTGCCTTTTTTCTCAAAAAACGTAATTTCTTAGTTTCAAATTTGAACGAAAGAAACATAAACATTGTTAAGGTCAATATAACAAATCAAGAGGAATAAAAATTAAAAATTTTTAAGATAAAAGATAAATTCCCACACGAACACTCATCACACGGGCCATCCGGGCCGGGCGAAACCAAGCTCAACGGCTCTCAAAATTCTCCAAAGCTATGAAAATTCTAGCCAAACTAAAATCTAAGATAAACAACCTCTAATCATACTTAAAGACTAGTAATCAGCTTAAACGACGTTAAACACAGCAAACCTTGGTCGGGGTCTAACACCCCTTACCCAAAATGAGTTCCCGCTTCAAAATAAACCGAGAATCTAATTAAGTTTATAAAGCAACTAAGGTCTTTATCCTCATTTGCTAGAAACTAAAAAAAAAAAGGGTCAAGGTGTACACTTTAACAGAACCTTAAGTTCTGTAACATGGGTGGTGGCCACCCTTTCTCATACACCGACAAGCCACTAGACCTACTAATCCCAAAGTTTTGTAACATGGGATGGCCACACTTTCTCATAACAAGCCACCAGACTACTCAACCCATCTCTTCTTTCTCACTTAACCACACACGTCATCACCTCTACAGATCCCACCTTCTTCATAGATTCGAGTTCTATTACACAACTCGACTCAAACAAACCAATCAACATTCGGATAGTGCCTCCACCCAACCCCCCGCCCCTCGATCAAGGTTCAAATCAGACTCCACCATCAAAATTGCCCAACCCTGTATGGCCATTGGAGCGGCTAGATTGTGATCAATCACTCAGTGGGTGCCGCCACAGTTTGATATTCTTTTGTGATTGACACCCAATCTATGAAAAAACCCTGAGATGACGGGCCAGGTGGGACCTAATCACCACGGTCCACCACCATCAGGTTCGCCCCTGGGTCCTGTTGACACCAAAAATGTCACTTTGCTTCTTCAAGATCCAAAAAGCTACATGAAGTCGCAACCTGCCATAAATAGGCAATGCTACTTCCAAAAACTCAAATCTTGTCAGAATCAAACAAAAACTGCAACATTCTTCAAGACAGCCAAAAGAGGAGTACACAAGAACTTTCGGGCCATTTCAAAATCATTTGGCCTAACTTCACTTCTCCAGCAGCTAAAAGGGAGCTCCCGACGGCGAAAGCATCGGAGACACCAAATCTTCGATCAAAGCCGTGATGGTCTCAAAATACATCCAAAAGGCTCCACTTCAGGTTTCAAGTCAAACCAACAACGTTTGACCCTACATCAACCACGAACAGCTAAATCAAGCCTCTCCGTCGAGAGAACCACCGAGGCCATCACTCATCAGACAGAGCACATGGACGGCTTCAAAATGCTTACAAAGGGCTACACGTCAAGTTTCAGGTCATTTCGACAACATTTGACCAGACTTTGACGCTCGGAAGCCAAATCAGGCCTCTCGGCGGCGAAGCTCCCTGGGACCATCGATTCCAAGACAGAGCCTATATAGATTATCTCAAAATGACTCCAACAGATTCCCTGTCAAATTTCAAGTCAATCGGACATCAGTTGACCGCACATCAAGCCGTGACATCTTCATCCCGACAAAAATAAATCTACTGGCTATAGGACCCCAAACGGCTTAAAAACTCAAATAAAATCCTATGGTTGATCTTATTTATTGCTCAGAAGGCTTCACCCCAAATTTCAGGTCTTTCCGACATCGTTTGACCCAGTTTCAGTTTCTGACAGAAAATCGGCAGCTCTACGCGACAAAGTCTTCGACTTTCCCGAAAAATTGAATACTTTGCACTCTAAAATGCAAGGATTCTTTTCCAGTTTTCTACAGGGAAATCAGGCCAATAAATGATAAAAAATGTCAAGAAAAAATACAGAAGAAAAGAGAATAAAAAACATAAAAAACGGCCGCAAAACGGGACAAAACGGGGGAAATTCCCCCCCATGGTCGCTAGCCCCTGCAACCCTGACCCATGGTCGCAGGCGACCATGGAGCCCGAAAGCTCCGGGTTCGCCCCGGAAAGCCCATTTTTCATCATTTTTTCGCGATTCGAAGCTTCCAACTCCTGGGATTTTCCAAAATTCATACTTTTGAGGTGCCAAATCCTTTGACATCGGTCAAAATCACGGGTCAATCATCAAGAGTATCAAAATCAACATTGATAGCCAACCGGTCAACCAAGAAAGTGTGTTTTCTACCCGACCGATTGAGAAATCGACATGACAGATGGCACCGACCCGCTGTTGGCAACCAATACCTAAAGTTACATGGTCATCCGATGTCGATCTACATGAAGATCCATTGATGATCATCAACAGAAGAATCCCAAAAGATGCAGCACGGCCCGCGACTCTTCAACTGCTCAGCGACCACTTAATGTGATTAATTGACTAGCTTTGTTGCAGTCATTAATTCATTTCTTTGGACGGCCCAATCAGAAGCAAGCAAGTGGGAGTTATAAGTCAATTGATTCATGGCATTTAACCCATGAAACTCCTCCCATCATGGCGATTAATGTTGACACCAAAAATGTCACTTTGCCTCTTCAAGATCCAAAGAGCTACATGAAGTCGCAACCTGCCATAAATAGGCAATGCTACTTTCAAAAAATCAAATCTTGTTAGAATGAAACAAAACGGTAAGATCCTTCAAGACAGCCAAAAGAGGAGTACACAAGAAGTTTCGGGCCATTTCAAAATCATTTGGCCTAACTTCGCTTCTCCGGCAGCTGAAAAGGAGCTCCCGGCGGCGAAAGCATCGGAGACACCAAATCTTCGATCAGAGCCGATGGATTGTCTCAAAATACATCCAAAAGGCTCCACATCAAGTTCCGAGTCAAACCGACAACGTTTGACCCTACATCAACCCTCGAACAGCTAAATCAAGCCTCTCGGCAGCGAGAACCACCGAGGCCATCACTCATCAGATAGAGCACATGGATGGCTTCAAAATGCTTACAAAGGGCTACACGTCAAATTTCATGTCATTTCGACAATATTTGACCATACTTTGACACTCGGAAGCCAAATCAGGCCTCTCGGTGGTGAAGTTCCCTGGGACCATAGTTTCTAAGATAGAGCCTATGGATCATCTTAAAATGACTCCAATAGGTTCCCTGTCAAATTTCAAGTCAATCGGATATCGGTTGACCTCACATCAAGCCGCGACATCTTCATCGCGACAAAAGCAAATCTACTGGTGATAGGACCCCAAATGGCTTCAAAATTCAAACAAAAGCCTATGGTTGGTCTTATTTATTGCTCAGTAGGCTTCACACCAAATTTCAGGTCATTCCGACATCGTTTGACCCAGTTTCAGCTTCTAACGGAAAATCGGCAGCTCTGCTCGACAAAGTCTTCGGCTTTCTCAGAAAATTGGAAACTTTACAAAAAAAATGCAAGGATTCTCATCAGATTTTCTACAGGGAAATCAGGCCAATAAACGGGTCCCCCACAATCTCCTGAGAAGTTAGATCCTCCTTTTCTTGCTTTTCATTGTAGTTTGTATTTTTTCAAAAGAGACAAAAATCACAACTCTTGTCTTTCATTATTGATAAGGATTGTAAATCGGCTATAAACGCCAAAATCGGCTATAAACGCCAAAAATCGGCTATAAATGCCAAAAAATCGCCTTTCACGACAAATCAAGAAAATGTCTCTTTTCTTAAATATATGTGCAATGGAAAACTTGAAAGAAGTTGATTTCCTTTTTACTTGCGAAGGTTGATCTCCGGATCACCACTTGTAATTCCAAGTAAAATAGAAAATCTGGCGCACCCACACAAAAGAAATGTTGATGCCCACCTCTGCCCCCCGGTTATGAGAGGGTCGGACCCAAACGGACTACCACGTCCGCCGACCTCGATAGAACCGAGCGGAAGCGCTGGTCCATTAATTAAAGGCGATTAAATGCCCTCAATCTCCTCAGGCTAATCATAACCCAAGAAAAAGGAGTTACAAAATAATGGAATTAAACCCTGTAACTCCTCCCATTATGCGGCTTAATGACAATAAAACCCCATAAACTCTCCTAAATGGCTATTAAGAGCCTATAAATAGGAGAACATCCCAAGCATTCCAGAGAGACTTCCGAAAATCCGAAAATCAAGATAAAAAAAGGCATCAGAAATCTAAGAGAAAGAAAGAGAGAAAACTCTGCGAAGTTCTGCACCGACCACGGCTACAATGTGACAAAAGTCCTTTAGGGGGTACCCCCTCCCCCCCAAGGTCCTTGCCTTCTCCTTCTGCCTTCAATGGCTTAGACATGACTTCTCAGCCCGTCTACTTAGCTTTTTATTTGACATAGGACCTCCTCTTGGTCTTTGTCC
Source organism: Litsea cubeba (assembly GCA_012931725.1). Classification (NCBI taxonomy): domain Eukaryota; kingdom Viridiplantae; phylum Streptophyta; class Magnoliopsida; order Laurales; family Lauraceae; genus Litsea; species Litsea cubeba. Next base: position 34,627,560 of record CM022950.1, read on the forward strand.
CCTAAAAATATGAGGTTATAGCCAAGCCAAGCGAATCAAGAGCTTCCTCTGTCCTCATCTGCATGGATGATGGCGAAGTCCACATATGGCTTGCGACCGTCAATCTGAACGAGTCCCCCACAATCTCTTGAGAAGTTAGATCCTCCTTTTCTTTCTTTTCATTGTAGTTTGTATTTTTCTAAAAGAGTAAAAAATCAGAACTCTTGCCTTTCATTATTGATAAGAATTGTAAATTGGCTATAAATGCCAAAATCAGCTATAAACACAAAAAATCGGCTATAAACGCCAAAATCGGCTATAAACGCCAAAAATAGGCTATAAATGTCAAAAAAATCGTCTTTCATGGCAAATCAAGAAAATGTCTCTTTTCTTAAATATATGTGCAATGGAAAACTTGAAAGAAGTTGATTTCCTTTTTAGTTGCGAAGGTCGATCTCCGGATCACCACTTGCAATTCGAAGTAAAATAGAAAATCTGGCACACCCACACAAAAAAAAATGTTGATACCCGCTTCTGCCCCCCGGGCGCGAAAGGATCGTACCCAACGGACTCCTACGTCCGCCGACCTCGGTAGCACCGAGCAGAATGCGCGGCCATCAAGCTGGCTCCATCCGGTGGGACTCGTTCATTTGAGAACACGATGCTAGAAATGAAAATTTTTCATATCATATCTTTTGCTCTATGGTTATACTTCTTTTCTGGATTCCTTGGCTACTTTCTAATTGGTAGCCTATGTTGGATTCCGCATCTAAAAAAAATGAGATGAGATTTTTTGAAAATTTCTAATTCTTCAGATTTGTTTCCACTCTTTCTCTTTTCAAAAAAAAAAATCAAAAAATCAGATTTTTCAGTTTGGATTCAAAATTAAGAAACCTTGATCCCTTCCTATCGTTGATCGTGCTTATAGAAATGTTGAGCCTATTCGACTAAGGTTTTGGGCCATCGTTTCTCTTCGATGAGTTCATTAGAGATCTAAAAAAAAAACAAAAATCAGATTTTTCAATTTGGATTCAAAATTGAGAAACCTTGATCCTCTCCTTTCGTTCATCGTGCTTGCAGAAATGTTGAGCCTCTTCGATTAAGGATTTGGGTCATCGTTTCTCTTCGATAAGTTCATTAGAGATCTAAAAAAAATTAGATTTTTCAGTTTGGATTCAAAATTGAGAAACCTTGATCCTCTCCTATCGTTCATCGCGCTTGCAGAAATGTTGAGCCTATTCGACTAAGGTTTTGGGCCATCGTTTCTCTTCAATGAGTTCATTAAAGATCTGAAAAAAATAAAAAATCAGATTTTTCAGTTTGGATTCAAAATTGAGAAACCTTGATCCTCTCCTATCATTCATCGCGCTTACAAAAATATTGAGCCTGTTCGACTAAGGTTTTGGGCCATCGTTTCTCTTCGATGAGTTCATTAGAGATCTAAAAACAAAAAAAATAAAAAAAATAGATTTCTCAGTTTGGATTCAAAATTGAGAAACCTTGATCCTCTCCTATCGTTCATCGTGCTTGCAGAAATATAGAGCCTGTTCGAATAAGGTTTTGGGCCATCGTTTTTCTTCGATGAGTTCATTAGAGATCTAAAAAAAATAAAAAAAATCAGATTTTTTTGTTTGGATTCAAAATTGAGAAACCTTGATCCTCTCCTATCGTTCATCGTGCTTGCAGAAATGTTGAGCCTGTTCGACTAAGGATTTGGGCCATTGTTTCTCTTCGATGAGTCTATTCGAGATCTAAAAAAAAAAGACATAGACCACTAAGGTTAAACCAGCTGTGTTCTTTGATATTGTTGATTCAAGAAAAGCTTTGTCCAGAGTGTAGAGACAGCTTGACTGTTCTAGGCAAGGGTCCTCCAAACGGGTTCATTAAGTAATCCTACCCTTACCTAGGGGCAATTCTATCAATCAAGATTTCATAAGACCGGGTTAGGAGGCCTATATGTACTCTCTCGTCTTTTAAATAAAAAATCTTAAAATAAAAATTTAAAGTAATAAATAAAAAATATAAAAATATAAAAAAAGATTAAAAAAATCTTAAAATAAATAAATAAAAGAGATTTTTTTTAAATCTTAAAAAAATATTTTTTCAAAAAAAAAATCTTAAAAAAAAACTTCCGTCACTTTTGGGTTCAGATCGCAGAAAATTTGGTCTCCTCCCTTCTGAGAACTGGCGCTCGCGGAAATCATTGAGCCCGTATTCAGATTGGAATGCCTTTTGCTCTCTTTGATGAACCCGATCTTGCCCTTTCAAAAAAAAAAAAAAAAGACTTGTCATTTTTGGATTCAGAACCGAGAAATTATGGTTTATTCCCTTCTGAGTACTGGCGCTCGCGGAAATCGCTGAGACCGTATTTGGATGGGAATACCATCTGCTCTCTGTGATGAATCCATTCTTGACCTTTCAAAACAGAGAATCTCATCTCATGGATGCGGTCTCCAAACATTTGTGTCTAGCGGTACTAGTACGCCTTTTTAGGGTCTACTGTATTCGCGACCGGCACATTTGTAACTCCAACCTTATATTCTTCTTACATCGAAAAAGCTCTGCTTCTTGTTAAGTCGAATTTAAGTTCACAATTGCTTCTAGCAGTCACTGGGACGCTCATTCTGGGCTTACCATGCCTGCGATCAGAATAATTGTACCCTCTATGACCTTTTGCCTTCTTCATATTGCTTGAGTCATATCCCTCAAGTGATTTGAACTCCCCATTTATGATCATTATATTCTTGTGATTACTAATGGATGTGGTCTTGTTTCAGAAATTTTTTTAAAAAATAACAATGGCAGCTTCGCTAACCATTACTTTCGATGAGAATAAGCACCAGCTCATGCTTCAACAGAAGCAAACCACGCGCACCTACAAGCGCCCCATCAGCTGTTGAAGCGTCAACTCCCTCGGCAACTCTCTGAACTCCGGGTCGACCTCGACTCCCCGGACTATCGTCTTTGGGACGCTGAGACCATTCCCACTTCTTGAGGAACAAACTGCTCCTTCCAAGAAGCAGAAGCTCGCCTCTTAACGTGTCACTACCATGACACCTAAGGCGAGCACCAAAATGCCCGAAGCCCGTGGCACCCCTACGAAGCCTCGACCCGCAGACGACTAGGTCTATCCCAAGACTTGGTCCCCAAGACCTTCACCAAAACAAAGAAGGTCCCAAACATCCACCAAGCCAGCATACCTGGCCCAATCAAGGAGAACCCGTTCTACCCTCTTGCTTACATGAAAGAGGAGAGACCCATCTCCAACCTAACTCCCAAGTCAACCCAGCATGAGCCGGCTTGTTCTTACAAGCCCAAAATCAAATTATGCATCACAAGGCCTCTGCAAGCACCTATTAAGGCCTACAATCCTTCGGTTCGACCCTTCATATCTATAGGGGCCGAACTCGAAAATTTCAAAGCTTCATTGCAACAGGCGTAGGACTAGGTCCACGTCCTGTCCTTGCCTAGCTACAAAGAAGACAGGCTTGGCTGCTGCGCCCGAGAGAGCACATCCTTCATTGTCAAAGCCCAGCCAGAGCCGACCGAAGCTCAAATTGCTCGTCGTATATGCCGCCACGCATCATATCGACAAAAGAGACTAGAGAAGCAAAGGACCCAGCCTCATACACTTCAAGTCTCTCCCAAATGGGTCGAAAAAGAAAGACCTAACCAAATTGCTGCAATCCATATGGTTGGAAAAAACCAGAAGACGCCAAAAGTCAGCAACAAAAATCCATGTCTGACGTCCGGTGACCTGTAGCGTCTACAGGACAAGAAGACATTCAGAAGAATCCCCTGCTCCTTCAAGCAAAGGACGGCAGAGTGATCCTTCCTCAAGCTCTTCATCAAAAAGAATCAGCCCCAGCTCAGTCACCAGGACAGTTTCTTTGTTCGAATCTCGATGGATGAACGTCCTGGCTATAAATTCTGAGCCACCACCTCGCAATCCACCTCAAGATGATGCGCTCACATACATTCAGCAGTTGGAACAAGGCCAGCAGAGGATTGAAAATCTGATGGAAAACCTTCTCCTCGCCTTCCAAAATCAGGCAAACAATGAACCTCCTCCGAATCATCAAGATGATGAGGTAAATGGAGAAGAAAATGAGTCACGCGCCCTTACCAAAGAGGACATAGACAGTATCCTCGCCAAAGCAAAAGAAGAGGATATACTCAAGGAACATGGGATCGATTAAGCCACCATATCCCTTATGGATGGGCTCGATCCCATTCCCCATAAAATTCAAGCATCCTACTCTCCAAACATATACGGGGAAATGATCAGCCAGACAGAACGTCATCCACTTCAAGATCTTGATGGGAGTTATCGCGGATCAAGATGCACTCAAGATCCGCCTCTTTGCAAGTACCCTAAACGGTACGGCCTTCGACTAGTACTCCACTTTGCCGGAGGACTCCATCCAAAACTGGGCCATGCAAGAGACACGCTTCCTGACTCACTTCAAAGTTGAGGATCATCCCACTACTATGGCTCGGATGTGCAGCCTAAAATAGGGGGAGAATGAGTCAACATATGACTTCATTCACAAGTGGAAAGCAATGGCATACAAATGCTCTGATGTATTGCCACAAGCGTCACTAGTCGACATCTGCTGAAACTACATAAGAGCAAGAATCTGCTCCATGATCATTTGGCAACAAATCAAAGAACCTGGGAGAACTCCTAAAAGCTTCCATGGAAGCTGAAAAGGTGATTAAAAACCTCAACAGTCGGAAATCATCAAGAAAAGAGCCAACCGCCATTGGAACCTCAAAAATAAAGAAAAAATAGGTCCTCAATGTGCAAACCAAGTCAGCTCCTCAGCCACCAAAGAAAGCTGAAAACAAAGCTGCTGGTAAGAGACATGAACTCTCTGACGCCTTCAAAGAATGAGTAGAAAAGAAATACCTGTTCGATGAAGATGTTGATGAAATCTTCGGGGCTCTTGTGGCAAACGGCAAGCTTACCTTGCCTGAACCCAAAAGACCGGGTGATGTTGGTAAAACCAACGATCCTCGGTATTGTCCATACCACCAGATGAACTCACATCCTTTCAATCAATGCTTTGTTGTGAGGGAGAAAATAAATGAGATGTGGAAAAATGGAGTCATCACCTTCGATAAAAAACTATGGGTCTGCCTCCGTCAACATGGTGTCATGTGGACAAACACCAAAATCACCGAAGAAGAAGGTCAGTACTTCCTACAAGGTGATAAAAAGAATCCGAAGAACTGGTTCCTCACCCGACACCAGATGGACAACCCATATGGGTACATCCCGATCTCATGGAAGAAGAAAAATGGGAGGTCGTGAAAACAAGGCCTACAGCTCAACAACGAAGGCAAGCTAGGAAACATCTCCTCAAGCTGAAACGGCAAGAGAAGACCCAGGCAAAACAAGAAGTCCAAGAAAAGGCAGAGGCCTCCTCTACCGCTTGACTGGAGGCAACAAAAACATCCATTCCAGAGACTTCAAAGGGGGTAAGAAAATTCACTATCAGTGATTTCATGCCACCTCAATTCAAAGAAAAAGCCATGCAGGAAGCATCATACTCTTACAACTCGGTAGTTGGAATCTCCATTGATGGATACGAGTCCAGCGACACCGATGATGGATTCGAATCCAACTACACCGACGAGTGGGAGGAATCCTTTGAAACAGGAGAATATCTCTCCGATGAAGATTGGATTCCTGAAACTCACCTTATGTCAGTAATTTGGTATAAACCCCTACATCCACAAGGTTCTTAGTCTGATGATGAAGAAGACCAAGAGGCTGTACAAGAAAATGTTGTTGAACCAGCACCCGTCATTGCTCCAATGGAACCCAACCATGTTGAACCACAAAGAGCAGACGAAGAAGAAGATTTGGCTCCCATGCCTGATCTTGAAGAATATGCAAGGTTTTGCAGCATCTCGTTCTAGAACAAGAGCAAGACCGCGTCAACGAGCCTCCTCGCAATCCCGAGCCTGAAGTTCCTGAAGACCATCAGGTACATCCTCCCTTAACTCTTGAAAATGGAGAAAATTGCTGGATTGACGATCCTCTTAAATCCGAGGATGAGTCTGACTCCGATCAGGCAACGTCTCCTATTAGAGCTTCCTGTAAATTGATAATTCGGGATTATAGCTCTTCTGAAGCATCGTCTGATGAGATCACTTACACTCCGACGACTCCTAGCAATGTATCCTTTGGAGCCACCTCATCTCACGTGACTTTCACTGAGACGGCACCCTCTCAGGTTTCTTATCCTGAGACTGTGACTTCAAAGTTCACACCCTTCTTGACTAAAGAATCCCCAGCTATTGATGCTTGGGACAATGGATTGATCAACGAAGAAGAATGGTTGCTGGATGCTGTTCAGGACTTATTCCCCAAAAATGCTCCGTGCAACACAATCACTGAGGATGGCAACTCTGCTGCAGATACATCCTCATCAAATGAAAAACGACAGCCTCTTGATCCTGAAGACAATCTTCCAAACGAAGACCCTTCTCAAGAAGTTCTCGAAGTTGATAGAGGCACCCGCTCTGGCCGGGACTACCACAAGAATTACAACCAATCTTCCTTTACTTATGTAAATCCTTCGGGAAAAGATGTTGTAAGCGCCCCTAGTGGCAACAATGATGAACATGCAGGCCCCAAAGAGGTTTTCAAGTATGACTTGATTGAACACTTCAAGCACATACCTGCACGTCCGCACATCCTATATTTATTGCGAATGTCTCCGCACACTCGTGATAATCTCATTTCAGAATTACAAAAGCTGGATGAGGATGTCGACAAACACGCCCCGTAAGTCCTCTAAATTGAAATGGACTACTGGGTCAAAAACTTAGAAGCTTCCTCAAAGGGAGAAAAGAAGAAAACCGAGGGATCATGCATTGAATGCCTCTCGGTTCAAAAGGCAGCCAGTGCATCCATTGCCTTCACTAAGGACGACCTCCTACTTTGCGAAACAAGGCACAACCGACCCCTGTACTTCACAGGGTACATCAAGGAAATGCCTATGCACGGAGTTCAGATCGACCCAGGTTCTACACTCAACCTCATGTCCACTTCGGTTCTCAAAGAGTTGGGCATCTCACCCAGCAACCTGAGCCACACATCTGTATCTATCTTTGGATATGATGGGAGTACTCAAAGGCCTATCGGTAAAATCAGGTTCAAGTTGAAAATCGGTGATCTTATCTCTGAAGTCACTGTGTATGTAATAAAAACCCCTTCATACTACAACATCCTTCTCAGACGCAGCTGGATCCACGAGAATGGTGTTGTCCCTTCAACTCTACATCAATGCATCAAGTTTGTTGGCAACGACGGCGTGGTACATCGAGTCTTTGCGGACAAAAAACCCTTCAAAGGTAAAGAAGTCCACTTTGCAGACTCACAGATGTATGAAGGTGAAAACGAAGAAGAGGAGAAGGACACAGCATCCTTTGCCAAAAATCTCCAGAAAGATAATAGGCAAGGCTCCTCAACAATCACCGGAAGAAAACAAACCATCCGGTAAATCCGAAGAGAGCATTCAAACTCCCTCATCATCTCCCTCAAGGCTTCATAGCCTTTGGTCATCACGACTAAAGTAAAGAAAGCAAAAAAAAAAAGTCTAGGGGCAAATTTGTTGTCTCTTTCGTGTCTATCATGCAAGACATGGATTCGGATTCAGAGCCAGAAGACGACACATCGTCAAGCCAAGCTGACACTCAGCAAGTTCAGCCTGCTCTTACTCCAATGGAGACACCTGCTGATGTAGAAGATCCTACATCTGCTTCCTTCGTTGTTCCAGCAACTTCAGCAAAGGAAAAGCCGATCTTCTTCCATAGATCAGATGCTTCTTCATCAAACTCCATGCTTGAACCTTTCCAAAATGAAGGTATGCCTCAACTATCCTTATATAGTCCTGTGGCACAAGCTATTATGAAGAAAATGGGCTATGACGCTCAAAATCCAGTCGGTTTGGGAGAAGTTCGCGGTATTCTCACACCATTGGGGCCCGCCTTGACTAAAAGCCAGCTGGAAGATTCGAGACTCTGTGGCCATATAGAAGAGTCTTCACAGGGGCTAAGGTATGATCCCCACACTACTCTGAGACAGTTGACACAAAGGCTTAAAAGTCGACTTTCCGACCGAGCCTCAACATCTCGTATCCATGAAGACATCGATCTCCCTGGATATCTCTTCGATGAGTCACCTGACAAAGATCCAGGAAGATCATCCAATTGGTACGATTTCTCTAACAATGAAGAGGAATCGTCCGATGGCACGGACGTGTGGTCTTCTGACCCAGAAGAACCCTCGTCTCTAAAAAAAGTACCTTACTTCGACCCGGTTTCAACAGGCGATTGGGATCATCTCATAGCTAGCATTGAGAAAATTGCCGATCAAAAAGACTCGTGGAAAGGAAGAAAACCTTGGTCTGGAAATGCCCTTGAAACCCCAGAAGGTTTTGTAGAGCTGGAAGCCTCCGAAAATATTGTGGAGGAACCACCTTCGAACCATCCAACAGAAGATCATGTTCAAAAGATAGACTTGGGAACACCAGATAACCCACGTCCTGTATTCATAAGCAAGAATATAAACAATGATGAGTTACCAGAGTATATCGCCTTTCTTCGTGAGTTCGTTGATTGCTTTGCATAGTCTTACGCTAAAATGCCTGGCTTAGACCCCAAAATAGCAGTCCACAAACTCAATCTTCAAGAAGACATAAAGCCTCTCAAACAGGGCAAAGAAGATTCCGTCCAGATGTGATGGATAAAATTGAACAAGAATTTCAAAGACTCAAAAGTGTCGGCTTCATCTGTGAGGAACAACATCCTGAATGGTTGGCCAACATTGTCCCCGTGACAAAGAAAAACGGGCAGATCAGGGTCTGTATTGACTATAGAGACCTGAATGGCGCATGCCCTAAAGATGAATTTCCGCTCCCCATGACAGATGTAATGATAGACAATACCTGTGGATTCGAGCGAATGACATTCATGGATGGTTTCTCTGGTTACAATCAGATAAAGATGCATCCTGAAGATGAAAAACATACATCCTTTCGGACCCCATTTGGAGTGTTTTGCTACACTATCATGCCATTTGGTCTGAAAAATGCTGGTGCTACATATTAGAGGGCTATGATGAAAATATTCCAAGATATGCATTACAAAACGGTTGAATGTTACGTCGATGACCTCGCCATCAAGAGCAAAAGAAGAGATGATCATCTCGAAGACCTTCGAGAAGTCTTCCTCCGGATTCGCAAACACAAACTGTGAATGAATCCTCTGAAGTGCTTCTTCGGCGTCTTATCGGGCAAGTTCCTTGGATTCTTAGTTCGAAAAGATGGAATAGAGCTTAACCCCATAAAAGTCAAAGCGATTCTAGAAATGCCCTCTCCAAGAACGTTGAGAGAACTCAAAGGGCTTTAAGGGAGATTGGCCTACTTCAGACGGTTCATCTCCAATCTTTCGGGGAAATGCCGTCCATTCTCCCGATAAATGAAAAAACGTGTAAACTTTGTCTGGGATGCTGACTGTGAAGCTACATTCTGATGGACCGCGCTCCCGATGCCCGGGTTCCTACCGAGGTCGGCGGACGTGGGAGTCCGTTTGGTTCCGACCCTTTCGTAACCGGGGGGCAAAAGGGCGTGCATCAACATTTCTACGGTGTGCCAGATTTTCTATTTTACTTGGAATTGCAAGTGGTGATCCGGAGATCAACCTTCGCAAGTAGAAAGGAAATCAACTTCTTTCAAGTTTTCCATTGCACATATATTTAAGAAAAGAGACATTTTCTTGATTTGCCGTGAAAGGCGATTTTTTTTGGCATTTATAGCCGATTTTTGGCGTTTATAGCCGATTTTTGGCATTTATAGCCAACTTTGGCGTTTATAGCCGATTTTGGCGTTTATAGCCGATTTACAATCCTTATCAACAATGAAAGACAAGAATTGTGATTTTTGTCTCTTTTAAAAAAAATACAAACTACAATGAAAAGCAAGAAAAGGAGGATCTAACTTCTCAGGAGATTGTGGGGGACTCGTTTAGATTGACGGTCGCAAGCCATATGTGGGCTTCGCCATCATCCATGCAGATGAGAACAGAGGATGCTATTTGATTCGCTTGGCTTGGCTATAACCTCAGGTTTTTAGAAGACAAAGACCAAAGGAAGGTCCTATGTCCAATAAAAAACCGAGTAGACGGGCTGAAAAGCCATATCTAAGCCATTGGAGGAAGGAGGAGAAGGCAAGGACCTTGGGGGGGGGGGTACCCCCCAAGGGACTTTTGTCACCTTGTTGCGGTGGCCGGTGTAGAACTTCCGCAGAGTTTTCTCTCTTTTTCTTTTCTCTGGATTTCTGACTGCTGTCTGATGTTTGTTGTGTGTTTTTTCGATCTGGATTCCTTTGGAGTGCTCTCCTATTTATAGGCTCTTGGTAGCCATTTAGGAGAGTTTATGGGCTTTTAATGTCATTAAGCCGCATAATGGGAGGAGTTACAAAATTGAATTGTTTATTTTGTAACTCCTTTTTCTTGGCTTCTGATTGGCCGGAGGAGATTAAGGGCATTTAATCGCCTTTAATCGCCATGATGGGAGGAGTTTCATGGGTTAAATGCCATGAATTTCTTGACTTGTAACTCCCGAATGCTTGCTTCTGATTGGGCCGTCCAAAGAAATGGATTAATGACTGTAATAAAGTTAGTCAATTAATCGCATTAAGTGGTCGCCGAGCAGTTGAAGAGTCGCGGGCCGTGCCACGTCTTTTGGAATTCTTCTGTTGATGATCATCGATGGATCTTCATGTAGATCGACATCAGATGACCATGTAATTTCAGGTGCTTGTTGCCAACAGCGGGTCGGTGCCATCTGTCCTGTCGATTTCTCGATCGGTCGGGTGGAAAGCACACTTTTTTTGGTTGACCGGGTGGCGATCAATACTGTCTTTGATACTCTTGATGATTTACCCGTGTTTTGGACGGATATCAGAGGACTTGGTGTCCCAAAAGCATGAATTTTGGAAAGTACCAGAGGCTGGGCTTCTCGAATCGCGAAAAAAACGGCGAAAACCGGGGTTTCCGGGGCTTTCCCGGCGACCCCGGGGTCCATGGTCGCCGGCGACCCTGGCCCAGGGTCGCAGGGGTCTGCGACCCTGGGGGCGTTTTCCCCCTTTCTGGTCCCGTTTTGCGTTCGTTTTTGCTTTTTTCTGATTCTTTTTTCTTCTGTACTTTTCCTTGACATTTTGACCATTTATTGGCCTGATTTCTTTGTAGGAAACCTGATGAGAATCCTTGCATTTTATTTTGCAAAGTTTCCAATTTCCTAAGAAAGCCGAAGACTTTGTCGCGCAGAGCTGCCGATTTTCTGTCAGAAGCTGAAACTGGGTCAAACGATGTCGGAATGACCTGAAATTTGGTGTGAAGCCTCCTGAGCAATAAATAAGACCAACCATAGGCTTTTGTTTGAGTTTTGAAGCCGTTTGGGGTCCTATCACCTGTAGACTTGCTTTTTGTCGCAATGAAGATGTCGCGGTTTGATGTGCGGTCAACCGATGTCCGATTGACTTGAAATTTGACAGGGAACCTATTGGAGTCATTTTAAAATGATCCATAGGTTCTGTCTTGGAAACCATGGTCCCGGAGAGCTTTACCGCCGAGAGGCTTGATTTGGCTGTTGGAGAAGCGAAGTTAGGCCAAATGATCTTGAAATGGCTTGAAACTTCTTGTATACTCCTCTTTTGGCTGTCTGGATGAATCTTGCAGTTTTTGTTTGATTCTGACAAGATTTGATTTTTGGAAGCAGCATTGCCTATTTATGGCAGGTTGCGACTTCATGTAGCTCTTTGGATCTTGGAAAGGCAAAGTGACATTTTTGGTGTCAACAAATGCCCCCTCGAGGTACAGCGGCGAGTTGCTTAACTTTTGTAGTCGATGTGCCTCGAAGAGATTTTTTGAAGGAGAGCCTGTGACTTGACCAAGAGTCTTTGAGCAGTCTTTCTTTTTGGTATTTGTAGCCTTTTGAGCTTCCAGGGGAATTTTATGGTGGTGAAAGGGATCACGTACCATCTCAAGGCAAAGTTTTGAAGATGACATCTGGGATGTGGATTTTGGGTTTTGACCTTGTGACCTAACAGGCTATATATGGCAGGTTAGGGGGTCGGGTTTGGCTTTGATCGTGTGACCCAACAAGCTGTATGTGGAATGTTGGGGGATCAATTTTGGTTTTGATCTTGTGACCTAACAGGCTGTATGTGGCAAGTTAGGGGATCAGGTTTTGGTTTTTGGTTTTGGTCTTGTGACCTAACAGGCTGTATGTGGCAGGTTAGGGGACCAGGATTTGGTTTGATTTTTATGAAATGTCAATTTCAAGATTTTGGCTCAATTTGGTAGATGAGGCTGGATGGTTTGATTTTTGGAAGCTCATGGGGCTTGGAATTTTCTTTTGTATGGTCCAATCAACTCAAAAGAGGCATGGAACCATTTTTGTATGCTCTTGGTAAGAGGGATTTCTCTTTGACTAAAAGCCCAAAAATTTTTTCTTCTCTTTTTTTTTTTGTGCCTAGGTGGTCAAACCTGGCTCATATGGGCTAACCCATGGGACCTTAAGCTTTTGAAATGGCTTAGATCTCATATGGTGTCATTTTTGTAAAGAATATCCAAAATATCTCATTTGGATAGAGAATATCTAAGAATATCTTTACTTGGAGAGAATCTCTCATGATCCCTTTATTTTTGGGATAGAATATCTCAAGATATCTTTCTTTTGGGAAAGAATCCGTCATAGATTGATTTTAGGAGAAAATCTCTCAATATCCCTTTATTTTGGGATAGGATATCTCAAGATATCTTTCTTTTGGGAAAGAATCCGTCATAGATTGATTTTTGGGAGAAAATCTCTCAAGATATCTTTCTTTTGGAAAGAATCTTTCTAATTTCTTTCTTTTGGTAAGGTTACTAATTAGTAACACTTACCTCTTTCTTCTTTCCTTCTTTGGTTTGCTCTCCTCTATAAAAGCAAGGAGGAGGTTGGATCTCTTGCTCTTACTACTTTCTTTTGCAATAATCTCAAGAGGGCTTCAAGACCAAGAGCTTTTCTTCTTCAAGATCTTCAAGAGTTTTCTTCTTCTTCTCCATCAATGGCTTCAAGTAAGTTCTCCTTTTTTTCAAGAAAACTTCATTGTAGGAAAAAAAGTTCTTTCTCTTTTTTGTTTCTTTCTTTTTTCTTTTTTTTTTTTCTTTTCCACGTGTTTTCCCCTTTTTTTTTTACACGTGTTTTTTTTTTTTTGCTTTCTTTTCTTTTTTTTTTTATGTTTTTTTTTATTGTGTGGGCCGTACGGACAGATCCGTACGGATCTGGCCGTACGGCCACGTGGCCTGTGGGCCACGGCCTGTGGGCCAGCCCCCTCCTTTTTTTTTCTTCTTTTTTTTTTCTTCCCCCTTTTTTTTGAGAGAGTTTCGTTTCTTTTTTGTTTTCTTTCTCCTCCCTTTTTTTTTTTAGAGAAAGTTTCTTTTCTTTTCTTTTTTTTTTGTTTGCTCATCATGATAATGCATTTTTTCGCAAATCTAGATGTTCATGCATGCCTTTAATTTGTAAATTAAACTTGTAGCATGATGTGATTGCATACCTGAAAGTGTTTGCAAATTTGGGAACTTGGAGCTTGCAGTGATGTTGAGCCCTTCCTGATTTTGCGGAGACTTTTAGGTTTCGAAAGTTTGGAGTTTCGGAGCTCGCAGCGATGTTGAGCCCATCTTCAAGCTTTCTATTTCTTTCGGGATAGTTCCTTTTCTTCGGAATTGCCCCGTCATCATGTCAAAATTTCGCCAGATTTTTTTTAGCGAGATTCTGTCATTTTGATGTTTGATCTTTTTCTTTGCCATCCTTTTCAGGTGGTTCCTCCAGAGCGAACAAGGGTAAAGAGCCTGCTACAAGCGTACCTCGTCGGTCTTCTAGATCCTCTAATCCGGCCGTTCAGCAGGCTTTCGAGAAGGTCCAGTATGTTGAAAGAAACCTGGAAGAGTGCGACTCCCTCAACAGAGATGAGATGAGGCAGCGACTGATCACTCTCAAGGGAGAGGAATTCTATAAGATCATGGTAAGCAGTCGTCCATGGGTGATGGAAGATCAGAGCATTTTGCCCAAGCCTACCTTCTTCTTTGGTGATGCAGTCCCTGACGACATTACATACCAGAGGAGATCTTTTCAGTTTTCCTTCACAGCAGATGGTGAGAAGAAGACTGTTACTACCCGGTCGATGTTTGATCGCACCGTCTCGATTCTGAGCCTTGCCCCCACGTGCCCCAAGAGGGAAGATCCTCCAAGCTGGGTGAGAAGGACAAATGTAATCAAGACCGGGGTTTTGGTTGGCGGTTCTCCTGGATATACGGAGAGGTCGCCTGTTGACATGGACCTGTTGATGCCATCCAGCGGCTACCAGGGCTCTGATTATCCGTCGGTCGATTTGAGACCGGTGGGCCTTGGTATTTTCAGCGGTGACGGTAGCAATTGGATCAAGCCTTTTCGACTTCGAGGTCGTTTCAATGCTGACTCCGAGTGGAAGTCGTGGACTGATCGCGTCCTGCTGATTGGTGGCGCCGTTTTGAAGGAAGCCGGGATTTTTGATGCGGTCCGCGCTTTTGGGGAGACCGTGATCTTTTCCGACGAGGCCTTCATGGCTATGCTGGAGTCGTTCCTCCCTCAAACCAATACCTTCGTTGTGACGAATGGTGAGATTGGTTTTTCTTTGAAGGAGTTGAGCGCCATTACCGGATTGCCCATCCTCGGCAAACTCTATGAGGAGTTTATGCCGATTGACAGCGTCCTCGAGGGGCAGTCTGAGGAGTTCAGGCTTCTATACTTTCAGCTCGTCGCCTTCTATGATTTTTTGAAGGAGAAGGGGGGTTCGAAAGTTAGATCCAGCAGTTGGAAGAGTTTTTGCTCTTCATTCCCCAACTTCTTTGATAGTAGGGAGCCTTCTGATAGCATGACCCAGGAAGCTGGAGCTCAGGATCCAAGTTCAAAGAAGATCTTGGCCATGCAAGAAGAGTTGAGAGATTTCTGTGCAAGCACAAACGCCATATGTCCTGACATTGCACTGCGGAGAGATCTCGCTGTTTACCTCACTTATTGGCTTGGTGAGGCTGTATTTGCTGGAGGAGATGGAACGCACATCAGGCCGCATTGTATTTTTCCGGCTTGTCAGATGGCGTTTGGAGAGCAGCTTGCTTTGGTGCCAGCTCTTTACTCCTAACTGTGTACCGACCTGCAGGCTGCTGCTTTTCTGGTTCGGCTTGGGCTTCCCATGAATAGGGTATTTTCAGCCCATATCTTTTATTCATGGTATGTATACCACTGTCCTGGCTTCCATCGGCTGGGTGCTGCACAGGATGATGATCCTCTGATGATTCGACTGGCTAAGGGCAAAGCCGTGTCCGAATCACTTTTGTTTGCCCGCATGAGGATCCGACGGTTCAGGGACGTCGAGATGGGGCAATCTTCAGTAAAGCTTTCTCCGGAGTTGCGGAAGAAGGCTTTTGATTTTGGTGCCTCCCGAGACTCTACCAGGGCGGGGTCGGGAAGGCATTATTCCTTGACAAATGCAGAGAGAGAGTGGCTTTTCAGCATACGTGTCGGCACGATGGTGTACCGTAGACATCTTTTCGTCGACATCCAGCCGTATGTACCCTCTCGCTTTGCTTTGCAGCTTGGCTTTTCTCAAGGCGTTGTTGGAGCGCCTTCAAGCATGGTGAAGCGCTTTGGAGGCTTACAGGACGGGAGAAATGCATGGGCTTTCTATAGTGCTGAAGACACTACAGCCATGATTTCTTATCCTGTGTTGTTGACTTCCCGTACTGCCGGCTTTGCGAAGTGGTTCGCGGAGAGCTTTTCGGCATATCGGGGACTTTCCAGGAAGGAGCTTGATGTGAAGCTGGCATCTGGAAAGGGCCTTGGAAAGTCGGATGGCATCCGGCGAGAGGAAGTTTGGTCCTTCCTTTCTGGAGAGAAGCACAAGATAGGCTTTCTCGGTGACCAGGGCGTCATCGGTTCTGAAGCTGTTCGAGAAATACCTGACGAGGCTTTGGAGCAGCTAGAACAGGAGGAAGCCGAACTTGGTGCTTGGATGCAAGCGGCACAGAGGCAAGCTTCCGTGGAGTCTACTGGCAAGAGCAGACCATCCAGTGAAGAGTCAAGTGGGAAACCTGACTCTAACAGCGGGGTAGGTTCTTCTAAGAAGCGAGCCCGCAGAAGTAAGAGGAGGAGGAGTCATCATAGTAGCAAGGGGCAGCATGAGGGCTCTCCTAACTTGGAAGTTCCTCTTATTATGAATGAGGATGTGCCAGTGGATGCTGACGAGCCTCCGGAGAAGAGAAGCCGAGAAGAAGAGACCGTCGGTGAAGGTATGATTCTTCCTTTTTCTCTTTCTATTTCTTTTCATGGGATTTTTCCATGTTATGATTTGCTTCTTGTTTCTGCTTTTCTTCTCTTTTTTTTTAGCAGAGGAAGACTTGGTGATGCCTGAGGTCCCAACCGATGAGGTGGTGATGGATCCTGTTGAGGCACCTGAAGAAGAACCGAGGGACTCTGGAGTAAATCTAGAATCTCCAATTGGTACGACTTCTTTTGCTCTCTTTTTTTTTTGTTTGTGACTCGGCTTGCTAACACATTTTTTGTTGCCAGCTGACTTGCCACAGGGTTCTGATGACTTTGAACCATCGATGGACGCAAATGTTGATGATGCTTTCGATGAGTTCATGGAGGAGGAAAGTGTCCCGCCAGTCGTCGAAGAAGGTATTTTGCAGTTATAACTCTGATAATGATTTTCAAACAGGGCCATATTCATACCTTTTTGTGTTTCCTTTGCAGGTTTTGAAGTGGCAGAGGAGGATCCGTCGCTTCCAGAGCAAGAGATGCCAGAGGTTGATCCAGAGGTAGAGATTCCTGGGACCAGTTCTGACAATATTGAGGAGATTCCTCGCGCTGAGATTCCTTCCCGAGCAGGAGCAGCTTCAGCTGGAAAGAGTTCTTTTGTTACTCTTTCAACAGATGATGACATGAGTAGCCGACCAACGGAGTTGGGCGAATCCTCAGCTGGGCCATCTCTTCTTTTTGCGAAGAAGGTGGTGGTGCGAGTTGTGCGCTCTTGGATTGAGACTCTCTTTTCTGGGCACTTGGAAGTCGGATTTGGCATGATCCAGCATGTGCAGGAGATTCTCAGTGATGCTGAAGAGGCTGGTCTGGATGTCACAGGTGCCAGGGCGATCGTTGATAGGATCATTGCACTGGGTGACAAGTGGTTTGAGACCGTGAGTTTGGCTGATGACCAGTTCTTCAAGGAGATGTTCCTGGACCCTGCTGATAAGGCTAAGTCTGACCTGGATGAGGCTACAGAAAGCAGGAAGGTGGCAGTCCGAAAGAGGAATAGAGAAGAGCTAACCATCATCGAGCTGACACATGACCTTAACATCCTTGATAGGGAGGTCGATGAGGCCAGGAAACGTCTTGAGCATCTGCAGGCACAAGTCGCTGCCAAGTGGACTGCCATAATAGAAGCTCGCGACAGGGAGAGTGCCCTGATTCACCAGGTTGCAGAGGCCGAACGGGTTCTCAAAAGGAAGTCTGATGAGGATGAACAATGGCAAGCTGCTCGAGGTAAGCTTCCTGGTGTGAGAGAAGGGGTACAGCCCACTCCAGCATCTCATGGCAAGTTCCTGAAGAAGCGTGCCTTGGAATCCTTGACGGCTGAGGCTAAAAGTCTGCTTGGGGAGCTGAACTCTTGGCTGGAGACCATTTTTGATTGAGCTCCTGTATACAGAAACCATCCTTCTTTCTTTTCTTTTTTTTTGGTACCACTTGTATTTTTTGGTACTTATTTTTTGTAGTGCTTGTGAACACTTTTTTTTTGGTACCACATGCATTTTTTGGTACTCTTTTTTTTTGTAGTGCTTGTGAACACTTTTTTTTGGTACCACATGTATTTTTTGGTACTCTTTTTTTGTAGTGCTTGTGAACACTTTTTTTTTTTTTTTTTGTTATCCCTACGCTCACTTTAATCTTTTTGCGATAAAAGTAATTGCTAAATGGGATTTGATCAAAAGGTTGTCATTTTGTGAAAATCTTTTGTCAAATGATTGTTTTGGCATGAAAGCCAGGTTTTTTGTTTGTGGCATGGAAGCCAATTTTGGCATGAGAGCCAGCTTTTCTTGTGGCATTGATAGCCGAGTTTTTTTTTTTTTTTTTTTTTGTTTGTGGCATCTATAGCCAATTTTGGTGGCATTGATAGCCGGTTTGTTTTGTGGCATCTATAGCCGGTTTTTGGTGGCATTGATAGCCTGTTTTGTTTTGTGGCATCTATAGCCTGTTTTTGGTGGCATTGATAGCCATTTTTTTTTTTTTGAAATCCAAGTTTTTTGTTTGTGTGGCATTGATAGCCGGTTTTGTTTTGGTGGCATTGATAGCCGGTTTGTGGCATTTATAGCCGGTTTGTGGCATTTATAGCCGGTTTGTTTTCAAAAAATGCAAGTATCGACTAAAAGTCGCCTCCCTGCTGAATGTTCTTGCAAGTATCGATGGAATGTCGCATCCTTGCTCATTCGGTTGCGAGTATCGATGGAATGTCGCATCCTCGCGGATTTGGGTGCAAGTATCGATGGAATGTCGCATCCTTGCTTTTCAAAAAATTTTGGTTTTGCGGGTACTGACTTGATGTCGTTTCCCCACGATTTTTGAAATTTGTGGTTTTCTCGAACCTTTGAAATTTGGGTTGTGGATATCAACTGAAATGTTGCGTTTCCACGGTTTTGGATTTTGCAAGTATCGACGAAATGTCGCTTCCCTGCGATTTTGGAAGTGTCGAACGTCGTTCGCTTGCTTCCGATTTGTGTGAGTATCGACTAAGCGTCGCTTCCTCGCGGTTTTTGAAAAACCATTTTTTTTTTGTTTAAAGACACGAGGGTCATAAGTTTTGACCTAAAACCATTTTGGCGGTAAAAGGCAGGGTGGACTAGGGTGGAAATCCCTGAATCCGGATTTTGTTTCAAACCATGAATTTTGGGTTCAAGGGTTGAAAATTTTGGTCAAGTTAGGGAAAGGTTCCTAAACTTGGATTTTTGTTGAACAATGAAACGATGAAAGTAAGCATTGTTTTAGATTTCTAGAAATTTCAATATTTGACATGAAAATTCTAAAAAAAGGGTGGGTTTAGCGAGCGTGTACCTGGAAACCGGTTTTGGCCGTACAGGCATCGCTCTTACCCAGTTGGGTAAGTCTTCAAGGGTAGTACCGCTTTAAGAACTTGCCATTGATGGGCAGCATACATCTGTCACCTTCCATGTTTAGGAGTGCGTATGCGCCATTGGAGAAAACTTTGTCGATGACGTAGGGTCCCTCCCATTTTGGCTCGAATTTGCCTTTGGACTTGTGAGCGAAGACCATTGGTCTTTTTACCGCAAGAACCAAGTCATTCTTTTTGTAGGCGCGTTGTCTGACCTTTTTATCGAAAGATCCCGCCATGCGTGCTTGGTAAAGTTCAATGCTTTGTTGAGCTTCGAGCCGTCTCTCATCGAGATTGTCCAGCTCATGGAGTCGCAATTTGACATTGCTTTCTTGAGTCATGTCATTTTGCAAGGATACCCTCAAGGAAGGAATTTGTACTTCCAAGGGCACGACAGCTTCGCATCCATAGACCAAGGAGAATGGTGTGCTATGGGTTGGTCCTCGAACGGTGGTTCGATAGGCCCACAAAGCTTCAGACATTTTGTCGCTCCAGTCTCTTTTGTGATTAGAGACCATTTTTTTGAGGATTTTGCAGAGTGTCTTGTTGAAAGCTTCTGCTAACCCGTTTGCTGCCGGATTGTATGGAGTCGAAGGACAGCTTTGGATTTTGTATTTGTCGCAGAACCTGTAGAATCGATGATCCCGGAACTGTGGTCCGTTATCATGGACGAATCTTTTGGGTATGCCGAAACGACAAATGATGTTGGTGCGCAGGAACTGAAGGACTGATGAGGTCTTCATTTCGTTAAATGCAAATGCTTCTGACCACTTGGAGAAATAATCCGTAGCGGCGAAGATGAAGCGATGACCTTTGCTTGAAGGGGGAGAAATAGGACCTATGATGTCCATACCCCAGGCTTCGAAAGGCCATGAGATCGCTGTAGGATGCAGCCATTCTGGAGGCATGTGAATGTAATCTCCTTGAACTTGGCATTGTTGGCAGCGCTTAGCAAATTGCATTGCGTCAGCTACCATGGTAGGCCAGTAATATCCTAACCTTTTTATCTGATCATAGAGCTTAGGTCCAGCCTGATGAGCTCCACAAAGACCAGCATGAACTTCTTTGAGTGTTTCTTCTGCCTCTTGTTGTGATAAGCAGCGTAGAAGTACTCCGTTGAAGGATTTCCTGTAAAGGATTTTTGAAGGAATATCCAAATGGAAGCTTGGGGTTCGCCTTTGGATGCTTACCCGTTCTTTTGGATCTTCAGGTAGGATTCCGAACATAATGTAATCAATGAACGGATCCCTCCAGTCGCCAATTGAAGTTTGCAGGATTGAAATCCGACTTCCGACCACTTGGTGGCATTCAGCAACTGCTTGGTGTGTGTTAAGAGGAGGAAGGATTCTTCTTTCGCACACTGTGACTTGCATGTTTTCCCCTTCCTGGATTGCCATGGATGCGGCAAGTCCGGCTAGGGCATCTGCACGTATGTTTTCACCTCTACGAATGTGGGTGATGTGACAGATGTCAAACTTTTGCAGAAGTGATTGTGCCTTGTTGTAGTAGGGCAGCAAATCTGGCTTTCTGACTTCAAATTTCTGATTCATCTGGTTGACGATCAGTTGAGAGTCTCCAAAGACTTCCAGCATGGTGATACCGGATTCGATGGCGAGTTCCAATCCTAAGATCAGAGCTTGATATTCAGCTGCATTGTTTGTGCATGGTTCCAGTAGCGAGAAAGCGTGCGGAATCATGTATTTGTCGGGGCTAACAAAGAGGATGCCAACTCCCGAGATCAGCTGTCTTTTTTCATTTGTCCTGGTTGCACCGTCAAAGTACATGTCCCAGGAGGCACTTTGTGAGAAAGTCTCCACATTGTAGACTGGTTCGTCTGGGAGATCATCTCTGAGTGGAGAATCTTTAGGCAATGGATGTTCTGCGAGGAAGTCCGCTAGAGCTTGCCCTTTGATTGCTTTTTGTGGTACATACCTAATATCAAATTGTGACAGAAGGATGGACCATTTTGCCAGTCGAGCATTGAGAGAACCTGCCTTTGTGACAAGGACCTTCAAGAGGTTGACCCTCGAGACCAGGTAGACTGTGTTGGAAAGCAAGTAGTGACGCAGCTTTTGCACGGCGAACATCACTGCAAGACATTCTTTTTCGACTGGAGAGTAGCGATGCTCTGCACCTACTAACATGCGGCTGAGGTAATATAGAGCAGCTTCTTTTCTTTGATCATTTTCTTGCGCAAGCAGAGCTCCCAGAGAGTGATCAAGGGCTCTTGTGTACAAGATGAATGGTTTTCCAGTGGTAGGAGCAGCTAACACTGGAGGTTTTGTCAGGTATGACTTGATGTCTTGGAAAGCAGCTTCACAGTCAGCATCCCAGACAAAGTTTGCACCTTTTTTCATTAACAGGGAGAATGGACGGCATTTCCCCGAAAGATTGGAGATAAACCGTCTGATGTAGGCCAATCTCCCTTGAAGCCCTTTGAGTTCTCTCAAGGTTCTTGGAGAGGGCATTTCTAGAATGGCTTTGACTTTTATGGGGTCAAGCTCTATTCCAGCTTTCCGAACTAAGAATCCGAGGAACTTACCCGACGAAACGCCGAAGAAGCATTTCAATGGATTCATTCGCAGTTTGTGTTTGCGAAGCCGGAGGAAGACTTCTCGAAGGTTTTCGAGATGATCTTCTTTTCTTTTGCTTTTGACGGCGAGATCATCAACGTAACATTCAACCGTCTTGTGCTGCATATCTTGGAATATTTTCATCATAGCCCTCTGATATGTGGCACCAGCATTCTTCAAACCGAATGGCATGACAGTGTAGCAATACACGCCAAATGGGGTTCGAAAGGATGTATGTTTTTCATCCTCAGGATGCATCTTTATCTGATTGTAGCCAGAGAAACCATCCATGAATGTCATTCGCTCGAATCCACAGGTATTATCAATCATTACCTCTGGTATGGGGAGCGGAAATTCATCTTTTGGGCATGCGCCATTCAGGTCTCTATAGTCTATACAGACCCTGATCTGCCCATTTTTCTTTGTCACGGGGACAATGTTGGCCAACCATTCAGGATGTTGTTCCTCACGGATGAAGCCGACGCTTTTGAGTTTTTGAACTTCTTGTTCAATTTTATCCATCACATCTGGACGGAATCTTCTTTGGCCTTGCTTGACAGGCTGGATGTCTTCTTGAAGATTGAGTTTGTGAACTGCTATTTTGGGGTCTAAGCCTGGCATTTCAGCATAAGACCATGCAAAGCAATCAACGAACTCACGAAGAAATGCGATATACTCGGGTAACTCATCATCCTTTATATTCTTGCTTATGAATACAGGACGTGGGTTATCTGGTGTTCCCAAGTCTATCTTTTGAACAGGATCTTCTGTTGGAAGGTTCGAAGGTGGTTCCTCCACAATATTTTCGGAGGCTTCCAGCTCAACGAAACCTTCTGGGGTTTCAAGGGCATTTCCAGACCAAGGTTTTGTTCCTTTCCACGGGTCTTCTTGATCGGTAATTTTCCCAAGGCTTGCTATGAGATGATCCTAATCGCCTGTTGAAACCGAGTCGAAGTAGGCTACTTCTTTTGGAGATGAGGGTTCTTCTGGGTCAGAAGTCCACACGTCTGTGCCATCGGACAATTCCTCTTCATTTTCGGAGAAATCATACCAATTGGATGAGCTTCCTGGATCTTTGTCAGGTGACTCATCAAAGAGATATCCAGGGAGATCGATGTCTTCATGGATTTGAGATGTTGAGGCTTGGTCTGTATATTGACTTTTAAGCCTTTGTGTCAACTGTCTCAAGGGAGTGTCAGGATCATACCCTAACCCGTGTGAAGACTTTTCTATATAGCCGTAGAGTCTCCAATCTTCCAGCTGGCTTTTGGTCAAGACGGGCCCTAATGGTGTGAGAATACCGCGTCCTTCTCCCAAACCGACTGGGTTTTGAGCGTCATAGCCCATTTTCTTCATAATAGCTTGTGCCACAGAACTGTAGAAGGATAGTTGAGGCGTACCTTTATTTTGGAAAGGTTCAAGCATGGAGTTTGATGAAGAAGTATCCGATCTATGGAAGAAGATCGGCTTTTCCTTTGTTGAAGTTGCTGGAACAACGAAGGAAGCTGACGTAGGATCTTCTATGTCAGAAGTTGTCTCCATTGGAGTAAGAGCAGGCTGAACTTGCTGAGTGTCAGCTTGGCTTGACGATGTGTCGTCTTCTGGCTCTGAATCCGAGTCCGTGTCTTGCATGATAGACATGAAAGAGACAACAAATTTGCCCCCAGGCTTTTGTTTTGCCTTCTTCACTTTAGTTGTGATGACCAAAGGCTTTGAAGATTTGAGGGAGATGATGAAGGGAGTTTGCATGCTCTCTTCAGATTTACCGGATGGTTTGTTTTCTTCCGGTGATTGTTGAGGAGCTTTGCCTTTATCTTTCTGGAGATTTTCGGCAAAGGATGCTGTATGCTTCTCCTCTTCTTCTTTTTCACCTTCATACATCTGTGAGTCTGCGAAGTGGATTTCTTTACCTTTGAAGGGTTTTCTGTCCGCAAAGACTCGATGTATCATGCCGTCGTCGCCAACAAACTTGATGCATTGATGTAGAGTTGAAGGGACAACACCATTCTCATGGATCCAAGGGCGTCCGAGAAGGATGTTGTAGCATGAAGGGGTCTTTATTGCATACACTGTGACCTCAGAGATAAGATCACCGATCTGCAACTTGAACCTGATTTTGCCGATAGGCCTTTGAGTACTCCCATCGTATCCAAAGATAGATACAGATGTGTGGCTCAGTTTGCTGGGTGGGATGCCCAACTCTTCAAGAGCCGATGTGGAGATAAGGTTGAGTGCAGAACCTGGGTCGATCTGAACTCTATGCATAGGCATTTCCTTGATATACCCTGTGAAGTACAGGGGTCGGTTATGCCTGGTTTCGCCAAGTAGGAGGTCATCCTTCGTGAAGGCGATGGTTGCACTGGCTGCTTTTTTAACCGAGAGGCATTCAATGCATGATCCCTCAGTTTTCTTCTTTTCTCCCCTTGAGGAGGCTTCTGAGTTTTTGACCCGGTAATCCATTTCAATTTGGAGGACTTGCGGGGCTGCCACGGGCTTCAGGCCTTCTTGTGCTCGCCTTTGGTGTCACGGTAGTGACACGTTGAGAGGCGAGTTTCTGCTTCTTGGAGGGAGCAGCTTGTTCCTCAGGAAGTGGGAATGGTCCCAGCGTCCCGAAGACGATAGTCCGGGGAGTCGAGGTCGACCCGGAGTTCACAGAGTTGCCGAGGGAGTTGACACTTCGGCAGCTGATGGGGCGCTTGTAGGTGCGCGTGGTTTGCTTCTGTTGAAGCATGAGTTGGTGCTTGCTTTCGTCGAAAGTAATGGTTAGTGAAGCTGCCATTGTTAGTTTTTTCGAAAATTTCTGAAACAAGACCACATCCATTAGTAATCACAAGAATATAATGATCATAAATGGGAAGTTCTATGGTTTCGTCTTTTCAAATTGCTCGAGGTAGATGACCCAAGCAATATGAGGAAGACAAAATGCCATAGAAGGTACAATTGTTCTGATCGCAGGTATGGTAAGCCCAGAATGGGCATCCCAGTGACTGCTAGAAGCAATTGTGAACTTAAATTCGACTTATCGAGAAGCAGAGCTTGCTCGAGGTAAGAAGAATATAAAGTTGGAGTTACAAATGTGCCGGTCGCAATACAGTAGACCCTGAAAGGGCGTACTAGTACCGCTAGACACAAATGTTTTGAGACCGCATCTATGAGATGAGATTCTCTGTTTTGAAAGGTCAAGATTGGATTCATCAAAGAGAGCAGATGGTATTCCAATCTGAACACGGTCTCGGCGATTTCCGCGAGCGCCAGTGCTCAGAAAGAAATGAACCATGATTTCTCGGATCTGAATCTAAAAATGACGAGTTTTTTTTTTTTTGAAAAGCCAATATCGGGTTTATCAAAGAGAGCAAAAAGGCACTCCAATCTGAACACGGTCTCGGCGATTTCCGCGAGCGCCAGTGCCCAGAAAGGAGAAGACCAAGATTTCTCCAATCTAAACCCAAAATGACGGAAGTTTTTTTTTTTTTTTTTTTGAAGTTTTTTTTTTTGAAGATTTTTTTTTTTTTTTTAAAATCTTTTTTTTTTATTTTTTTTTATTTTTTTTATTTATTTTTTATTATTTTTTTTTTTAAGATTTTTTTTTTTGAAAATTTTTTATTTTTTATTTTTTATTTTAAAATTTTTATTTTAAAAATTTTATTTTTAAAAAAAAATTTATTTAAAAGACGAGAGAGTACACATAGGCCTCCTAACCCGGTCTTATGAAACCTTGATTGATAGAATTGCCCCCAGGTAAGGGTAGGATTACTTAATGAACCCGTTTGGAGGACCCTTGCCTAGAACAGTCAAGCTGTCTCCACACTCTGGACAAGGCTTTTCTTTGAATCAACCATGATCAAAGAACGCAGTTGGTTTAACCTTAGTGGTCTATGTCTTTTTTTTATATTTTTTTATTTTATTTTTATTTTTATGAATTCATCGAAGAGAAACCATGGCCCAAAACCTTAGTCGAACAGGCTCAACATTTCTGCAAGCGCGATGAACGATAGGAACAGATCAAGGTTTCTCAATTTTGAATCCAAATTGAGAAATCTGAAAAAAAAAAAAATTTTTTTATATATATATATTTTTTTTATTTTAATGAACTCATCGAAGAGAAACCATGGCCCAAAACCTTAGTCGAACAGGCTCAACATTTCTGCAAGCGCGATGAACGATAGGAACGGATCAAGGTTTCTCAATTTTGAATCCAAATTAAGAAATCTAAAATTTTTTTTTTTTTTTGATGAACTCATCGAAGAGAAACCATGGCCCAAAACCTTAGTCGAACACGGTCTCGGCGATTTCCGCGAGCGCCAGTGCCCAGAAGGGAAAGGATCAAAGTTTCTCAATTTTGAATCCAAAAATGAAAAAATCTGATTTTTTTTTTGTTTTTTCTTTTTTTTTTTGAAAAGAGAAAGAGTGGAAATAAATTCAAAGAATTAGAAATTTCCAAACAAAAAATCTCATCTCATTTTTTTTTTTTTTTTGCGGAATTCAACATAGGCCACCAATTATAAAGTAGCCAAGGAATCGAGAAAAGAAATATAAGCATAGAGCAAAATATATGATATGCAAATATTTCATTTCTAGCATCGTGTTCTCAAATAAACGAGTCCCACCGGGTGATGCCAGCTTGATGGACCGCGCTCCCGATGCCCGGGTTCCTACCGAGGTCGGCGGACGTGGGAGTCCGTTTGGTTCCGACCCTTTCGTAACCGGGGGGCAAAAGGGCGTGCATCAACATTTCTTTTTTTGTGGGTGTGCCAGATTTTCTATTTTACTTGGAATTGCAAGTGGTGATCCGGAGATCAACCTTCGCAAGTAAAAAGGAAATCAACTTCTTTCAAGTTTTCCATTGCACATATATTTAAGAAAAGAGACATTTTCTTGATTTGCCGTGAAAGGCGATTTTTTTTTTGGCATTTATAGCCGATTTTTGGCGTTTATAGCCGATTTTTGGCATTTATAGCCAACTTTGGCGTTTATAGCCGATTTTGGCGTTTATAGCCGATTTACAATCCTTATCAACAATGAAAGACAAGAATTGTGATTTTTGTCTCTTTTAAAAAAAATACAAACTACAATGAAAAGCAAGAAAAGGAGGATCTAACTTCTCAGGAGATTGTGGGGGACTCGTTTAGATTGACGGTCGCAAGCCATATGTGTGCTTCGCCATCATCCATGCAGATGAGAACAGAGGATGCTATTTGATTCGCTTGGCTTGGCTATAACCTCAGGTTTTTAGAAGACAAAGACCAAAGGAAGGTCCTATGTCCAATAAAAAACCGAGTAGACGGGCTGAAAAGCCATATCTAAGCCATTGGAGGTAGGAGGAGAAGGCAAGGACCTTGGGGGGGGGGGTACCCCCCAAGGGACTTTTGTCACCTTGTTGCGGTGGCCGGTGTAGAACTTCCGCAGAGTTTTCTCTCTTTTTCTTTTCTCTGGATTTCTGACTGCTGTCTGATGTTTGTTGTGTGTTTTTTCGATCTGGATTCCTTTGGAGTGCTCTCCTATTTATAGGCTCTTGGTAGCCATTTAGGAGAGTTTATGGGCTTTTAATGTCATTAAGCCGCATAATGGGAGGAGTTACAAAATTGAATTGTTTATTTTGTAACTCCTTTTTCTTGGCTTCTGATTGGCCGGAGGAGATTAAGGGCATTTAATCGCCTTTAATCGCCATGATGGGAGGAGTTTCATGGGTTAAATGCCATGAATTTCTTGACTTGTAACTCCCGAATGCTTGCTTCTGATTGGGCCGTCCAAAGAAATGGATTAATGACTGTAATAAAGTTAGTCAATTAATCGCATTAAGTGGTCGCCGAGCAGCTGAAGAGTCGCGGGCCGTGCCACGTCTTTTGGAATTCTTCTGTTGATGATCATCGATGGATCTTCATGTAGATCGACATCAGATGACCATGTAATTTCAGGTGCTTGTTGCCAACAGCGGGTCGGTGCCATCTGTCCTGTCGATTTCTCGATCGGTCGGGTGGAAAGCACACTTTTTTTGGTTGACCGGGTGGCGATCAATACTGTCTTTGATACTCTTGATGATTTACCCGTGTTTTGGACGGATATCAGAGGACTTGGTGTCCCAAAAGCATGAATTTTGGAAAGTACCAGAGGCTGGGCTTCTCGAATCGCGAAAAAATGGCGAAAACCGGGGCTTCCGGGGCTTTCCCGGCGACCCCGGGGTCCATGGTCGCCGGCGACCCTGGCCCAGGGTCGCAGGGGTCTGCGACCCTGGGGGTTTTCCCCCTTTCTGGTCCCGTTTTGCGTTCGTTTTTGCTTTTTTCTGATTCTTTTTTCTTCTGTACTTTTCCTTGACATTTTGACCATTTATTGGCCTGATTTCTTTGTAGGAAACCTGATGAGAATCCTTGCATTTTATTTTGCAAAGTTTCCAATTTCCTAAGAAAGCCGAAGACTTTGTCGCGCAGAGCTGCCGATTTTCTGTCAGAAGCTGAAACTGGGTCAAACGATGTCGGAATGACCTGAAATTTGGTGTGAAGCCTCCTGAGCAATAAATAAGACCAACCATAGGCTTTTGTTTGAGTTTTGAAGCCGTTTGGGGTCCTATCACCTGTAGACTTGCTTTTTGTCGCGATGAAGATGTCGCGGTTTGATGTGCGGTCAACCGATGTCCGATTGACTTGAAATTTGACAGGGAACCTATTGGAGTCATTTTAAATGATCCATAGGTTCTGTCTTGGAAACCATGGTCCCGGAGAGCTTTACCGCCGAGAGGCTTGATTTGGCTGTTGGAGAAGCGAAGTTAGGCCAAATGATCTTGAAATGGCTTGAAACTTCTTGTATACTCCTCTTTTGGCTGTCTGGATGAATCTTGCAGTTTTTGTTTGATTCTGACAAGATTTGATTTTTGGAAGCAGCATTGCCTATTTATGGCAGGTTGCGACTTCATGTAGCTCTTTGGATCTTGGAAAGGCAAAGTGACATTTTTGGTGTCAACACATTCCAAGATATCAAGTCATACCTGACCAAACCTCTAGTGTTAGCTGCTTATACCACTGGAAAACCATTCATCTTGTACACCAAGAGCCCTTGATCACTCTAAGGCGCTCTGCTTGCACAAGAAAATGATGAAAGAAAAGAAGCTGCTCTATACTACCTCAGTCGCATGCTAGTAGGTGCAGAGCATCGCTACTCTCCAGTCGAGAAAGAATGTCTTGCAGTGATGTTCGCCATACAAAAGCTACGTCACTACTTGCTTTCCAACACCGTCTACCTGGTCTCAAGGATCAACCTCTTAAAGGTCCTCGTCACAAAAGCAAGTTCTCTCAATGCCCGACTGGCAAAATAGTCCATCCTTCTGTCACAATTTGATATTAGGTATGTACCGAAAAAGGCAATCAAAGGGTAAGTTCTAGTAGACTTTCTTGCAAGGCATCCATTGCCTAAAGATTCTCCACTTAGAGATGATCTCCCAGACGAACCAGTCTACAATGTGGAGACTTTCTCACAAAATTCCTCCTGGGACATGTACTTTGACGGTACAACTAGGACAAATGAAAAAAGACAGCTGATCTCGGGAGTTGGCGTCCTTTTTGTTAGCCCCGATAAATACATGATTCCACACGCTTTCTCGCTACTAGAACCATGCACAAACAATGCAGCTGAATATCAAGCTCTGATCCTAGAATTGGAACTCACCATCAAATATGGCATCACCGTGCTAGAAGCCTTTGGAGACTCTCAACTGATCGTCAACCAAATGAATCAGAAATTTGAAGTCAGGATGCCCGATTTACTGCCTTACAACAACAAGGCACAATCGCTTCTGCAAAAGTTTGATATCTGTCACATCACCCACATTCGTAGAGGTGAAAACATATGATCAGATGCCCTGGCTGGACTAGCCGCATCTATGACAATCCAGTAAGGGGAAAACATGCAAATCTCAGTGTGCGAAAGAAGAATCCTCCCTCCTCTTGACACACACCAAGCAGTTGCTGAATGCCACTAAGTTGTGGGAGGCCGGATTTCAATCCTTCAACCTTCATTCGGAGACTAGAGGGATCCGTTCATTGATTACACTATGTTCGTAATCCTACCTAATGATCCAAAAGAACGGGTAAGCATCCAAAGGCGAACCCCCAACTTTCATTTGGATATTCCTTCAAAAATCCTTTACAGGAAATCCTTCAATGGGGTACTTCTACGCTGCTTGTCACAACAAGAGGCTGAAGAAACACTCAAAGAAGTTCATGCTGGTCTTTGTGGAGCTCATCAGGCTGGTCCAAAGCTCTACGATCAGATAAAAAGGTTAGGTTATTACTGGCCTACCATGGTAGCTGATGCAATGTAATTTGTTAAGCACTGCTAACAATGCCAAGTTCACGGAGATTATGTTCACATGCCTTCAGAATGGCTACATCCTACAACAATCTCATGGCCTTTCGAAGCCTGGGGTATGGACATCATAGGTCCTATTCCCTGTTAGGATTTTGTTTATTGCAATTTGATGGATGCATTAGCATTTTATTAATCTCATGAACTTTCACACATGCATTGATTTAGAAATTCTTGAAATCTTGATTTACACATGCATTGTTTTAAATCTTGTAAATCATATGTTTCATGCATGTTTTGGTTTTAATCTTGGATGCATTTTATTTGAAAAAGAATTTTTACAAATCAAGCTAGCCTATGGTTTTAAAACTTTCTAATCATTTTAGGCTTTTTATATTTCATGTTTTTAAACCTCTTAGAATGATTTAAAATCATGATTCCATGCTTGATTTAATGGCCCAAAAGAATCCCCTCAAAATCACTTTGATATATGATAAAAAAAAGGGAATTCTGGTCCCGGGTCGACCTGCAGTGTACCAGGTCGACCTGCCCATGGACCAGGTCGACCTGGCACACTGCAGGTCGACCGGGCAGAGGGCCGTTGGCTCTCCAACGGTCATATTTGTGACCGTTTGTATTCGGTCGACCGGGGATGGTATGGGGTCGACCGAAGACACGTTGATACTCACTTTTTGAGTATAAATATGAGTTCATCCCATGAGAAAAAGGGTGGAACTTTGAGCAACTTTCAAGCCTTCATTGAGGTGTTTGGAGACAAAGAAAAGGGGATGAACCAAGAGAGACCAAAGGGTCTATAGGAAAGCTAAAGCTTGGAAATCATGAAGTTAAATCTCTAAGTAAGTTTTAGTTTTCTTAATCATATGTTTCATGCTTTGCTTAAATTATTGGTAAATGATTTTTAGCATGTTAACTATGATGTATTGAATTCATTACCTTCATTCTATCTTTGATTTATGTTGTGATGAATTCTTTACTTTGATTCAATCCAAGTTTGTTTTAAAACTTTATTAATCATGCTTTCTCAAAATCTTTGATTTCCTTTTTAGCATGATTCCTTCTCTTGGTTGAATCTATCATTGTTGTTTTCAATCTCTTTAGAACTTTAGTAAACCTTGCTTTTGAAAACAACATTGTAAATGCATCACATGTTTAGACATAATTAATTTCATAAACTTGTGAGCTTTTGATTTTCATATCATTAACAAATTAGTATCTTTTACATGTGATAAGCATTTAACTTCAATCATATCTTTTATGTGCTTTAAACTTTGAAATGCTTTAAGCATAAAATTCATTGGACTTTAATTTTAATCTTGATTGAAGTTTTCACACACACACACCTCATAAGCATTCATCTTTGTAATCCTTAGTGTTTGTGTGAGTTTGTATTATTCACTTTCATATCCGCCTATCTTAGAGGCAAATTTATTGAGCTAAATTGTAATCTCATAAGAGCGTTTTGTGAAGACACTTTCCTTGAGAGAAATCTTTTATGTATTAAGGTTATTGCTTAGTCTAAGAAAAGCATTGTGTAAAGGTTATTGCTTAGCCTATAAAAGCACATTGTAAGGTTATTGCTTAGCCTAGAAAAGCATAGTGTTGAGGTTATTGCTTAGCCTTTTGGAAAAGCATAAATAGTGGAAATCCGGTGGGGTGTGAGGAACACAAGCCGGTAGTGGATGTAGGCATTGAGGCCGAACCACTATAAATGATGGTGTTATGGTGATTGCAATGTGGTGATTGTTTATTTAAGCTTCCGCATATTGTTTGTTTAATCATCACAAGTGACTAGTTAATTTAAAGAAGTTAAAATTGGTCATAATTAGTCATTAAGTGTAGCTCACCCTATTCACCCCCCCTCTAGGGTTAGGATCCCCCGGACTTTCAATTGGTATCAGAGCCTCGTGCTCTATATTAGGATCAAGTGTTTGGAACTCTTGATTAGGTGTAAAAACCTAGAGTTAAGACCCTAGTGTTGTGCCTCCATGAAAATCATAAGAATGGATTCCACTAGTTTAGACTTTGTAGATTCTTTGGTAGATTCTTCTAGACCCCTCCCTCTTCCCACTATTGGAGATTCAAACAATGAATTTAAAGAATCTCAATTTGAATTAAAAGAGGAAGAAAATGATGAAAATGATAATGACATTGAACAAGCTTATGAGGATTTGTGCACATTATCCTTAGAGCTTTCTAAGAAGAATAGAAGATTAAAAGAAGAATCTAAAAGACTAAACCAAGAATTAGTCTCTTCAAAAGATGAACTTAGAGAAAAAGAAGAATTAATAAATTGTGCAGAATCTAAGTTCATGATCTCTTTGCATAATCTATCTAATATTAAAGATGATCTAAGAGAATCAAAGATAGATTATGATAATCTTAATAAGGAAAATTCAAAACTAAGAGATCAATTAAAAAGGCAAGATGAAAACATTAACAACCTAGAATCCAAGTTGAATATCTCTAAGGAAAATTTATCTAATGCTCAAATTAAGATAAACACTCTAGAACTTGGATCCAATGTTATTAATGAAATTAAATTTGAATTAAAACTTGCCCATGAAGAGCTAAATAAATTTAAGGGAATTGAACAAGAACTAACAAAAGTTAAAAATGAAAATTCAACCCTTAAAGAACAAGTCACTCAACTTGAAACCTACAAAAAAAGTATGAGTGCAAATTTACCCAAAGTGAAGAAAGATTTGAAAAGTTATTGAAATTGGGTAAATCTAAAAGAGATAGGACGGGTCTTGGATTTGATAGGAATATTTCTCATGACCCTAAGTTCACCAACACCTTTGTGAAAGGTGAGTCCTCTTTCTCTAGCACTCACACTTCTTTGCCCATGACTAAATGCAATTATTGTGGCATTGAAGGACATTTTAGGTTTGAGTGCAAATTAAGGAGAAGCCATGTGTCTAAATCCATTTTTGAACCAAAGAAAGTAAAATCAATCTCTATGATGGATAAGACACTAAAAATCAAAGAAGACTCTAAAAAGACTAAACAAGTAAAACCAATTAAAAAGGAGTCTCCTAAAATAGATTCTAAAAAGGTTAAACAAGTTAAACCAACTCTAAAAGAATCTATTAACAAAAAGCCTTCTCAATCTTCCTCCATTAACTCAACAAATGAAGGAACTTTTGAAGAAAGTTGCAAAGTTAAATCTTAAATTCAAAAGTCAAATAAATGGAGGAAATAAGAAGAAAAGAAATCAATCCCCTAATAAGAAAAGTCACCAACCTCAAAAGACTAATCACCATTCTAAGATAAATTTAGTTAAATCTAAACATCATGGTGATAAGTCTAAATTGAAAATTTATCAAGTCAAATCTCCATTAGTTGGTAAGACTTTTAAGATGGACCTCAAAGATCAACCCTCTCAAGACCTTAGGTGGATTCCAAAAGCTATTTACTTAGTCAAACCTTAAGGCCTTGGACCTCTTTGACCAACCTATCCTTTATAGGTAAATCCTTTTGTTGGTCATGTTGCATTTGCATTTTGTTATTTCATAGTTACATTTCATAAAATGCAATGCTTGTTTATGATCAATTGATTTTGTTTTCATGCACCATACTATTTACATATCATGGTTTTCAAAATCTTTTGATTATAATTTCATCTTGATAGATTTGCGTATTGCTTTCATTTAGTTATATATCTTGCATGCATTTCTACATGTTCAATTGATTTTGGTTTCAAATGCTTTCATAGCTAGATCCTACATAATCAATTGATTTTGCAAAATCATTTGTTTGAATGTTATAGTAAGATTTTTTCTTTAAAAACAAATGATTTGAATCAATTTAAATTTTCCATGATCTTACTAATTATATCCTTTGGTATGGAAAATATGAGTTCAATTTGTATGAGCCCTTGTAGTTATATTCTTTGGAATACAAATTGAAAAATGTTTTATCTTCATTTTCATACTCATTTTGTCCATTGTTGGATTTTGTTTATGATTTGAAGATTGTTTGAATGGAATTGCTTTAAAACATCATTAGTTATATTCTTCAAAGCATGTTCCATGTTGTCATTTCCTTTTGTATTTGATTATGCCATTTCAAATGGAAATGAATGTTGTTTTAAGCTATTTGCATCTTTGCTCATTTAGTTACATTCTTTATGCAAATGTTTATTTGTTCCATGTATGGTTGTGCTCTTTAATTATTTTTGTAGTTACCATACTAGAACCCAAAAATCCATCCTCTTGCTTTCTAGTTTTTATTTGACTTGGATGGTTATGTTGTTGATTCATGTGTGATTTTCTTATTGGTATCATTCATTAAACATGTCTCAACTTCATAGTAGTGTTCTTGATCATATGAACATCTTTGAAATTCATTCCTTGTATTTCATAGTTATATCTATTGCTTGATGGATTTCTTAGATATTGAATTCATATGATTTGACACTTTGAAAATTGCATGCTTTACAAAGTTATATCATTTTAATGCAATTTATGATGCTCATCACTATGCTCATTAGTTATATCATTTAAAGTGATGAATATCCTTTTGTGATGCTTATTTTTGTAATTGTCACATTTTATTAGCATCATAATCTACATGTTGCCTCCTCTCATTGCACTTATTGGTATATCTCATGACCACCATACTTATGTATTCATAATCTTGGTTGGTTAATGGTTGAGGTTGGCTTCATGTTTGAACTTCATTTCACTCATCTTGCACATGATAGTCATATTTGATGATTGGATGAAATGATTTCAAAATATTCATAGCATATGATTTTCATAGCTATATTGATTGATGCTATGTTTAGTATATCCCTTGACCTTGCTCTATATATTGGTAATTTGATCATATTGAGCTTATTAGTCATTTGGAATCTAATCCTTCACTTGAAGTTAACCCTCAATTGGTTAAACCATCTTCTTGCACCAAATAGTTATATTCTTGTCAAATGTTTGACAAAAGGAGAAGTATGGATTGAGGGGGAGTAAAACTTCATAGGAAGTATTAGTTTTGATCAAATTCACCTTATATTAGCTCTTGATACCCTTCTAGCTTATTACCCATGCATGATGACCTGTTATGTACTTCATTTTCGATTTCCTTTGTTAACAGGTGCTACTAAAAGGTATTTTCCTTGTTTCATGTGTGTAGGTACCCCTCTTCAATTGACACCTTTGCAATTTAATGGCAAAGGGGGAGAAAGTTCTCAAGCTTAATGGCAAAAAGGGAGAAAGAATTAAGGGGGAGAAAGTGCTAAAGGTGGAGAAAATGCACATCTTGCCAAAAGGAGAGTGCATGGTCAAAAGGGAGAAATGAAGAGAAGAAAGCTTGGGAGTTAAAGAAGTTGCTTGGCCAAAGAAAGGAAGATGGAATGAAAGCTTGAAGAATGATCAAGCTCCAAGCATCAAGGAGAATGAAGGAAAAGAGCTAAAGCCCAAGCCAAGACAAAGAGAGCATCCAAAGAAGATTTCAAGCCTAGTCCAGCCAAGGAGGAGCTGAAGACTTAGTGTGAAGATTTAGTGTGAGAAAGGTTTGCCATCAAATTGCAAAGGGGGAGATTGTTAGGATTTTGTTTATTGCAATTTGATGGATGCATTAGCATTTTATTAATCTCATGAACTTTCACACATGCATTGATTTAGAAATTCTTGAAATCTTGATTTACACATGCATTGTTTTAAATCTTGTAAATCATATGTTTCATGCATGTTTTGGTTTTAATCTTGGATGCATTTTATTTGAAAAAGAATTTTTACAAATCAAGCTAGCCTATGGTTTTAAAACTTTCTAATCATTTTAGGCTTTTTATATTTCATGTTTTTAAACCTCTTAGAATGATTTAAAATCATGATTCCATGCTTGATTTAATGGCCCAAAAGAATCCCCTCAAAATCACTTTGATATATGATAAAAAAAAGGGAATTCTGGTCCCGGGTCGACCTGCAGTGTACCAGGTCGACCTGCCCATGGACCAGGTCGACCTGGCACACTGCAGGTCGACCGGGCAGAGGGCTGTTGGCTCTCCAACGGTCATATTTGTGACCGTTTGTATTCGGTCGACCGGGGATGGTATGGGGTCGACCGAAGACACGTTGATACTCACTTTTTGAGTATAAATATGAGTTCATCCCATGAGAAAAAGGGTGGAACTTTGAGCAACTTTCAAGCCTTCATTGAGGTGTTTGGAGACAAAGAAAAGGGGATGAACCAAGAGAGACCAAAGGGTCTATAGGAAAGCTAAAGCTTGGAAATCATGAAGTTAAATCTCTAAGTAAGTTTTAGTTTTCTTAATCATATGTTTCATGCTTTGCTTAAATTATTGGTAAATGATTTTTAGCATGTTAACTATGATGTATTGAATTCATTACCTTCATTCTATCTTTGATTTATGTTGTGATGAATTCTTTACTTTGATTCAATCCAAGTTTGTTTTAAAACTTTATTAATCATGCTTTCTCAAAATCTTTGATTTCCTTTTTAGCATGATTCCTTCTCTTGGTTGAATCTATCATTGTTGTTTTCAATCTCTTTAGAACTTTAGTAAACCTTGCTTTTGAAAACAACATTGTAAATGCATCACATGTTTAGACATAATTAATTTCATAAACTTGTGAGCTTTTGATTTTCATATCATTAACAAATTAGTATCTTTTACATGTGATAAGCATTTAACTTCAATCATATCTTTTATGTGCTTTAAACTTTGAAATGCTTTAAGCATAAAATTCATTGGACTTTAATTTTAATCTTGATTGAAGTTTTCACACACACACACCTCATAAGCATTCATCTTTGTAATCCTTAGTGTTTGTGTGAGTTTGTATTATTCACTTTCATATCCGCCTATCTTAGAGGCAAATTTATTGAGCTAAATTGTAATCTCATAAGAGTGTTTTGTGAAGACACTTTCCTTGAGAGAAATCTTTTATGTATTAAGGTTATTGCTTAGTCTAAGAAAAGCATTGTGTAAAGGTTATTGCTTAGCCTATAAAAGCACATTGTAAGGTTATTGCTTAGCCTAGAAAAGCATAGTGTTGAGGTTATTGCTTAGCCTTTTGGAAAAGCATAAATAGTGGAAATCCGGTGGGGTGTGAGGAACACAAGCCGGTAGTGGATGTAGGCATTGAGGCCGAACCACTATAAATGATGGTGTTATGGTGATTGCAATGTGGTGATTGTTTATTTAAGCTTCCGCATATTGTTTGTTTAATCATCACAAGTGACTAGTTAATTTAAAGAAGTTAAAATTGGTCATAATTAGTCATTAAGTGTAGCTCACCCTATTCACCCCCCCTCTAGGGTTAGGATCCCCCGGACTTTCATTCCCCCCCTTCAAGCAAAGGTCATCGCTTCATCTTCGTCGCTACGGATTCTTTCTCCAAGTGGTCAGAAGCATTCGTGCTTAACAAAATGAAGACCTCATCAGTCCTTCAGTTCCTGCGCACCAACATCATTTGTCGTTTCGGCATACCTAAAAGATTCGTCCATGATAACGGACTACAATTCCATGATCATCGATTCTATAGGTTCTGCGACAAATACAAAATCCAAAGTTGTCCTTCGACTCCATACAATCCGGCATCAAATGGATTAGCAGAAGCTATTAACAAGACACTCTGCAAAATCCTTAAGGAAATGGTCTCTAGTCACAAAAGAGACTGGAGCGACAAACTGTCTGAAGCTTTGTGGGCCTATCGAACCACCATTCAAGGACCAACCCATAGCACACCATTCTCCTTGGTCTATGGATGAGAAGCTGTCGTACTCTTGGAAGTACAAATTCCTTTCTTGAGGGTATCCTTGCAAAATGACATGACTCAAGAAAGCAATGTCAAATTACGACTCCATGAGCTGGACAATCTCGATAAGAGACGGCTCGAAGCTCGGCAAAGCATTGAACTTTACAAAGCACGCATGGCAGGATCTTTCGACAAAAAGGTCAGGCAACGCGCCTACAAAAAGGGTGACTTGGTTCTTGCGGTAAAAAGACCAATGGTCTTCGCTCATAAATCCAAAGGCAAATTTGAGCCAAAATGGGAGGGACCCAACATCATCGACAAGGTTTTCTCCAACGGTTCATACGCACTCCTAAACATGGAAGGGGACAAATGTATGTTGCCCATCAACGTCAAGTTCTTAAAGCGGGTACTACCGTTGAAGACTTACCCAACTGGGTAAGAGCAGTGCTTATACGGCCAAAATCGGTTTCCAGGTACTCGCTCGCTAAACCCACTCTTTTTAGAATTTTCATATCAAATGTTGAAATTTCTAGAAATTCAAACAATGCATACTTTCACCATTTCATTGTTCAAAAAATTCCAAGTTTAGGAACCTTTCCCTAACTTGACCAAAGTTTTCAATCCTTGAACCCAAAATTCATGGTTTGAAATAAAATCTGGATTTAGGGATTTCCACCCTAATCCACTATGCCTTTTACTGCCAAAATGGTTTTAGGTCAAAACTTATTACCGTTGTGTCTTTAAACAAAAAAAAATGGTTTTTTAAAAACCGCGGGGAAGCAACGCTTGGTCGATACTTGCACAAACCGAAAGAATGCGAACCACGTTCAACATTTCCAAAACCGCAAGGAAGCGACATTTCGTCGATACTTGCAAAATCAAACAAAAAAAAACCGTGGAGATGCAACATTTCAGTTGATATCCACGACCCAAATTTCAAAGGTTCGAAAAAACCTAAAAACTCGCAATCGAATGAGCAAGGATGTGACATTCCATCTTTACTTGCAAGACCATTCAGTAGGGAGGCGACTTTTAGTCGATACTTGCATTTTTTGAAAACCAAAATCGGCTATAAATGCCACAAACTGGCTATCAATGCCACCAAAACAGGCTATAAATGCCACACATCGGCTATCAATGCCACAAAACAAAACCTGCTATCAATGCCACAAATCAAAACTTGGCTTTCAAAAAAAAAAAAAAAAACAAACTCGGCTATCAATGCCATAAACTCGGCTATCAATGCCACAAAAAAACCGGCTCTCATGCCACAAATAAAATCTGGCACCCATGCCAAAATAATCATTTGACAAAAGATTTTCAGAAAATGACAAACGTTTGATCAAATCCCATTTAGCAATTGCTTTCATCACAAAAAGATTTAAGTGAGCGTAGGGAAAACAAAAAAAAAGAGTACCAAAAAAAATACATGTGGTACCAAAAAAGAAAGTGTTTACAAAGCACTACAAAAAAAGAGAGAGTACCAAAAAATACATGTGGTACCAAAAAAGAAAGTGTTTACAAAGCACTACAAAAAAGAGAGGGTACCAAAAATACATGTGGTACCAAAAAAAAGGAAGGATAGTTTCTGCTGCAAAAAATCAGGAGCTCAACCAAAAATGGTCTCCAGTCAAAATTTGAATTCCTCAAGCAAACTTTTGGCCTTAGCCGTCAGAGTTTCCAGGGCACGCTTCTTCAGGAACTTACCATGAGATGCTGGGGTAGGCTGTAACTCTTCTTTCACACCGGGCAGCTTATCCCGAGCAGTTTGCCGTTGTTTGTCCTCTTGAAACTTCTTTTCAAGAACTCGATCAGCATCTGCAACCCGGCGAATCAGAGCACTCTCCCTATCGTGAGCCTCTTTTATAGCAGCCCACTTGGCAGCGACTTGTGCCTTGAATGCTCAAGAGGTTTACTGGCCACATCGACCTCCCTATCAAGGATGTTAAGGTCATGTGTCAGCCAATGATGGCTAGCTCTTCTAAGTTTTTATCTCAGACTAGCTGCTCCCTACTTTGTGTAGCCTCATTCAGGTCAGACTTAGCCTTATCAGCAGGGTCCAGGAACATCTCCTTGAAGAACTGGTTGTCAGCAAAACCAATGGTCTCAAACCACTTGTCACCCAGTACAATGACCCTATCAACGATCGCCCTGGCACCTATGACATCCAGACCAGCCTCTTCGGCATCACCAAGAATCTCCTGCACATGCTGAATCATGCCAAATCCGGCATCCAAGTGTCCAGCAGGGAGAGTCTCAATCCAAGAGCTCAGAACCCGCACCACCACCTTCTTCACAAAAAGAAGAGATGGCCCAACTGAAGATTCGCCCCGCTCTGTCGGTCGACTGCTCATGTCATGCCCCGTTGAAAGAGTAACAAAAGAACTCTTTCCAGTTGGAGCTGCTGGGGAAGGAATCTCAGCACGAGGTACCTCCTCCACCGTGTCAGAATTGGTTGCAGGAGTCTCTACGTTCGGATCAACCTCTAACATCCCCTGCTCTAGTTCTGAAGGGAGTAATGGACTCTCCTCTGTCGCTTCAAAACCTGCCAAAGAAACACAAAAATGTATGAATATGATCCTGTTTAAAAAATCATTATCAGGGTTATTACTATAAAATACCTTATTCGACGACTGGCGGAACACTCTCTTCCTCCATGAACTCATCGGAAGCATTGTCAACATTTGCGTCCATCGATGGTTCAAAGTCATCGGAATCCTATGGCAAGTCAGCTGACAAGAAAAATGTTAGCAAACCAAGTCACAGACACAAAAAATAAAAGAAAGCAAAAGAAGTCATACCAGCTGGAGATTCTGGAACCACTCCAGTGTCCCTCGGTTCTTCTTCTAGTGCCGCAACTGGATCCGTCACCGCCTCATCGGCAGGAACCTCAGGCATCGCCAGGTCTTCATCCTCTGCTAAAAAAAAAGAGCAGCAGGGGGACAAAGCAAATCAAAACATGGAAAAATCCCATGAAAGAAATGGAAAGAGAAAGAGGAAGAATCATACCTTCACCGACAGTCTCTTCTTCTCAGCTTCTCTTTTCTGGAGGCTCGTCAGCATCCTTTGGCACCTCCTCATTGATAATAAAAGGAACTTCCAAATTAGGAGAACCTTCATGTTTCCCCTTGCTGCGATGATGACTCCTCTTCCTCTTACTTCTGCGGGCTCGCTTCTTAGAGGAACCTGCCCCACTGTCAGAGTCAGGTTTCCCACTTGACTCCTCACTGGATGGTCTACTCTTGCCAGTAGACTCCATAGAAGCTCGCCTCTGTGCCGCTTGCATCTAAGGATCAAGCTCAGCTTCCTCTTATTCTAGCTGCTCTAAAGCCTCATCAGGTATTTCTCGAATAGCTTCAAAACCAATAACACCCTCGTCACCGAGAAAGCCTATCTTGTGCTTCTCTCCAGAAAGGAAAGCCCAAACTTCCTCTCGCCGGATGCCATCTGACTTTCCAAGGCCTTTTCCAGACGATAGCTTCACATCAATGTCCTTCTTGGAAAGCCCTCGATATGCCAAAAAGCTTTCCACGAACCACTTCGTGAAGCCGGTAGTCCGGGAAGTCGACAACACAGGATAAGAAATCATGGTAGTAGTGTCTTCAGCACTATAGAAAGCCCATGCATTTCTCCCATTCTGTAGACCTCCAAAGTGCTTCACCATGCTTGAAGGCGCTCCAGTAACGCCTTGAGAAAAGCCCAACTGTAGAGCAAAGCTAGAAGATACATACGGCTGGATGTTGACGAAAAAATATCTGCGGTACACCATCGTGCCGACACGTATGCTGAAAAGCCACTCCTTCTCTGCATTTGTCAAGGAGTAATGCCTTCCCGACCCCGCCCTGGTAGAGTCACGGGAGGCACCAAAATTAAAAGCCTCATTCAGCAACTCTGGAGAAAGCTTCACTGAAGACTGCCCCATCTCGACGTCCCTGAACCGTCCGATCGTCATGCGGGCAAATAAAAGTGATTCAGATACGACTTTGCCCTTAGCCAGTCGAATCATGAGTGGATCATCATCCTGTGCAGCACCCAGCCGGTGGAAGCTAGTACAGTGGTATACGTACCACGAATAGAAAATATGGGCTGAAAATACCTTGTTCATAGGGAGCCCAAGCCGAACCAAAAAAGTAGCAGCCTGTAGTTCGGTACACAAGTAGGAGTAAAGAGCTGGCACCAAAGCAAGCTGCTCTCCAAATGCCATCTGACAAGCCGAAAAGTATAATGCGGCCCGATGTGCATCTCCTCCAGCAAAAAACGGCCTCACCCTAGCCAATAGTGAGGTACAGCGAGATCTCCCGCAGTAACAAATGTCAGGACATATGGCGTTTAACTCGAAAAGAAATCTCTCAACTCTTCTTGCATAGCCGAAATCTTCTTCGAACCCGAATCCTTAGCCCTGTCTTCCCGGGTCTTGTTATCAAAAGGCTCCCCACTTTCAAAGAAGTTGGGAGACGAATGTTAGGATTTTGTGTATTGCAATTTGATGAATGCAATCATTCATCTTATTCATTCATTTGAATCGTCACACATGCATTGATTTTAGAAAATCTTGAAATCTTAATTTATACATGTATTGTTTTAAATATTGTAAATCTTATAGTTGTGCATGTGTTGAGTTTAAATCTTGGATGTATTTGTTTTTGAAAAGAATTTTTACAAATCAAGCTAGCCCATGCTTTAAAGTTTTCAAATTATATTTGGCTTTTTATATTTCATGTTTTTCAAGCACTTTGATTGGTTTAAATCATGTATCCATGCTTGGTTTAATGGCCCAAAAATCCCTACATGAAAATACTTTGAAATATGTAAAAGTTGGGATTTTAGCCACATTGTCGGTTAGTATGTCGGTCAGGTGTCGGCTAACTGACCATGGTTCAGAAGCTGACCGCAAGCCTCTCGGTTAGAAGTCCAGAGAGCTATTTTCTGAACAAAATTGCACTGCCGGTCAGCTTGTCAGTCACCTGTCGGTTAACCCACAACTGCACAGTTTTAAAAATATGACCGTTGGGACTTGACCGTTGAGGTGTCGGTCATCCGACACCTTCCTGTCAGTCGACCGACAGGTAGCCGTTTGAACACTTTTTCTATAAAAGTGAGTTCATTCCTTAGCCCTTTTTGATGATCTTTTAAAGCCCTTCTTGAGGCATTTTGAAGCAAAAGAAAGGGGATCAAGCTAAGGAAGGCTAATGATCATTAAGGAAAGCTAAAACTTAGGTTAATGAAGTTAAACCACCAAGTAAGCTTTGCCTTTTATTAATCATTGTTTTATGCTTTGTTAAACTATTGGTAAATGATTTTAGCATATAACTATGATGTATTGAATCCTCTACTTCCTTAATCTTTGATTTAAGTCATAGGATTCTTCACCTTGATTTCAAAACAAGTTTGTTTTATAAACCTTGTTAATCATGCATTGCCAAAATCTTTGATTTTTTTTATGTCATGATTCATTAACTTGTTTTGAATCTTTCCTTGTTGTTTTCATTCATTTAAACCTTTGTTGAATTAGTTTGGTTTTGAAAACAACATTGCACATGCATCACATGTTTAGACTAAATTAATTTCATACAACTTGTGAACCCTTGTTTTCATATCTTCTACAAGTTTGTATTTGGTACATGTGATTTGTATATTACTTCAATAATATCTTTTTATGTGCATTAAACTTTTAAATGCTTTAGCATAAATTGATTGAGCTTTAATTTTCAACTTGATTGAAGTGTTCATACACACACTTCATGAGCATTCATCTTTACATTACTTAGAGTGTTGTGTGAGTTAGCTTTACACTTTCATATTCGCTTATTTAAGAGGCAATTAAATTAAGCTTAAATTGTAATCTCTTAGAGAGTGTTTCGTGAAGACACTTTCTTTGAGAGAAATCATTTATTTGTAAGGTTATTGCTTAGCCA
Source organism: Litsea cubeba (assembly GCA_012931725.1). Lineage (NCBI taxonomy): Eukaryota > Viridiplantae > Streptophyta > Magnoliopsida > Laurales > Lauraceae > Litsea > Litsea cubeba. The sequence continues at coordinate 34,671,323 of CM022950.1, forward strand.
TATAAAAGCATTGTGTATAGGTTGGTGTTTAGCCTAGGAAAACAACATTGTAAGGTTATTGCTTGTCCTTAGAAAGCATATTGTAGATGTTATTGCTTAGCCTTTTGAAAAGCATATTAGTGGAAATCCGGTGGGGTGTTGAGTCACAAGCCGGTAGTGGATGTAGGCATTGAGGCCGAACCACTATAAATCTTTGTGTAGTGGTGATTGATTTGTGGTGATTGTTTGTTTAAGCTTCCGCATTTTATCTGTTAATCATCACATGTGACTAGTTTATTTTAAAGAAATTAAAATTGGCCATAATTAGTCATTAAGTGTAGCTTACCCTATTCACCCCACCTCTAGGGTAGGATCCCTTGGACTTTCAACTGGTATCAGAGCAAGGTTACTCCATTTAGGGCTTGAACACCCGGAGTTGATCCTCTCTATCTAGATCCTTGAGTTAGAACCCTAGTAGTGTTTTTCTTTGAAAATCATTAGAATGGATTCCACTATGATAGCCTTTGTAGATTCATGTGTAGATTCTTCTAGACCCCTCCTTCTTCCATCTATTGGAGATTCAAACATTGAATTTAAATTATTTCAACTTGAATCTAAACTTAAATTAAAAGAAGAAGAACTTAATGAAAATGAAGATGACATTCAACAAGCCTATGATGAATTGTGCACATTTTCCTTAGAACTTGTTAAAAGGAATAAAAGATTACAACAAGAATCTAAAAGTCTAAACCAAGAATTAGTCTCTTCTAAAAATGAACTTAAAGAAAAAGATGAATTAATAAATTGTGTAGAATCTAAGTTCATGATCTCTTTACATAATCTATCTAATATTAAAGATGACATAAGAGAATCAAAGATAGATTGTGATAATCTTAATAAGGAAAATCCTAAACTAAGAGATCAATTAAAAAGGCAGATGAAAACATTAACAATTTAGAATCCAAGTTAACCATTTCTATGGAAAATTTATCTAATGCACAAATTAAGATAAAAACTCTAGAACTTTGATCTTATGTTATCAATGAAATTAAATTCGAATTAAAACTTGCCTATGAAGAGCTAAACAAATTTAAGGAAATTGAACATGAACTAACAAAAATTAAAAAAAAAAAATTCAACCCTTAAAAACCAAGTCACTCAACTTGAAACCTACAAAAAAAAATATGAGTGCAAATTTACCCAAAGTGAAGAAAGATTTGAAAAGTTATTTAAATTGGGTAAATCTAAAAGAGATAGGGTTTTGATAGGAATATTTCATATGACCCTAAATTCACCAACACATTTGTGAAAGGTGAGTCCTCATTCTCTAGCACTCACACTTACTTGCCCATGTCTAAATGTAATTATTGTGGCATTGAAGGACATTTTAGGTTTGAGTGCAAACAAAGGAGAAGCAATGTGTCTAAACCCATCTTTGAACCAAAGAAAGTAAAATCAAACTCTATGATGGATAAGACACTAAAAATCAAGGAAGACTCCAAGAAGACTAAACAAGTTAAACCCATTAAAAGGAGTCTCCTAAAATAGATTCTAAAAAGTTTAAACAAGTTAAACCAACTTTAAAAGAATCTATAAATAAAAAGCTTCTCAATCTATCTCCTTAAATCAAAACATGAAAGAACTTTTGAAGAAAGTTGCAAAGTTAAATCTAAAATTCAAAAGTCAAATAAAGGGAGAAAATAAGAAGAAAAGAAAAATGGCTCAATCCCCTAGGAAGAAAAGTCCCCAACCTCAAAGACTAATCACCAACCTAAGCCAAATTTAGTTAAATCTAAACATCATGGTGATAAGTCTAAATTGAAATTTATAAAGTCAAATCTCCTATAGTTGGTGAGACTTTTAAGATGGGCCTCAAAGACCGACCCTCTCAAGACCTTGGTGGATTCCTAAAGTTATATATTTAGTAAAACCTTAAGGCCTTGGACCTCTTTGACCAACCAATCCTTTATAGTTAAATCTTTTTGTTGGTCATAGTGTTGCATATGCATTTTGTTCTTACTTAGTTACATTTATTTAAATGCATTGTTTACTTATGATCAATTGATTTTGTCTTCATGTACTTCACTAGTTACATTTCATGGTTTTCAAAATCATTTGATTATAATCTCATCATGTTAGATTTGCTTTTTTTCTTTTATTGAGCTATATCTCTTGTATTGCATTTCTAAATATGATCAATTGATTGTGATTTCAAGAGCTTTCATAGCTAGATTATTCGTGATCAATTGTTGTTGAAAAAAATCATTTGTTTGGACGTCTTAGTAAATTTTTTTTTGAAAAAAAAATGATTTAAATGAATTTGGATTTTCCATGAACTTACTAAGTTATATCCTTTGGTATGGAAAATATGTTTTCAATTTGTATGAATCTTTGTAGTTATATTGTTAGAATACAAATTGATGATTGATAATATGTTTTCTTCAATTTCATACTCATTTTGTCCATTGTTGGATTTTGTTTATGATTTGAAGATTGTATGATTGGATATGCTTTTAACCTTTCTTTGTTATATTTTTGAAAGCATGTTCCATGTTCTCATTTCCTTATACTTTTGATTTTATCTCCTTAGAATTGGAAATGAATGTTATGATAGACTTTTTGCATCTATGCTCATTTAGTTACATTCTTTTTTATATGTATATGTTTATTGGTTCCTTGTATGGTTGTGCTTGATTTTAGTTTTATTTGAAGACACCATTCTAGGACTCAAAAATCCATCCTTTGTACTTTCTAATCATTATTTATGATATGGATGGTTATGATGTTGATTCATGTGTATTTTTCTTATTGGTATCATGCTTTATACATGTTTCAACTTCATAGTAGTGTGCTTGATCATATGAACCTCCTTGAAATCCATTCCTTGTATTCTTAGTTATATCTATTGTTTGATGGATTTCTTAGATGTTGAATTCATATGACTAGACACTTTTAAAATTGCATGTTCTACTAAGTTATATCTTTTATGCAATTTCTCTTGTTCATCACTTTGCTCATTAGTCATATCATTAAAAGTGATGAATAATCATTTTATGATGCTTATTGGAATTTTGTGTTGTCACATGCTTGCTCTTAATCATGTCTCATATTCAATTGGTAATCAATTGGTATCATTTTCAATTAGTATCTATATCCAATTGGTATCATATGTTGAGTTTGTGATAGACCTTGTGTACATTGGATTGATCTTGATAGTCATATGTCTTTTGTTCCATGTCACATTCCATTAGCATCATAATCTTCATGATTGCCACCTCTCATGCTCATATAAGTAAATCTCTTGACCACCATGTTTATGTTTTCATGATTTTGGTTGGTTAATGGTGAGGTTTGGCTTCATGATTGTACTTCATTTCATTCATCTTTTTCATGATAGTTATATCTAATGACCGTATGAAATGAATTCAAAACTTTACATAGCTTATGATTTTCATAGTTAAATTGTTTGTCGCTATGGTTGAGTAAACCCCATCTCATCATGGATAGCTCTAATTCGGTTGAACCCTAATAGGTGTATTCCTTAATTCCATTTTAGAGTGATTGAGTTAATGGTTTTATCCTTGAATCTCAATCGATATTTTTATTATTTCAATTGATATCCATGATAGTTTATCTCCTTTTGACCTTGCTCTTTAATTATCCTATAGCTTATCCGTCAATTGGTATATCTTTATATTGGTAATTTGATCAATTTCAAACTTTATAGTCAATTATCATTATCAATTGGTATCTAATTCTTCTCTTGAAGTTAACCTTCAATTGGTTAAACCATCTCTTTTTGCACCTATTAGTTAAATCGTTGTCAAAAGTTTGACAAAAGAAGAGTATGATTGAGGGGGAGTAAACCTTCTAAGGAAGCATTAGAGTTGATCAAAGTCACCCTTATATTGGCTTTATAAACATTTAGCTTTCTACCCATGCATGATGCACTGTTGTATAATTCACTTTTGATTACTTTTGTTAACAGGTGCTACTAAAGGTATTTTCCTTGTTTCATGTGTGTAGGTACCCCTCTTCAATTGGATGTACTTTGCATTTTAATGGCAAAGGGGGAGAATAATAACAAGGGGAAGAAGGGGAGAAGTTCTCAACTTTAATGGCAAAGAGGGAGAAAGAATTAAGGGGGAGAAAGAGTATTCAAGCTACCCAAAAGGGAAAGAATGCATTAAAGAGAATGCATGGTCATAGGGGGAGAAGATGATAGAAGAGAAAGCTTAGAAGCTAAAAAAGATGCTTGGTCTAAAGAAAGGAAGAGGAAGAGAATGTCCGAAGATTGATCAAGCTCCAAGAATCAAAGAGAATGAAGAAAGAGCTAAAGCCCAAGCTAAGTGAAGGAAGCATCCAAAGAAGATTTCAAGTCTTGTGAAGACATTGTGTGAAGTATTAGTATTGAGAAAGGTTTGCCATCAAATTGCAAAGGGGGAGATTGTTAGGATTTTGTGTATTGCAATTTGATGGATGCATCATTCATTTTATTCATTCATTTGAATCTTCACACATGCATTGATTTTAGAAAATCTTGAAATCTTAATTTATACATGTATTGTTTTAAATATTGTAAATCTTATAGTTTGTGCATGTGTTGAATTTAAATCTTGGATGCATTTATTTTTGAAAAGAATTTTTACAAATCAAGCTAGCCCATGCTTTAAAGTTTCAAATTATATTTGGCTTTTTATGTTTCATGTTTTTAAAGCACTTAGATTGGTTTAAACCATGTTTCCATGCTTGGTTTAATGGCCCAAAAATCCATACATGAAAATACTTTGAAATATGCAAAAGTTGGGATTTTAGCCACACTGTCGGTTAGCATGTCGGACAGGTGTCGGCTAACTGACCATGGTTCAGAAGCTGACCGAAAGCCTCTTAGTTAGAATTCCAGAGAGCTATTTTCTGAACAAAATTGTACTGGCGGTCAGCTTGTCGGTCACCTGTCCGTTAACCCACAACTGCACAGTTTCAAAAATATGACCGTTGGGACTTGACCGTTGAGGTGTCGGTTGTCGGTCAACCGACACCTTCCTGTCGGCCGACCGACAGGTAGCCGTTTGAACACTTTTTCTATAAAAGTGAGTTCATTCCTTAGCCCTTTTTGATGATATTTGAAGCCCTTCTTGAGGCATTTTGAAGCAAAAGAAAGAGGATCAAGCTAAGAAAGGCTAATGGTCATTAAGGAAAGCTAAAGCCTGGATTAATGAAGTTAAACCACCAAGTAAGCTTTGCCTTTTATTAATCATTGTTTTATGCTTTGTTAAACTATTGGTAAATGATTTTAGCATATAAACTATGATGTGTTGAATCATCTACTTCCTTAATCTTTGATTTAAGTCATAGGATTCTTCACCTTGATTTCAAAACAAGTTTGTTTTATAAACTTTGTTAATCATGCATTGCCAAAATCTTTGATTTTTTTTATGTCATGATTCATTAACTTGTTTTGAATCTTTCCTTGTTGTTTTCATTCATTTAAACCTTTGTTGAATTAGTTTGGTTTTGAAAACAACATTGCACATGCATCACATGTTTAGACTAAATTAATTTCATACAACTTGTGAACCCTTGTTTTTCATATCTTCTACAAGTTTGTATTTGGTACATGTGATTTGCATATTACTTCAATAATATCTTTTTATATGCATTAAACTTTTAAATGCTTTTAGCATAAATTGATTGAGCTTTCATTTTCAACTTGATTGAAGTACTCACACACACACTTCATGAGCATTCATCTTTGCATTACTTAGAGTGTTGTGTGAGTTAGCTTTACACTTTCATATTCGCCTATTTAAGAGGCAATTAAATTAAGCTTAAATTGTAATCTCTTAGAGTGTTTTGTGAAGACACTTTCTTTGAGAGAAATCATTTGTTTGTAAGGTTATTGCTTAGCCATATAAAAGCATTGTGTATGGGTTGTTGTTTAGCCTAGAAAAATAACATTGTAAGGTTATTGCTTATCCTTGGAAAGCATATTGTAGAGGTTATTGCTTAGCCTTTTGAAAAGCATATTAGTGGAAATCCGGTGGGGTGTTGAGTCACAAGCCGGTAGTGGATGTAGGCATTGAGGCCGAACCGCTATAAATCTTTGTGTAGTGGTGATTGATTTGCGTTGATTGTTTTGTTTAAGCTTCCACATTTTATATGTTAATCATCACATGTGACTAGTTTATTTTAAAGAAATTAAAATTGGCCATAATTAGTCATTAAGTGTAGCTCACCCTATTCACCCCCCCTCTAGGGTAGGATCCCTTGGACTTTCAACGAAGAGCTGAAACTCTTCCAACTGTTGGATCTTACTTTTGAGCCCCCCATCTCCTTCAAAAAATCATAGAAGGCGATGAGCTGAAAGTACAAAAGCCTGAACTGCTCAGACTACTCCTCAAAGACGCTGTCAATCAGAATAAACTCCTCATAGTGTATGCCAAGGATGGGCAATCCAGTAATGGCGTTCAGATCCTTCAAAGAAAAACCAATCTCACCATTCGTCACAACGAAGGTATTGGTTTGTGGAAGGAATGACTCCAACATAGCCATGAAGGCCTCGTCGGAAAAAGATCACAGTCTCCCTAAAGGCGCGGACCCCATCAAAAATCTCGGCTTCCTTTAAAACGGCGCCACCAATCAGCAGGACGCGATAAGTCCACGACTTCCACTCAGAGTCAGTATTGAAACGGCCACTAAGTCGAAAAGGCTTCACCCAATTGCTGCCGTCACCGCTGAAAATGCCAAGGCCCACCGATCCTAAATCGACCGACGGATAATCAGAGCCTGGTAGCCGCTGGCTGGCATCAACTTGTCCATGTCAGCAGGTGACTTCTCCTCATATCTAGGAGAGCCGCCAACAAAAACCCCGATCTTGATTACATTTTTCATCTTCACCCAGCTTGGAGGATCTTCTCTCTTAGAGCACGTGGGAGAAAGGCTCATGATCGAGACGGTGCGATCAAACGTCGACCGGGTAGCAACAGTCTTCTTCTCACCATCAATGGTGAAAGATAACTAAAAGCATCTCCTCTGGTATGTCATGTCATCAAGGACTGCATCACCAAAGAAGAAGGTAGGCTTGGGCAAAACCCTCTGATCGTCCATCACCCAAGGACGGTTGCTTACCATGATCTTATAGAATTCCTCATTCTTGAGAGCGATTAGTCGCCGCCTCATCTAATCTCTGTTGAAGGAGTCGCACTCTTCGATGTTTCTCTCAACATACTGGACCTTCTCTCAAGCCTGCTGAATGGCCGGATTAGAAGATCTAGCAGATCGACGAGGTACGCTTGTAGCATGCTTTTTACGCTTGTTCGTTCTGGAGGAACCACCTGCAAAGGATGGAAAATAAAAAAAATCATCATCAAAATGACAGAATTTCGCTAAAGAAAAACTGGCAAAATTTTGGCATGATTCCGGGGCAATTCCGAAGAAAAGGAAGTACTCCGAAAGAAATAGAAAGCTTGAAGATTCTACATTGCTGTGAGCTCCGAAACTCCAAACTTTCGAAACCTCAAAGTCTCCGCGAAATCAGGAAGGGCTCAGCATCGCTGCGAGCTCCAAATTCTCAAATTTGCAAAGACTTTTAGGTATGCTATCATATCATGCTAACAATTCAATTTACAAAAAAATGCATGCATGAACATCTTGGTTCAAAAAAAATGCATTATCATGATGAGCAAAAAAAAGAAGAAAAATAAAACTTTCTTAAAAAAATGAAAGAGAAAAAAAAAAACGGATCAGCAAAAAAAAAGGGGGGGATACAAAAAAAAAATTGGGACTGGCCCACAGGCCACATGGCCGTACGGATCTGTCCGTAAGGCCCAAAAAAAAAACGTGCAAAAAAAAAAAGCAAAAACAAAAAAACACGTGTAAAAAAAAGAGAAGAAAACACGTGGAAAGAAAAAAAAAGAAAAGAAAAGAAAAGAAAAGAAAGAAAAAAGAACTTTTTTTCCTACAATGGAGTTTTCTTGAGAAAGAAAACTTACTTGAAGCCATTGATGGAGAAGAAGAAGAAAAGCTTGAAGATCCTTGAAGAAGAAAACTCTTGGTCTTGGAGCACTCTTGAGATTGTTTCAAAAGAAAGCAATAAGAGCAAGAGATCCAACATCTTCCTTGTTTTTATAGAAGACAGCAAACCAAAGAAGGAAAGAAGAAAGAGGTAAGTGTTACTAATTACTAACCTTACCAAAAGAAGAAATTAGAAAGATTCTTTTCCAAAAGAAAGATATCTTGAGGGATTCTCTCCAAAAAAAAAATCAATGAGAAATTTTCTCCCAAAGATTGGAGATTTGAGATATTCTCTCCCAAAGATAGATATCTTGAGATATTCTCTCCCAAAATAAAAGGAACATGAGAGATTCTCTCCAACTAAAGATATTCTTAGATATTCTCTATCCAAAGGAGATATTTTTAGATATTCTTTACAAAATGACACCATATGAGATCTAAGCCATTTCAAAAGCTTAAGGTCCCATGGGTTAGCCCATATGAGCCAGGTTTGACCACCTAGGCACTTAAAAAAAAATTTGGGCTTTTAGTCAAAGAAAAAAATCCCTCTTACCAAGAGCTTACAAAAATGGTTCCGTGCCTCTTTTGAGTTGATTGGACCATACAAAAAGAATTCCAAGCCCCATGAGCTTCCAAAAATCAAACCATCCAGCCTCATATACCAAATTGAGCGAAAATCTTAAAATTGACATTCCACAAAAAATCTAAACCAAATCCTGGTCCCCTAACTTGCCTCATACAGTTTGTTAGGTCACAAGACCAAAACAAAAAACCAAGACCTGATCCCCTTGAAAGAAACTGCGATTCAGATCTGGACATCACTAGAGGAAGACGTCCATGGCTGATTTGTAACAAAACAGGTTTTAAAAAATCTGATCTGGGCAGCGCAGATCAGCCATATAGATTGCTTAATAACTCCATGGATTCATGACCAACAAGTGTATAATCAAAGGAGATTCAAGAAGACTATTACCTTGATGATATGTAGGCTTCAAATCTCTGAAATAAAAGATCCAAAGGGCTGAACTCAGACTTGCAATTAGCAAACAACTTGTTGGAATTTCTGCAGTAGAATTGCTTTTGATCTTCTCTATTTCACTTCCAAATCTGATTGGCTAAGATGGTGGGATCTTAATCTAGATTTCTAGATGGGTTTTGAGAACTTTTTTCTATGGAAAAAAATCTCAGACTTGAAACTCTCTTCAATGAAGAAGACAAGAGGGCTGGACGTGTGGGATAGGGTACTTTTTTCTTATGGACGTCCAAGGGGGGGAAGCTTCCTCCTTTTATTGAAAAGCTTGGGATTCCTTTCCTTAATAGTTATCTCTTCTAATTCTCATAGATGTCCTAAAAGGAAAGTACAATCCAAAGATTTATTTCTTTTTAGAAACACTCCAATTAGAAAAGGAAACTAAAGGAACATCCCACAAACTTTAGCAATTAGTAATCTTAGTTGCACAACACTTACTAATTTAAGTTTTTAATTCAAAAAGGAAACTTTACTATAGGAATACTAATCCAAAGAGGAGTCCAACCTTCCAAGTTGAATTACCTACTCAAAGTTCGAAACCTCACCTATGGAATTCCCATTATGGACGTCCCACATAAAATAATGCACACCATGGCCCACAAATAATTTATCTAGAATTAAATTCATGTATGCCATCAAAGGCCTATTTGAATTTAAACTCAAAATTATTTTTCCAATAAAATAACTCAACCATATGTCATCTAAATAATTTAGGAAACCTTGCCAATCTAGGAAAGTGACTAGAGAAGGGACCAAAAGACATATTTGCCCTTGGCTCCCAAAATGACCAAAATGTCCATGCTAAACCCATAGCAACATTAAGACCATTTTAACCTTAACTCATTCCACCAAAGAGTTATGGTTGAACTCCAGGGACAAATATAATTATAAAATGAGCTCGTCAGAAAATGACAGTTGTCTTCGACCTTCTAAGTAAAATGATCTAAATGCCCCTCTATGTAACATCCATAATCAACTCAGGTTATTAGATGTACTATCAACCTTCTCGATTACATCTAAACCTTAGAACTTCATATCCTTAACTTAATCATCATTCGGATATCATTCTCTTGGTCCAGGGAGCGACCCACAAGTTCAATATCCATATGGAACATTCATATACTAAGATCTTAGATTTTGATGATTAATCGGATAATTCTAAGGGGACGATCATTCCATCATTGGATGGCATAAATTCTTTATTGCATCTGCACGTCCCAACTGATCAATTCCGAGTACCCAAAACACAGAGCTGTTGACCCATGAAAAGAATCTCACCCATAGTGAATTAAAGCACAAGAACTTGACTTCGTCAGTTCATCCACAAATGCTCAAGATTAAGAGCACTGGTCACTCAGTAGCATGAGGTGACTTGATCTCTCTCAGTGATAGTACTATTTTAGAGATCACACCTACAATGGTCCTGTTCAATGCATTGTATATGCACTAATGAGATAAATCCGGGAAAGTCCTCCCATGACTTAGGTAAGTCACCCTGAATATAGGAGAGTCTCTCACTATAACTTATACCAAGATGAAGTGCGCAACTCCATCTCTTAATTATGAATAAATATGTTGTTTCCAGTGTCAATGAATCAGACCTATCTGTGTGTAGGCACTACACACCTAATTCATTTACTAGAAACAATGGGCCTTAAACAACCATACATATATACATGTTTAAAGTGAAAATAGTCATTCCATTAAATAACCAGTAAATATCCAGTAACAAAAGATGAGAGTGCAGCTAGTGGGCTTTAGGGCATACACCAATCCCAACAAACTCCCACTTACACTAAAGATCACTACTTCCTAACCTAACACCCATAGACTCAACATGAGAAGTAAAGACTTTCTTAGTAAGAGTTTTAGTGAATGGGTCAGCTAAGTTATTTGTTGAGGCAATATGCTCCACCACTATTTCTCCATCCTGAATGAATTCCCGGATCAAGTGGTACTTTCTCTGAATGTGCTTGCCTTTCTTGTGATTCCTGGGCTCTTTGCACTGTGCTACAGCACCAGTGTTATTGCAGTACATGACAATCGGTTTTTGTACTGCACGAACAACTCCCAATTCCAATAGGAATTTTCTAAGCCATATTGCTTCCTTTGCAGCTTCCGATGCCGCCACATACTCTGCTTCATGGTAGAATCAGCAGTACAGGATTGCTTGACACTTCTCCATGATATAGCCCCTCCTGACAGAGTAAAGACTTATCCTAAAGTAGACTTTCTGGCATCTCTATCAGATTGGAAATCAGAATCTGTATACGCCAAAGGCATTAGATCATCTGCTCGATAGGTTAGCATATAATCTTTCGTTCTTCGAAGATACTTGAATATATGCTTAACAGCTGTCCAATGCATAGGTCCAGGGTTTGACTGATATCTGCTAACCATGCCAACGACAAAGCAAATATCTGTTCTAGTACATAACATTGCATACATGAGGCTTCCAACAGCGGATGCATATGGAACTCTCCTCATGCTCTCTATCTCTTCAAATGTCTATGGACATTGATCTCGAGACAGTTGTACTCCATGTCTAGAAGGTAGCAAGCCCTTCTTGGAGTCATGCATGTTAAACTTGACCAATATCTTCTCAATATATGAAGATTGGGATAGGGCTAACATCTTATTCTTGCGATCACGCAAAATCTTGATCCCTAAGATATAGTTGGCCTCACCCAAATCCTTCATCTGAAATTGAGAGGATAACCAAACCTTTGTGGATGACAATATACCTACATCATTTCCAATGAGCAATATGTCATCTACATACAGCACTAAAAATGCAACTGCTTTTCCACTTCCTTTCTTATACACACATGGTTCATCAATGTTTTGATCAAAGCCAAAAGATTTGACTGCCTGATTAAACTTGATGTTCCATGCTCTAGATGCTTGCTTAAGTCCATAAATGGACTTCTTAAGTTTACAAACCATGTTATCTTGGCCACTAGCAATGAAACCCTCTGGTTGCATCATATAGATGCATTCGTCAAGACTTCCATTAAGAAAAGCTGTCTTGACATCCATCTGCCATATCTCGTAGTCATAATGACATGCGATGGCCAAGAGAATCCTTATGGACTTAAGCATAGCCACTGGTGAAAAGGTTTCCTCATAATCGATACCCTCTTTCTAAGTATATCCTTTCGCCACCAGTCTTGCTTTGAAGGTTTCCACCTTCCCATCCACTCCTCTCTTCCTCTTGTAGATCCACTTGCACCCTATGGGTTTAATCCCTTCAGGTGCATCTACAAGTTCCCAGACTTGATTGGAATACAAAGAATCCATTTCAGATTTCATAGCTTGCTGCCACATGTCAGCATCTATATCCGTCACTGCTTCATCATAACTAGCAGGATCCTCAACCAGATCTTCAGAGTCTGTCTTAAAAGACACTCCTAGATAGCTTTCTGGCTGTCTAGAAATTCTCCCACTACGACGAGGCTCCGAAGCATTAAAAGGAATATCCTGTTCATCTACCTCCTCAGGACCTGGTACAGATGTTATAGGAGATCCCGGAAGAATCTCCTCAAGGGTTTCTTTACAACTAAGCTCTTGGTACATCATACAATCATCCTCCAAGTACCTAGCATGAGTGCTGATAAGCACTTTTGTTCCTTTGGATGATAAAAGATGCCACCTCTCGTTCCCTTAGGATACCCAATGAAGTAACACATTTCTGATCTGGGTTCCAGCTTGGTAGCTTTATCATTCAGCACATAGGCTGGACATCCCCAAATGTGGATACGTCTTAAACTGGGTTTTCGACCTGTCCACATTTCTTGCGGTGTCCTAGGCACTGATTTAGAAGGTACCAGATTTAAAATGTATGCTGCTGCTTCTAGGGCATATCTCCAAAAAGATATAGGTAGGGTTGTATGACTCATCATGGACCTTACTATATCAAGAAGGGTAAGGTTTCTTCTCTCCGCTACACCATTTTGCTGGGGTGTACCTGGTGCAGACAATTGAGACCCAATCCCATGTTGTGTGAGGTACTCTTTGAACTCACCCAGGAGGTACTCGCCACCTCGATCAGATCAAAGGGCTTTGATATGTTTCCCTAGTTGTAACTCCGCCTCAGCCTTGAATTGCTTGAATTTATCAAACGCCTCAGACTTGTGTCGCATTAAGTACACACATCCATACCTAGAGTAATCATCAGTGAAGGTGATGTAATATTCATACCCTCCTCTAGCCAGTTTGTTCATAGGACCACACACATCAGTGTGAATCAGTTCTAACAACTCCTTTGACCTTAATCTTTTTCCAGAGAATGACCTTTTGGTCATCTTTCCCTTGAGACAAGATTCGCACTGAGGAAAATGTTCGAAATCTAATGAGCTCAAAGGCCCATCTTCTACCAACCTCTGAATTCATTTTAGGTTAATGTGACCAAAACGTTAGTGCCAAAAATATGTGTCATTGATTAAAGATACCTTCCTTTTAAGGGAAGTTGAGTTTTCTTGTTGTACATTATGCAATGTGGGAGCAATACGATATATATAAAATAAGTTGTCATGCATTCTACCGGAACATATAATATTTCCATCTCTATCGATATCAACACCAGAATGGAAGGAAACTGAATAATTAAATTCAATGAGTCTGAAAACTGAAATTAAATTCTTCTTCATGTCCAAAACATAGAAAACATTATTTAAAACTAATATCCTATCACATGGAAAATGTAAGGAACAACTCCTACTCCAACTGCTCAAACTTTAGCTCCAGTTCCAACTCTAAAGGCAAACTCTCCTTTCTCAATCTTCTGCATTATCTGAAACCCCTACAATGAATTACAGATATGATTAGTGACTCCGAGTCTACTTTCCATAAGTCAGTAGAATCAACCACCAGACAAGTTTCAATGTAGTAGGAAAAAGATGTACCTTTCTTAACTGAGGCTAGCAACTTGGGACAATCTTTCTTCCAATGACCTTTGAGGCCACATTTGAAGCATTTCCCTTTGGGCTTTCCTTCTGTACCCTTGTCCATCTTTTTACCAGTATTGTCCTTTTTCTGTCCTTTTCCCTTATTCTGTTTCTTCTTGAACTTCTTCCCTTTCGGATTTAGTTTAGAGGAAGACTGGAAAAAGTGAACTTGGGCTTTGGGCTTCATGATAGCCTCCGCCGCCTGGAGTTCTTTCATTAACTCAGATAGAGTCATGTCCATCTTGCTCATATTGAAATTGAGCTTGAACTGATGAAAGAGTCCGGCAGAGTTTCGATAATCATATCAGTTTGACTCTCTGCATCAATCTTAGCCCCTAGAATCTCAGCAATATTGAAACAATCCATCATCTTGAGCATATGCTCTCTGACAGGTGTTCCCTCAGCCATCCTAGTATTCATGATAGTCCTTATAGCAGCTTGCCTAGCTGGCCTGCTTTTGTCTGCGAACATCTCTGACAAGGACATCATGATTTCATAGGCTATGTCCATTTGCTCGTGCTGTGTTTGCAACACGTTGGACATGGAAGCAAGCATGTAGCATTTAGCCATGCTATTCGCAAACTTCTATTTCCTCTCAGCCTCTAACTGGTCATCAGTAGAATTAACATCAATACCCGGATAGGTTTCCGACAAGACATACTTGTACTCCTCAGCAGTGAGTACTATATCAAGATTTATCTTCCAATCTACGTAATTAGGGCCAGTCAGTTTGTTCTCACGACGAATGCTCATCAACGGACTAAAAGAATCTTTACCCATCTCTCTCTAGATATGAAACGATTTATAATTAGACAGGCAGTATATATGTAATATGCATATGGTGCTTGTTATAAAAGGAAAAACATGCACAAAACTTTTTTACATTATTTAACCCTAAACATAATGTATCGGTGTTTCAACCTCCTCATAGACCCTCCATCGAAGGGATGGCTGAGCCTACAGTCACGTTGAATTAAGGTATGCTTATTTGGATTATCACTATCTGGATGCACATATCCGGTGGTAGTCCAATCACTGATTGGTTTGGCCTCATATGACAAATAACTCTTAACTCCTAGGGAGAGGTCATTACCGTCTTATGTCAAGTGTTTTACCATTTCTTATGAAATTTCCCAAAATGTCTATGATTTAAGTCCTCCGAAGGGAAGTGACTTTTATCCATTCTAGAAGTGAACTTTAGTAAAGAGCTCCACCGAAGGGATGGCCATTCCCACCAACACTTCATTGACATTCTATAGAAGTGATCTTTAGTAAAGAACTCCATCAAAGGGATGGCCGTTCCCACTAACACCTCATTACGAATATTCACATTAGTTCACCCACTAACCCATCAAAGCGATCTTTAGTAAAGAACTCCACCGAAGGGGTGGCCGCTCCTACTAACACCTTAATGAGATAATATGAACCAAAAATGGAAGGCCGTGGGGTCTTTCCAAAAACCCCTCTCCCACTTGATTATTTATCACTAGGGTTTATACTTTTTGACCTTTACATTGTTTACTACAAAGCTCTTTTAAATCTAGCAAACTTAGTTAATTAAATTTATGACTCAATGACTTAAGTCATCTTAAAAATAAATAACCTTTGCTTTAAAACATTTGAGAAAATCCCTTTAAAGAATCAAAAACCTAACTTGGGTTATGGAAACCCATAGGTAACATCTAATTAGATTTTAGTTTAGCCATAAGGGAACCAAGATAAACTAAACCCTATCCAATTTTAAACCTTAGACAAAATAGAAGGTGCTGGTCTAAGTTCCATTTAAAACAATTAGCCAAACTAAAACAATCCAATATAAAAAGATGCCAATTTTAGAACCTAATGGTGGCCATGTTTCTAGTTGACAATTATAGCAATTATATAAAGCATTCATCCATGCATTCCATATATAAGAGCAAATAAAAGTATGTAATCCTTGATGGCTCCCTGCTCTTCGGACTTCAAATCCTTATCGAACTAGGACATCAAAAAATAGATCTTATCTTGCACCAAGAAGCCTTGTCTCCTCCACCACTAAGGAACCCAGTTACTTGCAACTTATCTTGCTTGAAACTTTCTTCTTCTTGCTTGTTCCAACAAATTAAATTCATACAAACAAACCCATAAAAAACAAAACCCCAAATTACATTGGAGATGCCTATGCCTTTTAAGAAAGCTTACATCAAGACTAGTTGGAATAAAAGTAAAGAAAGAATTACAACTTCCTATGATTGCTAAATGCGCAATCCTACACTTTCCAACTAATGAAAAAAACATCCAAATCCACATAACAATCATGCGAACCATCAAGGATGCAATATATGGCTACAAACAAAGAGGTTAGTGCATGCAAAACACTATGTTCATCATTAAACAAATCTGGAAAATAAATTCCAGCATTGTTAATGAAACTTACACACAACATGCATCACTTAAAGAAATCTGATTATAACTTCAGTAGGGTGCCACCATGCCCATAATCAATCTAGGATTAATTAAACACAACATGGGATCATGATTTCACATGGAGTGGCTTTGATACCATGGAAAGAAACTGCGATTCAGATATGGACATCACTAGAGGAAGACGTCCATGGCTGATTTGTAACAAAACAGGTTTTAAAAAATCTGATCTGGGCAGCGCAAATCAGCCATATAGATCGCATAATAACTCCATGGATTCATGACCAACAAGTGTATAATTAAAGGAGATTCAAGAAGACTATTACCTTGATGATATGTAGACTTCAAATCTCTGAAATAAAAGATCCAAAGGGCTGAACTCAGACTTGCTATTAGCAAACAACTTGCTGGAATTTTCTGCAGTAGAATTGCTTTTGATCTTCTTCTCTATTTCACTTCCAAATCTGATTGGCTAAGATGGTGGGATCTTAATCTAGATTTCTAGATGGGTTTTGAGAAATTTTTTATGTGGAAAAAATCTCAGACCTGAAACTCTCTTCATTGAAGAAGACAAGAGGGCTGGACGTGTGGGATAGGGGACTTTTTTCTTATGGACGTCCTAGGGGGGGAAGCTTCCTCCTTTTATTGAAAAGCTTGGGATTCCTTTCCTTAATAGTTATCTCTTCTAATTCTCATAGATGTCCTAAAAGGAAAGTACAATCCAAAGATTTATTTCCTTTTAGAAACACTCCAATTAGAAAAGGAAACTAAAGGAACATCCCACAAACTTTAGCAATTAGTAATCTTATTTACACAACACTTACTAATTTAAGTTTCTAATTCAAAACGGAAACTTTACTATAGGAATACTAATCCAAAGAGGAGTCCAACCTTCCAAGTTGAATTACCTACTCAAAATTGGAAACCTCACCTATGGAATTCCCATTATGGACGTCCCACATAAAATAATGCACACCATGGCCCACAAATAATTTATCTAGAATTAAATTCATGTATGCCATCAAAGGCCTATTTGAATTTAAACTCAAAATTATTTTTCCACTAAAATAACTCAACCATATGTCATCTAAACAATTTAGGAAACCATGCCAATCTAGGAAAGTGACTAGAGAATGGACCAAAAGACATATTTGCCCTTGGCTCCCAAAATGACCAAAATGTCCATGCTAAACCCATAGCAACATTAAGACCATTTTAACCTTAACTCATTCCATTAAAGAGTTATGGTTGAACTCCAGGGACAAATATAATTATAAAATGAGCTTGTCAGAAAATGACAGTTGTCTTCGACCTACTAAGTAAAATGATCTAAATGCCCCTCTATGTAACATCCGTAATCAAGTCAGATTATCAGATGTACTATCAACCTTCTCGATTACATCTAAACCTTAGAACTTCATATCCTTAACTTAATCATCATCCGGATATCATTCTCTTGGTCCAGGAAGCGACCCACAAGTTCAATATCCATATGGAACATCCATATACTAAGATCTTAGATTTTGATGATTAATCGGATAATTCAAAGGGGACCATCATTCCATCATTGGATGGCATAGATTCTTTATTGCATCTGCACGTCCCAACTGATCAAGTCCGAGTACCCAAAACACAGAGCTGTTGACCCATGAAAAGAATCTCACCCATAGTGAATTAAAGCACAAGAACTTGACTTCGTCAGTTCATCCACAAATGCTCAAGATTAAGAGCACTGGTCACTCAGTAGCATGAGGTGACTTGATCTCTCTCAGTGATAGTACTATTTTAGAGATCACACCTACAATGGTTCTGTTCAATGCATTGCATATGCACTAATGAGATAAATCCGGGAAAGTCCTCCCATGACTTAGGTAAGTCACCCTGAATACAGGAGAGTCTCTCACTATAACTTATACCAAGATGAAGTGCCCAACTCCATCTCTCAGTTATGAACAAATATGTTGTTTCCAGTGTCCATGAATCAGACCTATCTATGTGTAGGCACTACACACCTAATTCATTTACTAGAAATAATGGGCCTTACACAACCATACATATATACATGTTTAAAGAGAAAATAGTCATTCCATTAAATAACTAGTAAATATCCAGTAACAAAAGATGAGAGTGCAGCTAGTGGGCTTTAGGGCATACACCAATCCCAACACCCCTAACTTGCCACATACAGCCTGTTAGGTCACAAGATCAAAACCAAAATCGACCCCTCAACATTCCATATACAGCTTGTTGGTGTTAGATATCGCGATCACTGAGAGGGGGGGGGGGTGAATCAGTGATTCCTTAAAAACAGGTCCAATTTAACAACAAAAGCAAATCAAATCACACAAGGACACCAGATTTAACGTGGTTCACCGAAAGGCTACGTCCACGGTTCAAAAGACTGTCCGAACACCAATCCGGAACAGATCTTAATCTATTTAGTCGCACCAACGACAAAGAGCACCAACCCTTAGTTTCAGATAGCACCAACTATCTAGGAAGCACCTACTCCCTTTAGTTTTAGATAGCACCAACTATCTAGGAAGCACCGACTCCCTTTACAATTTATCTGCACCAAGAGATAGGATCACCAAGCCCCAGACACCAAGCACCAACTTGATGTTCTACAGAATAAGAATAGAAACCTTTTTCTATAGACTTTCCCCTCTACAATCTCTCTCTCTCAATCCCTTACAAATTGAAATTAAACATAAACAGAGAGACACTTATCTTATGGACGAAACACCATCTTCAAGAGCACATTCTCGTCCACACTTGCTGTAGAAACAACAGCACAACAGCACACAGCAACAACACTCTCTTCTCTCCAAAACTCTCTCTCTTTTCTCTTCTCTTCTTCTCTCTCTGGTGTCTTGTTAAAAACGAACCAACATGCCTTTATATAGGTTATAGTAACCCTTAAGAGTGTTCAAAATAGGCTACAATTCGTTTAGAAAGAGTCCCAAACAAAATAGATAAGAATGCTGAATTTTCGTGCAAGACTTCTGTTTCTGCGCAACTCTGGTTCCCGTGCTCGGTCGACATCCTGGTGTGCTCGGTCGACATCATACACAGTCTGGAGTCAGACAACTTTCGTGCTCGGTCGACATCCTGGGGTCCCGGTCGACCGACGACACGCTGTGTCACGAAAATAACTGGGAGCTACCTAAAACTTTTTCTGCAGGTTTCTCTTTGCTCGGTCGACCGCATGGGGTGCCCGGTCGACCGCACACTCTGCTTCAGGAATTCTGAATTCCTGAACTGTTTCAACTCTGATTTCTTCTTTTAAGCTCTATCAACACCAACCTATTAACATCATGTTTGTGACAATGTGTTGATAAGAATTCCAACTCAAAACAATACTTGTGATCTTAATTTCTTCAATTCATCAAAAGACTTCTCAAGTCATCTCAAATTCCAACAATCTCCCCCTTTGGAATTGTTGGCAACACTATTGGAACTTCAACACATTAATCTAGTTGATCTTCATGAAGCTTCTTCAGAACCATAGTCTCCCCTTGTCTTTTAAAGAAAATAGAATCAATCAAGATCTCTAATACTCTTGATACCAATCTCCCCAAAGTTATCATAGAATAATAACTTCTTCTAAGCATAGCTTTCTCCTAGCTTCAGTCTTTCTCCCCCTTTGACAACAAGTCCAAAGGGACCAACGAAGGAGCGAATAGGATATTTAGAGAATACTTTGCTCCCCCTTTCAAGCCTATCTCCTAAGGATTAGGAGAGTGAGTAACTCCTAATTTTTTTCGGAGATACTCGAAGACTTCTTTTGGCAGAGGTTTTGTGAAGATATCAGCAACTTGCTCAGTAGTTGGGACATATTCCAACTTTACCTCACCATCTGCAACCTTTTCCTTGAGAAAGTGATAGCGAATTGCTACATGCTTCGTTCTAGAATGTTGAACAGGATTCTTGGAGATGTGAATTGCACTTGTGTTGTCACAGAGGATCGGCGTAGGATCCGTTGTCGGAACTCCTAGATCAGAGAGCATTTGCCGCATCCATAACACTTGCGTACAACAAGTTGCCGCTGCAATATATTCCGCTTCCGCTGTAGAAAGGGATACTGAATCTTGTTTCTTACTGTGCCATGCCACCAACCTTTCACCGAGATAGAATGCACCACCGCTTGTACTCTTGCGATCATCTATACATCCAGCCCAATCGGCGTCAGAGTATGCAACAAGAGTGAAGGATTTGCCTTTAGGATACCAAATGCCAAGCTCCATGGTACCTTTCAGATATCGAAATATCCTTTTTACTGCTGTGAGGTGCGTCTCAGTTGGTGATGCTTGAAATCGAGCCACCATACATACTGCTTGCAGAAGATCCGGTCTTGTAGCAGTCAAATAAAGCAAGCTTCCTATCATAGAACGATAAGTGGTGTGATCAACGGACGAACCCTTATCATCTTTGCTTAGCTTTGTGTTCGTTGTCATTGGTGTGCTCACTGGCTTGCTGTCTTCCATGTTAAAACGCTTCAGCATTTCCTTGATGTATTTCATATGTGATATGAAGATACCATGTTTCAGCTGCTGAACTTGTAAACCAAGGAAGAACTTTAGTTCTCCAAGCATTGACATCTCAAATTCTTTCTTCATCTCTTCAGCGAAATTCCTGCACATTTCTTCATCGTTGCCACCAAAGATTATGTCATCGACATAAACAATGACAACCAGCTGTTTGCTCAACTCTGTTTTGACATAAAGATTGCTATCAACCAGTCCTTTTCCAAAACCGATCTTGCGGAGATATAGGTCCAGCCTTGCATACCACGCCCTTGGCGCTTGTTTCAGCCCATAAAGAGCCTTTTTCAACTTGCACACTAGGTCTGAATTTTTGCTAATAAGAAAACCATCAGGTTGCTCAATGTAGACCTTGTTGGATACCGCGATCACTGAGAGGGGGGGGGTGAATCAGTGATTTCTAAAAACAGGTCCAATTCAACAACAAAACAAGTCAAACCACACAATGACACCAGATTTAACGTGGTTCACCGAAAGGCTACGTCCACGGTTCAAAGACTGTCCGAACACCAATCCGGGACAGATCTGAATCTTATTTAGTCGCACCAACGACAAAGAGCACCAACCCTTAGTTTCAGATAGCACCAACTATCTAGGAAGCACCGACTCCCTTTACAATTTATCTGCACCCACAGATAGGATCACCAAACCCTAAACACCAAGCACCAACTTGATGTAAAAACAGAATGGAAGATAAATTCTGTCTACAGCCCTTCCCCTCTACAATTCTCTCTCTCTCAATCCCTTACAAATTGAAATTAAAGCATAAACAGAGAGACACTTAACTCATGGATGAATCACCATCTTCTAGAGCATAATCTCGTCCACAATTGCTGTAGAAAACGTCTAATAATGCAGCAACACAGCAACACAGCACCAGCACTCTTCTTCTCTCCAAAACTCTCTCTATTTTCTCTCTAAAACTCTTCTCTTCTTTCTCTCTTCTGGTGTATCTTTAGAACGACCCATACATGCCTTTATATAGGTTTTGATAACCCTTAATTGTATTTAAAACGGGCTACAATTCGTTTAGAAAGAGTCCCAAACAAATTAGATAAGAGTGCTGAATTTTCGTGCAAAACTTCTAATTCTGCGCAACTCTGGTTCGCGTGCTCGGTCGACATCATGGCTTGCTCGGTCGACCGAAGACACTGACTGGAAAACAGACAATTTCGAGCTCTGTCGACATCCTGGAGTCCCGGTCGACCGAAGACACACTGTGTCACGAAAATAACTGAGAGGTGCCTGAAACTGTTTTCTGCAGGTTTCTTCTTGCTCGGTCGACCGCATGAAGAGCCCGGTCGACCGCGTGCTCTGCATCAGGAATTCTTAATTCCTGGCTGTTTCAATTCTGTTTCTTCTTTTCAGCTCTATCAATACCAGCTTATTAACATCATGTTTGTGACAATGTGTTGACAAGAATTCCAACTCAAATCAATACTTGAGATACTAATTCTTCAATTCATCAAAAACTACTCAAGTCATCTCAAATTCCAACAATCTCCCCCTTTGGAATTGTTGGCAACACTATTGGAACTTCAACACTTTCAACTCCAGCTTGCAGCTCTTCCAAGTTCTTTTCAACACTCACTTGGAACCAATTCTAAAATTCTGAAATAACAACCATGCACTGTCAACAATCTCCCCCTAGCTTTCATAGCATAACATCTCTTCCTAGCTTTCATAGCATAACATCTCTCCCCCTTTGACAACAAGTCCAAAGGGACCAAACCGAGGAGCGAATAGGATATTCAATGAATGCATTGCTCCCCCTTTCAAGCACAACTCCTACGGTTTAGGAGAGTGAGTAACTCCTAACTTTTTCCGGAGATACTCGAAGACTTCCTTTGGCAGAGGTTTCGTGAAAATATCAGCCACTTGCTCAGTTGTTGGAATATACTCCAACTTAACCTCTCCATCAGCAACTTTATTTTTAAGAAAATGATAACGAATTGCTACATGCTTTGTTCGAGAGTGCTGAACATGATTCTTAGATATATGAATTGCACTCGTGTTGTCACATAGGATCGGCGTAGGATCCGTTATAGGAACTCCTAGATCAGAGAGCATTTGCCGCATCCATAACACTTGCGTACAACAAGTTGCCGCTGCAATATATTCCGCTTCTGCTGTCGAAAGGGATACTGAGTCTTGCTTCTTACTATGCCAAGCAACTAATCTTTCTCCAAGATAAAATGCGCCGCCGCTAGTACTCTTGCGATCATCTACGCATCCAGCCCAATCGGCATCAGAATATGCAACTAGAGTGAAGGATTTGCCTTTGGGATACCAGATACCAAGCTCCATAGTACCTTTCAGATATCGAAAGATTCTTTTCACTGCTGTAAGGTGCGTTTCAGTTGGTGCTGCTTGAAAACGTGCAACCATACATACTGCTTGTAGAAGATCTGGTCTTATAGCAGTCAAGTAGAGCAAGCTTCCTATCATAGAGCGATAGGTAGTATGATCAACGGACGAGGCCTTATCATCTTTGCTAAGCTTCGTGTTCGTTGACATTGGTGTGCTCACTGGCTTGCTGTCTTCCATATTGAACCGTTTCAGCATTTCCTTAATGTACTTCATTTGTGATATGAAGATACCATGTTTCAGCTGCTGAACTTGTAAACCAAGAAAGAACTTTAGTTCTCCAAGCATTGACATCTCAAATTCTTTCTTCATCTCTTCTGCAAAATTCCTGCACATCTCCTCATCATTGCCACCAAAGATTATGTCATCAACATAAACAATGACAACCAGCTGTTTGCTTAACTCAGTTTTGACATATAGATTGCTATCAACAAGTCCTTTTCCAAAACCGATCTTGCGGAGATAGAGATCCAGCCTTGCATACCATGCCCTTGGCGCTTGTTTCAGTCCATAAAGAGCCTTTTTCAACTTGCACACAAGATCTGAATTTTTGCTGATGAGAAAACCATCAGGTTGCTCAATGTAGACTTCTTCTTCAAGTAAACCATTCAAGAAAGCTGACTTTACGTCCATCTGAAATACCTTGAAGGTTTTGTATGCTGCCAATGCAAGAAACATACGAATAGCTTCCAGACGAGCCACCGGTGCAAAGGTCTCTTCAAAATCTATGCCTTCAACTTGAGCATAGCCTTTACAAACCAACCTTGCTTTGTTTCTAATGACTTGACCATCTTCATTCAGCTTATTCCGAAAGACCCATTTAGTACCAATAACATTCTTAACAGTAGGTCTAGGAACAAGTTCCCATGTGGAGTTCTTCTCAATTTGCTCCAACTCCTCATGTATAGCTTTCAACCAACTATCATCGAGACTGGCTTCAGCCACAGTCTTGGGTTCAATGGTGGACACAAGTGAGTAATTGCTAACTACACTTTGTCTAGTTTGAACGCCTGCCTTAGGATCTCCAATGATTTGATCCTTAGGGTGTTGCTCTACCCAAGTGCTGTGCTTCTTAGGTGAAGTATCTTCTGAGTCATCCTTTGATTTCTCAGAATCATTAGATTCAGCCATCTCATCATCAATCTCACTCGAGTCCTCATAAACTGGACTGTCATTATGAGTTGCATTCTTTGGTTCAATATTCTCATCTATTCTCACATCAGCACTTTCTATGATTTTTCTGGTTCTTTTGTTAAGACACCTATATGCCTTGCTAGTAGAGGAGTAACCCAGAAATATACCTTCGTCAGCTCTTTCTTCAAATTTGCCCGGATTTTGTTCGAGCCTCTTGATGTAACACTTGCTGCCGAAGACTTTGAAGTGCTTGACTGTTGCTTTTCTTCCAAACCATAGCTCATAGGGAGTTTTGACTTCATGTGGCCTGATCAAGCATCGGTTTTGAATGTATACAGCCGTATGAATTGCCTCTTTCCAATACTTGTCAGCCATCTTGCTTTCACTTAGCATCGTACGAGCCATCTCTTGTACGGTGCGATTCTTCCGTTCCACAACTCCATTTTGCTGTGGAGTTCTAGGGGCTGAGTACTGTCTTTGAATGCCATGATGTTCACAATATTTAGTGAACTCTTCAGATGTGAACTCGCCTCCACGATCAGACCTTAAAATCTTGATACGTTTTTCCAATTGATTTTCAACCTGTGCTTTAAACACTTTAAACCGATCAAGTGCTTGATGCTTATGCTTAAGAAACAATACCCATGTCATACGAGTATAATCATCAATGCATAACATGAAATAGTTATCTCCATTGGTGCTTTGAGTTCGCATCGGTCCACAGAGATCAGTGTGCACTAGTTCAAGAGGTTTCTTGGAATGATGCTCCTTTGACTTGAACATAACCCTCGTTTGCTTTCCCTTTTGGCAAGAGTCGCAAATGGGATTGGAAGGCTTTTCAACTGTAGACATGCCTCTTACGGCCTTTGATTTGCAAATCTTTGACATGTTATCAAAGCTTAGATGCCCAAGGCGTTTGTGCCACAACCAACTTTCCTCTGTCCGACTCATCAAGCAGGTCTTTTCAGCTCCATCTGAGAATGTATAGAGATTTCCAGCAGTTCTTGATCCAGTTGCCACTGTTTTGCCGTTGCTACTCTTCTTGATGGCAAACCCATTCTTTGTGAAGATAACTTCATGACCCTTGTCACAGATCTGGCTCACACTAAGCAGGTTGTGTCTCAATCCAGACACATATAGTACTTCTTCCGATCTGATCTTGTTTGCCATAAGCTGAATAACACCTTTTCCGCAGATTTTGGCACCATCATTGTTGCCAAATTTCACTGAACCGCCTTCATAGTGCTGTAATTTGATGAATTTATCTTTATCACCAGTCATATGGCTTGAACAACCACTATCAAGGACCCATGGTGCTGTCTTCTTTTGTGCATTGAATGCCGTTTGCACAATGAGAGATTCTTTGGGACTTTCTGCACTTTGCTTTGCTCTCCAAGCCTTGACTAACTTGGGTTTCTTTTCAACCTGAAACTTGTTAGCAATATGCAACCTACAATCCCTAGCCAAGTGTCCATAATTATGACACATATAGCACTCAATTTTGTGGCTACTTAGGATTGAAAAAGGATTCCTAGTCACAAATGGACTGTTTCTTACATAGAATTTGCAATCAGCTCTTTTATGTCCAAACATATTACAATGAAAGCAATAACCATAGAATTTGTATCTTCTTTGTGGCTGGTTAGTCTTCATTACCTTTCTAACAGGAATGGACTCCTTTCTAGGTTGAGTGGGCTTCATAGAGTTAGAAGGTGCAGTGACTTGCTTCACAAGCTCTTTCTTTTTAGGAGGTGCAATCTTAGAGGATTCTCCTTTCTCAAATCCTAGACCAAATCTGAAGTGGG
Organism: Litsea cubeba; assembly: GCA_012931725.1. Lineage (NCBI taxonomy): Eukaryota > Viridiplantae > Streptophyta > Magnoliopsida > Laurales > Lauraceae > Litsea > Litsea cubeba. The sequence continues at coordinate 34,697,544 of CM022950.1, forward strand.
CTGGTCTTTGAACTTTCAGTAGTTCATCGAGTTTCATAGTCCCTTCAATCGCTTGGAGCGCTTTGAGTTTTTTGCTATTTTCCAAATTTTCAGCCTTTGCTCTAGCGATCTCAGTTTCAAGTTTCATAGCCTCTTCCTTTTTGATACTTATTTGGTTTTCAAGGACTTCTACCATTCTTTTATATTCTTCTACTTGAGTTTTCAAAGAAATAATAGAACTTTCAGATTCATGGAGAAGTTTCAGATTTTTCTTACTTGATTTGCGTTCCATGCTTAGCTCCTCAAGTGCGGCTATGAGTTCCTCTTCAAGATTGACTTCAGCCTCCTCATCCTCTTCCGGATCTAGCTCTTCTTCTTCTTCAACAGTGACCATGAAGAGAGCTTCGGTTGATTCATCATCGTCTGAAGTTTCAGACGTGCTGTCATCTTGTTGACATAGAAAGTTTTTAGCTTTGCCCCTTTTTCTAAAATTTCTCTTTCCTTTACTCTTTTCAGCATAAGAGTCATTATCATTGTCTTCTTTTAGCGGACACTTCGCAGCAAAGTGACCAATACCTCCACAATTGAAGCATTTAAAGGGTAGCTTCCCTTTGTACTTGCCATTGCTTCCTTTCTTCAACTTTCTAACAAATTGAGCCTCAAGCTCATCATCATCAGAATCAACATCATGACCAGCAGTCTCTTTTGCCTTTTTCTGAACTTTGAAGGCCGCTTCTTTATCGGATGAAGACGTCTTTCCTATGCGCATCTCATAGGCAGTTAGAGAACCATGTAATTCATCCATGGAAAATGCATTCAGATCTTTGGCTTCTTCAATGGCTGAGACTTTTGAATCAAACCGGGGAAGAAGAGATCTTAGAACCTTTTTGACGATGACTGGCTCTTTAATCTCCTCCCCTAGTCCACGAATGTCATTCGTGACTTCATTCACTCGTTGCATATACGAGTCAACATTCTCGCTTTCCTCCATGCGAAGAGACTCGAATTGAGAGCGATGAGTTTGCAATTTGGCTTCTTTAATCTTCTCATCACCTTCATGTATGCTTTGCAACTTGTCCCAAATTTCCTTGGCTGTTTTGCATGCAATTACTTTGACAAGCTCGCTGTCCACAAGGCCACTAAAGAGTGCATTCTGCGCCTTGGAGTCGTTGTCTGCCAACTTCTTCGATGCTGTATCATTGGGTACGGTGGCAGCATTGTAACCGGCTCTGACAGCCTCCCAAACATCATAGCCAAGAGATTTGATGAAGGCTTGCATCCTAATCTTCCAAAAGGAGTAATTAGAACCATCAAACAGAGGTGCTTTCATATTCCCTGTATTGACTGCCATGTGATTTGACAAGAGATCACCCTTAGCGTATTAAACTGATCAAGGGAACCTCGCTCTGATACCAATTGTTGGATACCGCGATCACTGAGAGGGGGGGGTGAATCAGTGATTTCTAAAAACAGGTCCAATTCAACAACAAAACAAGTCAAACCACACAATGACACCAGATTTAACGTGGTTCACCGAAAGGCTACGTCCACCGTTCAAAGACTGTCCGAACACCAATCCGAGACAGATCTGAATCTTATTTAGTCGCACCAACGACAAAGAGCACCAACCCTTAGTTTCAGATAGCACCAACTATCTAGGAAGCACCGACTCCCTTTACAATTTATCTGCACCCACAGATAGGATCACCAAACCCTAAACACCAAGCACCAACTTGATGTAAAAACAGAATGGAAGATAAATTCTGTCTACAGCCCTTCCCCTCTACAATTCTCTCTCTCTCAATCCCTTACAAATTGAAATTAAAGCATAAACAGAGAGACACTTAACTCATGGACGAATCACCATCTTCTAGAGCATAATCTCGTCCACAATTGCTGTAGAAAACGTCTGATAATGCAGCAACACAGCAACACAGCACCAGCACTCTTCTTCTCTCCAAAACTCTCTCTATTTTCTCTCTAAAACTCTTCTCTTCTTTCTCTCTTCTGGTGTATCTTTAGAACGACCCATACATGCCTTTATATAGGTTTTGATAACCCTTAATTGTATTTAAAACGGGCTACAATTCGTTTAGAAAGAGTCCCAAACAAATTAGATAAGAGTGCTGAATTTTCGTGCAAAACTTCTAATTCTGCGCAACTCTGGTTCGCGTGCTCGGTCGACATCATGGCTTGCTCGGTCGACCGAAGACACTGACTGGAAAACAGACAATTTCGAGCTCGGTCGACATCCTGGAGTCCCGGTCGACCGAAGACACACTGTGTCACGAAAATAACTGAGAGGTGCCTGAAACTGTTTTCTGCAGGTTTCTTCTTTCTCGGTCGACCGCATGAAGATCCCGGTCGACCGCGTGCTCTGCATCAGGAATTCTTAATTCCTGGCTGTTTCAATTCTGTTTCTTCTTTTCAGCTCTATCAATACCAGCTTATTAACATCATGTTTGTGACAATGTGTTGACAAGAATTCCAACTCAAATCAATACTTGAGATACTAATTCTTCAATTCATCAAAAACTACTCAAGTCATCTCAAATTCCAACAGACCTCTTCTTCAAGTAATCCATTCAAGAAGGCTGACTTTACATCCATCTGAAATACCTTGAAGGTTTTGTATGCAGCCAATGCAAGAAACATACGAATGGCTTCCAGACGAGCCACCGGTGCAAAGGTCTCTTCAAAATCTATGCCTTCAACTTGAGCATAGCCTTTACAAACCAACCTTGCTTTGTTTCGTATGACCTGACCATCTTCATTCAGCTTATTCCGAAAGACCCATTTAGTACCAATAACATTCTTATCTGTAGGTCTAGAGACTAGTTCCCATGTGGAGTTCTTCTCAATTTGTTCCAACTCCTCATGCATAGCTTTTAACCAACTTTCATCGAGACTGGCTTCAGCCACAGTCTTGGGTTCAATGGTGGACACCAGTGAGTAATTGCTAACTACACTTTGTCTTGTTTTAACACCGACCTCAGGATCTCCAATGATTTGATCCTTAGGGTGTTGCTCTACCCAAGTGCTTTTTTTTCTTGGTGTAGCATCCTCTGAGTCATCCTTTGATTTCTCAGAATCATTAGGTTTAGCCACTTCATCATCAATCTCACTCGAGTCCTCATAGGCTGGACTGTCATAATGAGTTCCACTCTTTGATTCATAGTTTTCATCAATTCTAACATCAGCACTTTCTATGATTTTTCTGGTCCTTTTGTTAAGACATCTGTAAGCCTTACTAGATGAGGAATAACCCAGAAATATACCTTCATCAGCTCTTTCATCAAATTTGCCCGGATTTTGTTCAAGACGCTTGATGTAACACTTGCTACCGAAGACTCTGAAGTGCTTGACTGTTGCTTTTCGCTCAAACCATAGCTCATAAGGAGTTTTGTCTTCATGTGGCCTGATCAAGCATCGATTCTGAATGTATACAGCCGTATGGATTGCCTCCTTCCAATATTTGTCAGCTAGCTTGCTCTCAGTTAGCATTGTACGAGCCATCTCTTGAACGGTGCGATTTTTCCGTTCCACAACTCCATTTTGCTGTGGAGTTCTAGGGGCTGAATACTGTCTTTGAATGCCATGGTGCTCACAATAGTTAGTGAACTCTTCAGATGTGAATTCACCGCCTCGATCGGACCTTAAAATCTTGATACGTTTTCCAAGCATATTTTCAACCTGTGCTTTAAACACTTTAAAACGATCAAGTGCTTGATGTTTATGTTTAAGAAACAATACCCATGTCATACGAGTATAATCATCAATGCATAACATAAAATACTTATCTCCATTGGTGCTTTGAGTTCGCATCAGTCCACAGAGATCAGTGTGCACTAGCTCAAGAGGTTTCTTTGAATGATGCTCCTTTGACTTGAACATTACCCTCGTTTGCTTTCCCTTTTGACAAGAATCGCAAATGGGGTTGGAAGGCTTTTCAACTGTAGACATACCTCTGACAGCCTTTGATTTGCAAATCTTTGACATGTTATCAAAGTTTAGATGCCCAAGGCGTTTGTGCCACAACCAACTTTCCTCTATCCGACTCATCAAGCAAGTCTTTTCAGCTCCATCTGACAATGTATAGAGATTTCCAGCAGTCCTAGATCCAGTAGCCACTGTTTTGCCGTTGCTACACTTGTTGATAGTAAAACCATTCTTAGTGAAGACAACCTCGTGGCCTTTGTCATAGATCTGGCTCACACTAAGCAAGTTGTGTCTTAGTCCAGACACATATAAGACCTCGTCTGATCTGATCTTGTTTGCCTTTAGCTGTACAACACCTTTTCCGCAGATTTTGGCACCATCATTGTTACCAAACTTCACTGATCCGCCTTCATAGTGCTGTAATTTGACAAATTTTTCTTTATCACCTGTCATATGGCTTGAACAGCCACTATCAAGGACCCATGGTGCTGTCTTCTTTTGTGCATTGAATGCCGTTTGCACAATGAGAGATTCTTTGGAATTACCATCCCTTTTCTTTGCCCTCCATGCCTTAACTAACATGGGTTTCTTTTCAACCTGAAATTGGTTAGCTATAGGCAACCTACAATCCCTAGCCAAGTGTCCATAATTATGACATATATAGCACTCAATTTTGTGGCTGTTTAGGATTGAAAAAGGGTTCCTAGTCACAGGTGGGCTGTTTCTAACATAGAATTTGCAATCAGCTCTTTTATGTCCATATCTATTACAATGATAGCAATAACCATAGAATCTGAACATTCTTCCTTTCTTAGGTGGCTGGTTGAACTCCACAAACCTTTTCTTATTGACCATCTCAATACTAGGCTGAATTTGATGCTTTGTAGCCTTGAGAGGTATGGCACTTTGTTTCATAAACACAGAAGGTGCAGCTTTAGAGGACTCTCCGGTTTCAAATCCAATACCAAATTTATTGTGGAAGGGCTTTTGAACTTTCAGAATTTCATTGAGTTTCATTGTCCCTTCAATCGCTTGGAGTGCTTTGAGTTTTCGGCTATTTTCCAAGTTTTCAGCCTTTGCTCTAGCGATTTCAGTTTCAAGTTTCATAGCCTCTTCCTTTTTGATACTTATTTGATTTTGAAGGACTTCCACCATTCTTTTATATTCTTCAACTTGAGTTTTCAAAGCAATAATTGAACTTTCAGATTCATGAAGAAGTTTCAGATTTTTCTTACTTGTTTTTCGTTCCATGCTAAGCTCCTCAAGTGCGGCAATGAGTTCTTCTTCGAGATTGACCTCAGCCTCCTCTTCCTCTTCCGGCTCTTGCTCCTCTTCTTCTTCAACGGTAACCATGAAGAGAGCTTCAGTTGCCTCGGCTGATTCATCATCGTCTGAAGTTTCAGACGTGCTGTCATTATATTGACTGATGAAGCTTTTTGCTTTGCCCCTCTTTCTGAAATTTTTCTTCCACTTACTCTTATCAACATAAGAGTCATCATCATTATTCTCTTTCAGCGGGCACTTCGCAGCAAAGTGACCAACACTGCCACAATTGAAGCATTTAAAGGGTAGCTTCCCTTTGTACTTTCCATTGCTTCCTTTCTTCAGCTTTCTAACAAATTGAGCCTCAAGCTCATCATCATCAGTATCAGAATCATGACCAGCAGTCTCTTTTCCCTTTTTCTGAACTTTGAAGGCCGCTTCTCTATCAGATGAAGACGTCTTACCTATGCGCATCTCATAGGCAGTGAGTGAACCATGCAACTCATCCATGGAAAATTCATTCAGATCCTTGGCTTCTTCTATGGCTGAGACTTTTGAATCAAACCGGGGAAGAAGAGATCTTAGAACCTTTTTGACGATGACTGGTTCTTTAATCTCCTCCCCTAGTCCACGAATGTCATTCGTGACTTCATTCACTCGTTGCAAATATGAGTCAACATTCTCGCTTTCCTCCATGCGAAGAGATTCAAATTGAGAGCGATGGGTTTGCAATTTTGCTTCTTTGATCTTCTCATCTCCTTCATGAATGCTTTTCAACTTGTCCCATAATTCCTTGGCTGTTTTGCATGCAATTACTTTGACCAGCTCGCTGTCCACAAGGCCACTAAAGAGTGCATTCTGCGCCTTAGAGTCGTTGTCTGCTAACTTCTTCGTTGCAGCATCATTGGGTACAATGGCAATATTGTATCCGACTCTGACAGTCTCCCAGACATCATAGCCAAGTGACTTAATGAAAGCCTGCATTCTGATCTTCCAGAAGGAGTAATTAGAACCATCAAACAAAGGTGTTTTCTTATTCCCTGTATTGGTTGCCATGTGATTTGACAAGAGATCACCCTTAGCGTGTTAAGCTTTTCAAGGGAACCTTACGCTCTGATACCAATTGTTAGATATCGCGATCACTGAGAGGGGGGGGGGGGGTGAATCAGTGATTCCTTAAAAACATGTCCAATTTAACAACAAAAGCAAATCAAATCACACAAGGACACCAGATTTAACGTGGTTCACCGAAAGGCTACGTCCACGGTTCAAAAGACTGTCCGAACACCAATCCGGGACAGATCTGAATCTATTTAGTCGCACCAACGACAAAGAGCACCAACCCTTAGTTTCAGATAGCACCAACTATCTAGGAAGCACCTACTCCCTTTTGTTTCAGATAGCACCAACTATCTAGGAAGCACCGACTCCCTTTACAATTTATCTGCACCAACAGATAGGATCACCAAACCCATGACACCAAGCACCAACTTGATGTTCTACAGAACAAGAATAGAAACCTTTTTCTATAGACTTTCCCCTCTACAATCTCTCTCTCTCTCAATCCCTTACAAATTGAAAATAAACATAAACAGAGAGACACTTATCTTATGGACGAAACACCATCTTCAAGAGCACATTCTCGTCCACACTTGCTGTAGAAACAACAGCACAACAGCACACAGCAACAGCACTCTCTTCTCTCCAAAACTCTCTCTCTTTTCTCTTCTCTTCTTCTCTCTTGGTGTCTTGTTAAAAACGAACCAACATGCCTTTATATAGGTTATAATAACCCTTAAGAGTGTTCAAAATAGGCTACAATTCGTTTAGAAAGAGTCCCAAACAAAATAGATAAGAATGCTGAATTTTCGTGCAAGACTTCTGTTTCTGCGCAACTCTGGTTCCCGTGCTCGGTCGACATCCTGGTGTGCTCGGTCGACATCATACACAGTCTGGAGTCAGACAACTTTCATGCTCGGTCGACATCCTGGGGTCCCGGTCGACCGACGACACACTGTGTCACGAAAATAACTGGGAGCTACCTGAAACTTTTTCTGCAGGTTTCTCTTTGCTCGGTCGACCGCATGGGGTGCCCGGTCGACCGCACACTCTGCTTCAGGAATTCTGAATTCCTGAACTGTTTCAACTCTGATTTCTTCTTTTAAGCTCTATCAACACCAACCTATTAACATCATGTTTGTGACAATGTGTTGACAAGAATTCCAACTCAAAACAATACTTGAGATCTTAATTTCTTCAATTCATCAAAAGACTTCTCAAGTCATCTCAAATTCCAACAATTGGGTCACACGGTCAAAATCAAACCCGACCCCCTAACCTGCCACATACAGCTTGTTAGGTCACAAGGTCAAAAAATTCAAATCCACATCCATGATGTCATCTTCAAAACTTTACCTCGAGATGGTATGTGATCCTTTCACTACCATAAAATTCCCCTGGAAGCTCAAAAGGCTACAATACCAAAAGAAAAACTGCTCAAAGACTCTTGGTCAAGTCACAAGATCTCCTTCAAAAATCTCTTCAAGGCACATCGACTATAAAAGTTAAGCAACTCGTTGCTGCACCTCGAGGGGGCATTTGTTGACACCAAAAATGTCACTTTGCTTCTTCAAGATCTAAAAAGCTACATGAAGTCGCAACTTGCCATAAATAGGTAATGCTACTTCCAAAAAATCAAATCTTATCAGAATCAAATAAAAACTACAAGATCCTTCAAGACAGCCAAAAGAGGAGTACACAAGAAGTCTCGGGCCATTTCAAAATCATTTGGCCTAACTTCGCTTCTCCAGCAGCTAAAAAGGAGCTCCCAGCGGCGAAAGCATCGAAGACACCAAATCTTCGATCAGAGCCCGTGGATGGTCTTAAAATACATCCAAAAGGCTCCACATCAGGTTCCAAGTCAAACCGGCAACGTTTGACCCTACATCAACCCTTGAATAGCTAAATCAGGCCTCTCGGCGGCGAGAACCATCGAGGCCATCACTCATCAGACAAAGCACATGGACGGCTTCAAAATGCTTACAAAGGGCTACACGTCAAGTTTCAGGTCATTTGGACAACATTTGACCAGACTTTGACGCTCGGAAGCCAAATCAGGCCCCTCGGCGGCGAAGCTCCCTGGGACCATGGTTTCTAAGACAAAGCCTATGGATCATCTCAAAATGACTCCAATAGGTTCCCTGTCAAATTTCAAGTCAATTGGACATCGGTTGACTACACATCAAGCCGCGACATCTTCATCGCGACAAAAATAAGCCTACTAGCGATAAGACCCCAAACGGCCTCAAAAACTCAAGGAAAAGCCTATGGTTGGTCTTATTTATTGCTCAGGAGGCTTCACCCCAGATTTTAGGTCATTCCGACATCGTTTGTCCTAGTTTCAACTTCTGACGGAAAATCATCAGCTCTGCGCGACAAAGTCTTCGACTTTCCCAAAAAATTGGAAACTTTGCACTCGAAAATGCAAGGATTCTCATCAAGTTTTCTACAGGGAAATCAGGCCAATAAATGATAAAAATTGTCAAGAAGAAATATAGAAGAAAAAATAATCGAAAAACATAAAAAACGACTGCAAAACTGGACAAAAGGGGGGAAATTCCCCCTAGAGCCGCAAAACACCAGCGACCATGGAGCCCGGAATCGCCGAGTTCACCCCGGAAAGCCCATTTTTCGTAGTTTTTCCCGATTCGAACCTTCCAACTCCTAGGGTTTTTCAAAATTCATACTTTTGAGGTGCCAAATCCTTTGACATCCGTCAAAATCACGGGTCAATCATCAAGAGTATCAAAATCAACATTGATCGCCAATCGGTCAACCAAAAAAGTGTGCTTTTTACCCGACCAATCGAGAAATCGATAAGACAGATGGCACCGACCCGCTATTGGCAACCAATACCTGAAGTTACATAGTCATCCGATGTCGATCTACATGAAGCTCCATTGATGTTCATCGCCAGAAGAATCCCAAAAGATGCAACACGGCCCGCAACTCTTCAACTGCTCGGCGACCACTTAATGCGATTAATTGACTAGTTTATTGCAGTCATTAATTCATTTCTATGGATGGCCCAATCAGAAGCAAGCAAATGGGAGTTATAAGTCAATTGATTCATGGCATGTAACCCATGAAACTCCTCCCATCATGGTGATTAAAGGCGATTAAATGCCCTCAATCTCCACCGGCTAATCAGAAGCCAAGAAAAAGGAGTTACAAAATAAAGGAATTAAACCCTGTAACTCCTCCCATTATGCGGCTTAATGACAATAAAAGCCCATAAACTCTCCTAAATGGCTACCAAGAGCCTATAAATAGGAGAGCATCCCAAGCATTCCAGAGAGACTTCGGAAAATCCGGAAATCCAGACAAAAAAAGGCATCAGAAATCTAAGAGAAAGAAAGAGAGAAAACTCTGCGAAGTTCTGCATCGACCACCGCTACAAGGTGACAAAAGTCCCTTGGGGGGGACCCCCCCCCAAGGTCCTTGCCTTCTCTTTCTGCCTCCAATGGCTTAAACATGACTTTTCAGCCCGTCTACTTAGTCTTTTATTGGACATAGGACCTCCTCTTGGTCTTTGTTCTCTAAAAATCTGAGGTTATAGCCAAGCCAAGCGAATCAAGAGCATCCTCTATTCTCATCTGCATGGATGATGGCGAAGTCCACACATGGTTTGCGACCGTCAATCTGAACGAGTCCCCCATAATCTGTTGAGAAGTTAGATCCTCCTTTTCTTGCTTTTCATTGTAGTTTTTATTTTTCTAAAAGAGACAAAAATCACAACTCTTGTCTTTCATTATTGATAAGAATTAAAAATCGGCTATAAACGCCAAAAATCGGCTATAAATGCCAAAATCGGCTATAAACGCCAAAAAGCGGCTATAAATGCCAAAAAAATTATCTTCACGGCAAATCAAGAAAATATCTCTTGTTGACACAAAAAATGTCACTTTGCTTCTTCAAGATCCAGAAAACATCATGAAGTCGCAACCTGCCATAAATAGGCAATGCTACTTCCAAAAACTCAAATCTTGTTAGAATCAAACAAAAACTGCAAGATCCTTCAAGACAACCAAAAGAGGAGTACACAAGAAGTTTTGGGCCATTTCAAAATCATTTGGCCTAACTTTGCTTCTCTGGCAGCTGAAAAGGAGCTCCCGGCGGCGAAAGCATCGGAGACGCCAAATCTTCGATCAGAGCCGATGGATGGTCTCAAAATACATCTAAAAGGCTCCACATCAAGTTCCGAGTCAAACCGACAACATTTGACCCTACATCAACCCTCGAACAGCTAAATCAAGCCTCTCGGCGGCGAGAACCACCGAGGCCATCACTCATCAGATAGAGCACATGGACGGCTTCAAAATGCTTACAAAGGGTTACACGTCAAATTTCAGATCATTTAGACAACATTTGACCAGGCTTTGATGCTCGGAAGCCAAATCAGGCCTGTCGGCGGCGAAGCTCCCCGGGACCATGGTTTACAAGACAGAGCCTGTGGATCATCTTAAAATGACTCCAATAGGTTCCTTGTCAAATTTCAAGTCAATAGGACATCGGTCGACCGCACATCAAGCCAGGACATCTTTATCGCGACCAAAACATGTCTACTAGTGATAAAACCCCAAATGGATTTAAAACTCAAACAAAAGCTTATGGTTGGTCTTATTTATTGCTCAGCAGACTTCACCCCAAATTTCAGGTCATTCCGACATCGTTTGACCCAGTTTCGGCTTTTGACGGAAAATCAGAAACTTTGCAAAACAAAATGCAAGGATTCTCATCAGGTTTTCGACAGGGAAATTAGGCCAACAAAGGATAAAAATTTCAAGGAAAAATACAGAAGAAAAAAAATTAAAAAAATAGTAAAAACGGATACAAAACGGGACAAAAGGGGGAAAACCCCCCTAGGGTCACTCGCCCCTGCGACACTGGAGCCCGGGAATGCCGGGAGGGCCCCGGAAACCCCGTTTTTTGCCCTTTTTTTTGCGATTCGAAGCGTCTGACCTCTGGTATTTTCCAAAATTCATACTTTTGAGACACCAAATCCTCTGACATCCGCCAAAATTATGGGTCAATCATCAAGAGTATCGAAATCAACATTGATCGCCAACCGGTCAACCAAAACAGTGAGCTTTCTACTCGACCGATCGAGAAATCGACAGGACAGATGGCACCGACCCGCTGTTGGCAACCAATACCTAAAGTTACATGGTCATCCGATCTCGATCTACATGAAGATCCATCGATGATCATCACCAGAAGAATCCCAAAAGACGCGGCATGACCCGCGACTCTTCAACTGCTCGGCGACCACTTAATGCGATTAATTGGCTAGCTTTATTACAGTCATTAATCCATTTCCTTGGATGGCCCAATCAGAGGCAAGCATCCGGGAGTTACAAGTCAAGAGATTCATGACATTTAAACCATGAAACTCCTCTCATCATGGCGATTAAAGGCGATTAAATGCCCTCAATCTCCTCTGGCCAATCAGAAGCCAAGAAAAAAGAGTTATAAAATAAAGGAATTAAATCATGTAATTCCTCCCATTATGCGGCTTAGTGACAATAAAAGCCCATAAACTCTCCTAAATGGCTACCAAGAGCCTATAAATAGGAGAGCACTCCAAAGGAATCCAGATCGGAAAAACAAGACAGAACCCAAATCAGAAAAAAGCACAGAAATCCAGAGAAAGAAAGAGAAAACTTTGCGGAAGTTCTACACCGACTACCGCTACAAGGTGACAAAAGTCCCTTGGGGGGTACCCCCCCCCCCCAATGGTCCTTGCCTTCTCCTTCTGCCTCCAATGGCTTAGACGTGGCTTTTCAGCCCGTCTACTTGGTTTTTTATTGGATATAGGACCTCCTTTTGGTCTTTGTCCTCTAAAAACCTGAGGTTATAGCCAAGCCAAGCGAATCAATAGCATCCTTTGTTCTCATCTGCATGGATAATGGCGAAGTCCACATATGGCATGCGACCGTCAATCTGAACGGGTCCCCCACAATCTCCTGAGAAGTTAGATTATCCTTTTCTTGCTTTTCATTGTAGTTTGTATTTTTTTCAAAAGAGACAAAAATCACAACTCTTGTCTTTCATTATTGATAAGGATTGTAAATCGGCTATAAACACCAAAAATTGGCTATAAATGCCAAAATCGGCTATAAATGCCAAAAAATCGCCTTTCACTGCAAATCAAGAAAATGTCTCTTTTCTTAAATATATGTGCAATGGAAAACTTGAAAGAAGTTGATTTTCTTTTTACTTGCGAATGTTGATCTCCGGATCACCACTTGTAATTTCAAGTAAAATAAGTAAAATAAAAAATATGGCACACCAACACAAAAGAAATGTTGATGCACGCCTCTGCCCGCCCCCCCCCCCCCCCCCCCCCCCCGATTACGAAAGGGTCGGACCCAAACGACCTCGGTAGAACCGAGTGAGCAGAATGCGCTGGTCCATCAAGCTGGCACACCCGGTGGGACCCATTCATTTGAGAACACGATGTAAGAAATGAAATATTTGCATATCATATCTATTGCTATATGCTTATACTTTTTTCCTTGATTCCTTGGCTACTTTCTAATTGGTGGCCTATGTTGGATTCCGCATCTAAAAAAAATGAGATGAGATTTTTTGGAAATTTCTAATTCTTTGAATTTATTTCCACTCTTTCTCTTTTCAACAAAAAAAATTAGATTTTTCATTTTGGATTCAAAATTACGAAACCTTGATCCTTTCTTATCGTTCATAGTGCTTGCAGAAATGTTGAGCCTGTTCGACTAAGGTTTTGGGCCATCGTTTCTCTTCGATGAGTTCATTAGAAAAAAAACAAAAAAAGCAAAAAAATCAGATTTTTCATTTTGGATTCAAAATTGAGAAACCTTGATCCTTTCCTATCGTTCATCGTGCTTACAGAAATGTTGAGCCTGTTCGACTAAGGTTTTGGGCCATCGTTTCTCTTCGATGAGTTCATTAGAGAAAAAAAACAAAAAAATAAAAAATCAGATTTTTCATTTTGGATTCAAAATTGAGAAACCTTGATCCTTTCCTATCGTTCATCGTGCTTGTAGAAATGTTGAGCCTGTTCGACTAAGGTTTTGGGCCATCGTTTCTCTTCGATGAGTTCATTAGAAAAAACAAAAAAAATAAAAAAATCAGATTTTTTATTTTGGATTCAAAATTGAAAAACCTTGATCATTTCCTATCATTCATCGTGCTTGCAGAAATGTTGAGCCTGTTCGACTAAGGTTTTGGGCCATCGTTTCTCTTCGATGAGTTCATTAAGGAAAAATATATATATATATATATATATATAAAAAGAAGAAGACATAGAACACTAAGGTTAAACCAACTGCGTTCTTTGATCATGGTTGATTCAAGAAAAGCCTTGTCCAGAGTGTGGAGACAGCTTGACTGTTCTTGGCAAGGGTCCTCCAAACGGGTTCATTAAGTAATCCTACCCTTACCTGGGGCATTTCTATCAATCGAGATTTCATAAGACCGGGTTAGGAGGCCTATGTGTACTCTCTCGTCTTTTAAATAAAATTTTTTCAAAATATTTTTTTTTTAAATAAAAATTTTTAAATAAAAAAAATAAGAATTAAAAAAAACCTTAAAGAAATAATAAATAAAATAAAAAGTAGATTTTATTTTCTTAAAAAAACCTTCAAAAAAAAACTTCCATCATTTTAGGTTTGGATTAGAGAAATTTTGGTCTCCTCCTTTCTGAGCACTGGCGCTCGCGGAAATCGCTGAGCCCGTGTTCAGATCGGAGTACCTTTTGCTCTTTTTGATGAACCCAATATTGGCCTTTAAAAAAAAAACTTTCGTCATTTTGGGTTTAGATTGGAGAAATTTTGGTGTCCTCCTTTCTGAGCACTGGCGCTCGCGGAAATCGCTGAGCCCGTATTCAGATTGGAGTACCTTTTGCTCTCTTTGATGAACCCGATATTGGCCTTTCAAAAAAAAGCCTCGTCATTTTTGGATTCAGATCCGAGAAATTTGTTAGATCTCGTGATCACTGAGAGGGGGGGGGTGAATCAGTGATCTCTTTTAAACAGGTCCTTGCTAACAACAATTCAAATCAAACCACACAATTGACACCAGATTTTACGTGGTTCACCAAAAGGCTACGTCCACGGTTCAATCCCGTCCGAACAACAATCCGGTACAGGTCTGAATCTTATTTAGTCGCACCGACGACAAAGAGCACCAACCCTTAAATTCAGATAGCACCAACTATCTAGGAAGCACCGACTCCCTTAGGTTTCAGATAGCACCAACTATCTAGGAAGCACCGACTCCCTTTACAATTTGTCTGCACCCACAGACAGGATCACCAAACCCCAAAACACCAAGCACCAACTTGATGATTACAGCAAAGAAGATAAACTGATCTACAGCCCTTTCCCCTCTACAATTCTCTCTCTCTCAATCCCTTACAAATAGAAATCTAAAGCATAAAAGAGAGACTTATCTTATGAACGAAAATACCATCTTCATGAGGCTTCAAATTCGTCCACACTTGCTGTAGAAAGTTGCTCCACAACAGCAAGACACAAGCACCTTCTTCTCCAAGCACTCTTCTCTCCAAGACTCTCTCAAACTCTTCTTTCTTTGATGCTTGTTATTGAAAACGAGATTAGGAGTGTTTATATAGGTTTTAGCAACCCCAAAGAGTGTCCAAAATAGGCTACAATTCGTTTAGAAAGAGTCCCAAACGAATTACCAAAAATTCCTAACTTTTAGCAAAAGACTTCTAATTCTGCAATACTTGCTGTCTGTGTGTGCTCGGTCGACCGGCTGGGGACCTCGGTCGACCGGGTGAACTGGGCGCCTGACGAACTTTCAAAAAGTTGTAAGTTGTCAAATTCTGGAACCGAGCTCGGTCGACATCCTGGAAGCCTCGGTCGACCGCGTGCATGCTCGGTCGACCGCACCAGGAGCTGGGTCGACCGGATGACCTCTGTGTCAAAAAATAACTGTAAGCTCTGATTTTGCACTTTCTTCATGCTCGGTCGACCGGCCAGGGAGCTCGGTCGACCGGGTACACTGCACCAGGAAAAACTGATTTTCTTCACTGTTTTCCTTTTTCATTCTTCTTGAGCTCTATCACTTCCACTCTTTCAACACATGATTGAGACATAGTGTTGACAATAATTCCAATACAATTTGATGCTTGAGACACCAAACACACCAATGCTTCAAGATTCAACTCAATGCATCTCAAATTCCAACAATCTCCCCCTTTGGAATTGTTGGCAACACTTGGAACTTCAACACAGACACTTGGAACATGTTGACATCATAGAGCCTTTTTAGAACAATAAACTCCCCTTGGAACATGATCTTCTCATTCACTATCTTGATACCAATTTTCATTCCAATCTTCCATCTTCCTCATGCTATCATATTTCCATCTTCTTAGCATAAGACTAACTTCAACATGCATATAGTCTTTCCTTGCATAATCTTCTCAGCATAACTTGATACCAATCTCCAGATAACCTTCTCAAGATGACATGCATATCAACCTTTCCATGCATAATCTTCTCCCCCTTTGACAATAATTCCAAAGGGACCAATCTAGGAGCAAATAAGATATTCAACGAATTCATTGCTCCCCCTTTCTGGCACATCTCCTAAGGTGTAGGAGAGTGAGTAACTCCTAATTTCTTTCGGAGATACTCGAAGACTTCCTTTGGCAAAGGTTTTGTGAAGATATCAGCCACTTGCTCAGTAGTAGGAACGTATTCCAACTTTACCTCACCATCTGCAACTTTATCCTTGAGAAAGTGATAGCGGATTGCAACATGCTTAGTCCTTGAATGCTGAACTGGATTCTTGGAGATATGAATTGCACTAGTGTTATCACAGAGGATCGGCGTAGGATCTGTTGTTGGAACTCCTAAATCAGAGAGCATTTGCCGCATCCATAACACTTGCGTACAACAAGTTGCCGCTGCAATATATTCTGCTTCCGCTGTCGAAAGTGAGACGGAGTCTTGCTTCTTGCTGTGCCAAGCTACCAATCTATCACCAAGATAGAATGCACCACCACTTGTACTCTTGCGATCATCTACGCAACCAGCCCAATCGGCGTCTGAGTATGCGACAAGAGTAAAGGATTTACCTTTAGGATACCATATTCCAAGCTCCATAGTACCTTTTAGATATCGAAATATCCTTTTCACTGCTGTAAGGTGCGTCTCAGTTGGTGATGCTTGAAATCGAGCCACCATACATACTGCTTGTAGAAGATCTGGTCTTGTAGCAGTCAAGTAAAGCAAGCTTCCTATCATAGAACGATAGGTGGTGTGATCAACGGACGAAGCCTTATCATCTTTGCTAAGTTTCGTGTTCGTTGTCATTGGCGTGCTCACGGGCTTGCTGTCTTCCATGTTAAAACGCTTCAGCATTTCCTTTATATATTTCATCTGAGATATAAAAATACCATTTTTCAGCTGCTGAACTTGTAATCCTAGGAAGAACTTTAGCTCTCCAAGCATAGACATCTCAAATTCTTTCGTCATATCTTCAGCAAAAATCCTGCACATATTCTCATCATTGCCTCCAAATATTATGTCATCAACATAAACAATAACCACCAGCTGTTTGCTTGAATCAGATTTGACATACAGATTGCTATCAACTAGTCCTTTTCCAAAACCAATCTTGCGAAGATAAAGATCCAGCCTTGCATACCATGCCCTTGGCGCCTGTTTCAGTCCATATAGAGCCTTCTTCAGCTTGCAAACTAAGTCTGAATTTTTGCTAATTAGAAAGCCATCAGGTTGCTCAATGTAGACCTCTTCTTCAAGTAAACCATTCAAGAAAGCTGACTTAACATCCATCTGAAATACCTTGAAGGTTTTATAGGCAGCCAATGCAAGAAACATACGAATGGCTTCCAGACGAGCCACCGGTGCAAAGGTCTCTTCAAAATCTATGCCTTCAACTTGTGCATAGCCTTTACAAACCAACCTTGCCTTGTTTCGTATGACCTGACCATCTTCATTCAGCTTGTTCCGAAAGACCCATTTTGTACCAATCACATTCTTATCAGTAGGTCTAGGGACTAGTTCCCATGTGGAGTTTTTCTCAATCTGCTCCAACTCCTCATGCATAGCTTTTAACCAGCTTTCATCTAGACTAGCTTCAGCTACTGTCTTGGGCTCAATGGTGGACACAAGTGAGTAATTGCTAACTACACTTTGTCTAGTTTTTACACCGGCCTCAGGATCTCCAATGATTTGATCCTTAGGGTGTTGCTCTACCCAAGTACTTTTCTTTCTAGGAGAAGTATCCTCTGAATCATCTTTTGCCTTTTCAGAATCAGGTTCAGCCACTTCATCATCAATCTCACTCGAGTCCTCATACACTGGACTGTCATTATGAGTTACCTTCTTTGACTCATGGTTTTCATCAATTCTAACATCAGCACTTTCAATAATTTTTCTGGTCCTTTTGTTAAGGCATCTGTAAGCTTTACTAGAGGATGAGTAACCCAGAAAAATACCTTCATCGGCTCTTTCTTCAAATTTGCCCGGATTTTGTTCGAGCCGCTTGATGTAACACTTGCTACCGAAGACTCTGAAGTGCTTGACTGTAGCTTTTCTTCCAAACCATAGCTCATAAGGTGTTTTATCTTCATGTGGCCTGATCAAGCAACGATTCTGAATATAAACAGCCGTATGAATCGCCTCTTTCCAATACTTATCAGCCATCTTACTTTCAACCAGCATGGTGCGTGCCATTTCTTGCACAGTGCGGTTCTTGCGCTCAACAACTCCATTCTGCTGTGGAGTTCTAGGGGCTGAGTATTGTCTTTGGATGCCATGATGTTCACAATACTTAGTGAATTCATCAGATGTGAATTCGCCTCCACGATCAGACCTTAGCGTCTTGATCTGCTTCCCTAGCATGTTTTCAACCTGTGCTTTAAACACTTTGAACCGATCAAGTGCTTGATGTTTATGCTTAAGAAATAATACCCATGTCATGCGAGTAAAATCATCAATGCAAAGCATAAAATACTTATCTCCATTGGTGCTTTGAGTCCGCATCGGTCCACAGAGATCAGTGTGTACCAGCTCAAGAGGTTTCTTCGTATGATGCTCCTTCGTCTTGAACATTACCCTCGTTTGCTTTCCCTTTTGACAAGAGTCACAAATGGGGTTTGAAGGCTTTTCAACTGTAGCCATACCTCTAACAGCCTTTGAATTGCAAATCTTTGACATGTTGCCAAAGTTTAGATGCCCAAGGCGTTTGTGCCACAACCAACTCTCTTCTGACCGACTCAATAAGCATGTCTTTTCAGCTCCATCTGTACAAGGTGTAAAGATTTCCAGCTGTCCTTGACCCAGTAGCCACTGTTTTGCCGTTGCTACTCTTCTTGATAGCAAACCCATTCTTTGTAAAAACAACTTCGTGGCCCTTATCACAGATCTGGCTCACACTCAACAGATTGTGTCTCAATCCAGACACATATAAGACCTCTTCAGATCTGATCTTGTTTGCCATCAGCTGAACAACACCTTTTCCAACAATTTTGGCACCATCATTGTTACCAAACTTTACCGAACCACCTTCATAGTGCTGTAACTTGATGAATTTTTCTTTATCACCAGTCATATGACTCGAACAGCCACTATCAAGGACCCATGGTGCTGTCTTCTTTTGTGCATTGAAAGCGGTTTGCACAATGAGAGATTTCTTGCCTTTTTCTGCACTTTTCTTTGCCCTCCAAGTTTTGACTAACTTGGGTTTCTTTTCAACCTGAATTGGTTTAGCAGTAGGCAGCCTACAATCCCTAGCCATGTGTCCAAAATTATGACACTTGTAGCACTCAATATTGTGGCTATTTAGGATTGAGAAAGGGTTCCTTCTCACAACTGGGCTGTTTCTCACATAGAATTTACAATCTGCCCTTCTATGTCCATACCTATTGCAATGATAACAATAGCCATAAAATTTGTATCTTTTATATGGCTGGTTAGGCTTCATGTCCTTTCTCACTTGAATGGGCTCTTTTCTAGGCAGTGTGGGCTTCACAGAATTGGAAGGTGTAGTAACTTGCTTTACAAACACCGTCTCTACAGAAGGTGTAACCTTAGAAGATTCTCCATTCTCAAATCCTATTCCAAATCTGAAGTGAGGGGGTCTTTGAACTTTCAAAATTTCATTCAGCTTCAATGTACCATTGATAGCTTGAAACTCCTTGAGCTTTTGTTTCATTTGCATATTTTCAGTCCTTGCTCCAAGGATTTCATTCTCAAGTTTCATCACTTCCTCAGTTTTGGTACAGATTTGTATTTCTAGGACATCTACCATTCTTTTATACTCTTCTAATTCAGTTTTCAAAGCAATAACTGAAATTTCAGATTCATGAAGAAGTTTCAGATTTTTCTTACTTGATCTTCGCTCCTTGCTAAGCTCCTCAAGTGCAGCAATGAGCTCTTCTTCAAGATTCACTTCAGCCTCCTCTTCGTTTTCCAGCTCTTGCTCATCGTCTTCTTCAATAGTAACCATGAAGAGTGCTTCAGTCGCCTCGACTGATTCATCATCGTCCGAAGATTCAGACGTGCTGTCATTATGCTGACTGATGAAGCTCTTTGCTTTGCCCTTCTTTCTGAAATTCTTCTTCCATTTACTCTTATCAACATAAGAGTCATTATCATTGTCTTCTTTCAGCGGGCACTTCGCAGCAAAGTGGCCAACACCGCCACAATTGAAGCATTTAAAGGGTAGCTTCCCTTTATACTTGCCATTGCTTCCTTTCTTCAGCCTTCTAATAAATTGAGCCTCAAGCTCATCATCATCAGAATCATGACCAGCAATCTCTTTTGCCTTTTTCTGAACTTTGAAGGCCGCTTCTCTATCCGATGAAGACGTCTTACCTATGCGCATCTCATAGGCAGTGAGAGAACCATGCAGCTCATCCATTGAAAACTCGTTCAGATCTTTGGCTTCTTCTATGGCTGAGACTTTAGAATCAAACCGGGGAAGGAGAGATCTTAGAACCTTTTTGACGATGACTGGTTCTTTAATCTCCTCTCCTAGTCCACGAATGTCATTCGTGACTTCATTCACCCGTTGCATGTAAGAATCAACATTCTCGCTATCCTCCATGCGAAGAGACTCAAATTGGGAGCGATGAGTTTGCAATTTCGCTTCTTTGATCTTCTCATCTCCTTCATGGATGCTTTTCAGCTTATCCCAGATTTCCTTGGCTGTCTTGCATGCTATAACTTTGATCAGCTCGCTGTCAACAAGGCCGCTAAAGAGTGCATTCTGCGCCTTAGAGTCGTTGTCTGCTAACTTCTTCGTTGCAGCATCAGTGGGTACAATGGCAGAATTGTAACCGACTCTGACAGTCTCCCAGACATCATAGCCAAGAGATTTGATGAAGGCCTGCATTCTAATCTTCCAAAAGGTGTAATTAGAACCATCAAACAACGGTGCTTTCATATTCGCTGTGCTGGTTGCCATGTGATTTGACAAAGATCACCCTTAGCGTGTTAAGCTTATCAAGGGAAACCTTACGCTTTGATACCAATTGTTAGATCTCGTGATCACTGAGAGGGGGGGGTGAATCAGTGATCTCTTTTAAACAGGTCCTTGCTAACAACAATTCAAATCAAACCACACAATTGACACCAGATTTTACGTGGTTCACCAAAAGGCTACGTCCACGGTTCAATCCCGTCCGAACAACAATCCGGTACAGGTCTGAATCTTATTTAGTCGCACCGACGACAAAGAGCACCAACCCTTAAATTCAGATAGCACCAACTATCTAGGAAGCACCGACTCCCTTAGGTTTCAGATAGCACCAACTATCTAGGAAGCACCGACTCCCTTTACAATTTGTCTGCACCCACAGACAGGATCACCAAACCCCAAAACACCAAGCACCAACTTGATGATTACAGCAAAGAAGATAAACTGATCTACAGCCCTTTCCCCTCTACAATTCTCTCTCTCTCAATCCCTTACAAATAGAAATCTAAAGCATAAAAGAGAGACTTATCTTATGAACGAAAATACCATCTTCATGAGGCTTCAAATTCGTCCACACTTGCTGTAGAAAGTTGCTCCACAACAGCAAGACACAAGCACCTTCTTCTCCAAGCACTCTTCTCTCCAAGACTCTCTCAAACTCTTCTTTCTTTGATGCTTGTTATTGAAAACGAGATTAGGAGTGTTTATATAGGTTTTAGCAACCCCAAAGAGTGTCCAAAATAGGCTACAATTCGTTTAGAAAGAGTCCCAAACGAATTACCAAAAATTCCTAACTTTTAGCAAAAGACTTCTAATTCTGCAATACTTGCTGTCTGTGTGTGCTCGGTCGACCGGCTGGGGACCTCGGTCGACCGGGTGAACTGGGCGCCTGACGAACTTTCAAAAAGTTGTAAGTTGTCAAATTCTGGAACCGAGCTCGGTCGACATCCTGGAAGCCTCGGTCGACCGCGTGCATGCTCGGTCGACCGCACCAGGAGCTGGGTCGACCAGATGACCTCTGTGTCAAAAAATAACTGTAAGCTCTGATTTTGCACTTTCTTCATGCTCGGTCGACCGGCCAGGGAGCTCGGTCGACCGGGTACACTGCACCAGGAAAAACTGATTTTCTTCACTGTTTTCCTTTTTCATTCTTCTTGAGCTCTATCACTTCCACTCTTTCAACACATGATTGAGACATAGTGTTGACAATAATTCCAATACAATTTGATGCTTGAGACACCAAACACACCAATGCTTCAAGATTCAACTCAATGCATCTCAAATTCCAACAAAATTATGGTTCATTTCCTTCTGAGTACTGGCGCTCGCGGAAATCGCTGAGACCGTATTTGGATTGGAATACCATATGCTTTCTTTGATGAATCCAATCTTGACCTTTCAAAACAGGGAATCTCATCTCATGGATGCGGTCTCCAAACATTTGTGTCTAGTGGTACTAGTACGCCCTTTCAGGGTCTACTGTATTCGCGACCGGCACATTTGTAACTCCAACTTTATATTCTTCTTACCTCGAGCAAGCTATGCTTCTCGATAAGTCAAATTTAAGTTCACAATTGCTTTTAGCAGTCACTGAGACGCTCATTCTGGGCTTACCATACCTACGATCAGAACAATTGTACCCTCTATGGCTTTCTGCCTTCTTTATACTTCTTGGGTCATCTTCCTCAAGCAATTTGAAAAGACAAAACCATAGAACTTCCCATTTATGATCATTATATTCTTGTGATTACTAATGGATGTGGTCTTGTTTCGGAAACTTTTCAAAAACTAACAATGACAGCTTCACTAACCATTACCTTCGACGAGAACATGCACCAACTCATGCTTCAACAGAAGCAAACTACGTGCACCTATAAGCGCCCCATCAGTTGCCGAAGCGTCAACTCCCTCGACAACTCTCTGAACTCCGGGTCGACCTCGACTCCCCGGACTATCGTCTTTGGGATGCTGGGACCATTCTCACTTTCCGAAGAACAAACTGCTCCTTCCAAGAAGCAGAAACTCGCCTCTTAACGTGTTACTACCGTGACACCAAAGGCGAGCACCAGAAGGCCCGAAGCCCGTGGCAGCCCCACGAAGCCTCAACCCTCAAACGACCAAGTCTATCCCAAGACTTGGTCCCTAAGACCTTCAGCAAAATAAAGAAGGTCCCAAACATCCACCAAGCCAGCATACCCGGCCCCACTCAAGGAGAACGAGTTCTACCCTCTTGCCTACATGAAAGAGGAGAGACCCATCTCCAACCTGACTCCCAAGTCAACCCAGCATGAGCCGGCTTGTTCCTACAAGCCCAAAATCAAGTCATACATCACAAGGCCTCTGCAAGCACCTGCTAAGGCCTACAAACCTGCCGTTCGAGCCTTCATCTCTATAGGGGCCAAACTTGAAAAATTCAAAGCTTCGCTACAACCGGCGAAGGACCGGGTTCGCATCCTATCCTTGCTCTACTACAAAGAAGATAGGCTCGGCTGCTGCACCCGAGGGAGCACATCCTTCATTGTCAAAGCCCAGCAAGATCTAACCGAAGCTCAAATTGCTCGTCGTATACGCCGCCGTGCGTCGTATCAGCAAAAGAGACTAGAGAAGCAAAGGAACCAGCCTCTTACACTTCAAGTCTCTCCCAAATGGGTCGAAAAAGAAAGACCCAACCAAGTTGTTGCTGTCCATATAGTTGGAAAAACCGGAAGACGCCAAAAGTCAGCAACAAAAATCCATGTCCGACGTCCGATGACCCGCAGCGTCTCCAGGACAAGAAGACATTCAGAAGAATCCCCTGCTCCTTCAAGCAAAGGATGGCAGGGTGATCCTTCCTCAAGCTCTCCTTCAAAAAGAATGAGCCCCAGCTCAGTCACCAGAACAGTTTCTTTGTTCGAATCCCGAAGGATGAACGTCCTGGCTACAAATTCTGAGCCACTACCCTGCAATCCACCTCAAGATGATGCGATCACACGCATCCAGTAGTTGGAACAAGGCCAGCAGAGGATTGAAACTCTAATGGAAAACCTTCTCCTCACCTTCCAAAATCAAGCGAACAATGAACCTCCTCCGAATCATCAAGACGATGTGGTAAATGGAGAAGAAAATGAGTCACGCGCCCTTACCAAAAAGGACGTAGACAGTATCCTCGCTAAAGCAAGAGAAGAGGATATACTCAAGGAGCATGGGATCAGGCCACCATATCCCTTATGGATGGACTCGGTCCCGTTCCCCACAAAATTCAAGCATCCTACTCTCCAAACATATACGGGGAAAGGATCAGCCAGACAGCACATCATCCACTTCAAGATCCTGACGGTAGCTATCGCGGATCTAGATGGACTCAAGATCTGCCTCTTTGCAAGTGCCCTAAAAGGTACGGCCTTCGATTGGTACTCCACTCTGCCGGAGGACTCCATCCAAAACTGGGCCATGCTAGAGGCACGCTTCCTGACTCACTTCAAAGGTGAGGATCATCCCGCTACTATGGCTCAGTTGTACAGCCTAAAACAGGGGGAGACTGAGTCAACATATGACTTCATTCATAAGTGGAAAGCAATGGCATACAAATGCTCTGATGTATTGCCACAAGCATTGCTAGTCGACATCTGCCGAAACAACATGAGAGCGAGAATCCGCTCCATGATCATCGGCAACAAATCAAAGAACCTGGGAGAAGTCCTAGAAGCTTCAATGGAAGCTGAAACGGTAATTAAAGACCTCAACAGTCAGAAATCATCAAGAAAAGAGCCAACCGCCATTGCAACCTCTAAACCAAAGAAGAAAGAGGTCTTCAATGTGCAGACCAAGCCAGCTCCTCAGCCACCAAAGAAAGCTAAAAACAAAGCTGCTGATAAGAAACCTGAACTCTCAGATGCCTTCAAAGAACGAGTAGAGAAGAAATACCCGTTTGATGAAGATGTTGATGAAATCTTCGGGGCTCTTGTGGCAAACGGCAAGCTCACTTTACCTGAACCCAAAAGACCGAGTGATGTGGGCAAAACCAATGATCCTCGGTACTGTCCATACCACCAGATGATCTCGCATCCTCTCAATCAATGCTTCGTTGTGAGGGAGAAATAAATGAGATGTGGAAAAACGGAGTCATCACCTTTGACAAAAACTATGGGTCTGCCTCCGTCAACATGGTGACATGACAAACACAATCACCAAAGAAGAAGGTCACTACTACCTTCAAGGTGATAAACACAATCCAAGCATTCGAAGAGCTAGTTCCTTACCCGACACCAGATGGACAACCCATATGGGTACATCCCGATCTCCTAGAAGATGAAAGCTGGGAGGTCGTGAAAACAAAGCCTACAGCTCAACAGTGAAGGCAGGCTAGGAAGCATCTCCTCAAGCTCAAACGGTAAGAGAAGACCCAGCCAAAACAAGAAGTCCAAGAAAAGGCAGAGGCTTCCTCTACAGCTTCACTAGAGGCAACAAAAATGTCCCTTCGAGAGACTTCAAAGGGGGTAAGAAAATTCACTCTCAGTGATTTCATGCCACCTCAATTCAAAGAAGCCATGCAGGGGGCATCATACTCTTGTAATTCGGTAGTTGGGTTCTCCATTAATGAATACGAGTCTAGCAACACCGATAATGGATTCGAATCCAACTACACCGATGAGTGGGAAGAATCCCTTGAAACAGGATAATATCTCTCCGATGAAGAATGGGTTCCTGAGACTCATCTTATGCCAGTAATCTGGTATAACCCCTACAGCCACAAGGATCCTGGTCTGATGATGAAGAAGACCAAGAGGTTGTACAAGAAATGCTGTTGAACCAGCACCCCTCATTGCGCCAGTGGAAATCAACAATGTTGAGCCACAAAGAGTTAATGAAGAAGAAGATTTGGCTCCTATGCCTAATCTTGAAGAATATGCAAGGATCTTGCAGCGTCTCGCTCTACAATAAGAGCAAGACCGCGTCAACGAGCCTCCTTGCAATCCAGAGCCTGAAGTCCATGAAGACTATCAGGTACATCCTCCCTAAACTCCTGAAAATGGAGAAAATTGCTGGATAGATGATCCTCTTACATCCGAGGATGAGTCTGACTCCGATCAGGCAACGTCTCCTGTCAGAGCTTCCTGTAATGTGACAATTCGGGATTATAACTCTTCCGAAGCATCGTTTGATGAGACCACTTACACTCCGACGACTCCTAGCAATGTATCTTCTGGAGCCACCTCATCTCACGTGACTTTCACTGAGACGACACCCTCTCAGGTTTCTTCTCCTGAGACTGTGACTTCAAAGTTCACACCCTTCCTGACTGAAGAATTCCCAGCTATTGATGCTTGGGACGATGAATTGGTCAACGAAGAAGAAAGGTTGCTGGATGCTGTTCAGGACTTATTCCCGGAAAATGCTCCGTGCAACACAATCACTGAGGATGGCAACTCTGCTGCAGATACATCCTCAGCAAATGAAAAACGACAGCATCTTGATCCTGAAGACAATCTTCCAAACGAAGACCCTTCTCAAGAAGCTCTCGAAGTTGGTAGAGGCACCCACTCTTGCCGAGACTACCACAAAAATTACAACCAATCTTCCTTTACATATGTAAATCCTTCGGGAAAAGATGTTGTAAGCGCCCCTAGTGGCAACAATGATCAACATGCAGGCCCTAAGGAGGCTTTCAAGTATGACTTGATTGAACATTTCAAGCACATACCTGCACGTCTACACATCCTAGATTTATTACGAATGTATCCGCGCAATCGTGATAATCTCATTTCAGAATTGAAAAAGCTGAATGAGGATGTCGACAAACATGCCCCGCAAGTCCTCCAAATTGAAATGGATTACCGGGTCAAAAACTCAAAAGCTTCCTCAAAGGGAGAAAAGAAGAAAACTGAGGGATTGTGCATTGAATGCCTCTCGGTTATAAAAGCATCCAGTGCAACCATCGCCTTCACTAAGGATGACCTCCTACTTGGCGAAACAAGGCACAACCGACCCCTGTACTTTACAGGGTATATCAAGGAAATGCCTATGCACAGAGTTCAGATCGACCCAGGTTCTGCACTCAACCTCATCTCCACTTCGGCTCTTGAAGAGTTGGGCATCCCACCCAGCAAGCTGAGCCACACATCTGTATCTATCTTTGGATATGATGGGAGTACTCAAAGGCCTATCAGCAAAATTAGGTTCAAGTTGCAGATCGATGATCTTATCTCTGAGGTCACGAGAATGGTGTTGTCCCTTCAACTTTACATTAATGCATCAAGTTTGTTGGCGACGACGGCATGATACATCGAGTCTTTGCTGACAGAAAACCCTTCAAAGGTAAAGAAGTCCACTTTGCAGACTCAGAAATGTATGAAGGTGAAAAAGAAGAAGAGGAGAAGCACACAACACCCTTTGCCGAAAATCTCCAGAAAGATAAAGGCAAGGCTCCTCAACAATCATCGGAAGAAAACAAACCATCCGATAAATCCGAAGAGAGCATTCAAACTCCCTTCATCATCTCCCTCAGACCTTTAAAGCCTTTGGTCATAACAACTAAAGTGAAGAAGGCAAAGCAAAAGCCTGGGGGCAAATTTGTTGTCTCTTTCGTGTCTGTCATGCAAGACACGAATTCAGATTCAGAGCCAGAAGATGACACATCGTCAAGCCAAGCTGACACTCAGCAAGTTCAACCTGGTCTTACTCCAATGGAGACAACTTCTGACATAGAAGATCCTACGTCAGCTTCCTTCGTTGTTCCAGCAACTTCAGCAAAGGAAAAGCCGATCTTCTTCCATAGATCGGATGCTTTTTCATCAAACTCTGTGCTTGAACCTTTCCAAAATGAAGGTAAGCCTCAACTATCCTTATATAGTTCTGTGGCACAAGCTATTATGAAGAAAATGGGCTATGACGCTCAAAACCCAGTCGGTTTGGGAGAAGGCCATGGTATTCTCACGCCATTGGGTCCTGTCTTGACCAAAAGCCAGCTGGAAGATTGGAGACTCTACGGCCATGTAGAAAAGTCTTCACATGGGCTAGGGTACGATCCCGACACTCCTTTGAGATAGTTGACACAAAGGCTTAAAAGTCAATTTACTGACTAAGCCTCAAAATCTCAAGTCCATGAAGACATCGATCTCCCTGGATATCTTTTCGATGAATCACCTGACAAAGATTCAGGAAGCTCATCCAATTGGTATGATTTCTCAAACAATGAAGAGGAGTTGTCCAATGGCACAGACATGTGGTCTTCTGACTCAGAAGAACCCTCATCTCCAAAAGAAGTAGCCTACTTCGACCCGGTTTCAACAGGTGATTGGGATCATCTCATAGCAAGCCTTGGGAAAATTGCCGATCAAGAAGACCCGTGGAAAGTAACAAAACCTTGGTCTGGAAATGCCCTTGAAACCCCAGAAGGTTTCGTTGAGCTGGAAGCCTCCGAAAATATTATGGAGGAACCACCATCGAACCTTCGAACAGAAGATCATGTTCAAAAGATAGGCTTGGGAACACCAAATAACCCACGTCCTATATTCATAAGCAAGAATATAAAGGATGATGAGTTACCCGAGTATATCGCCTTTCTTCGTGAGTTCGTTGATTGCTTTGCATGGTCTTACGCTGAAATGCCTGGCTTAGACCCCAAAATAGCAGTCCACAAACTCAATCTTCAAGAAGACATCAAGCCTGTCAAGCAAGGCCAAAGAAGATTCCGTCCAGATGTGATGGATAAAATTGAACAAGTTCAAAAACTCAAAAACGTCGGCTTCATCCGTGAGGAACAACATCCTGAATGGATCAGGGTCTGTATTGACTATAGAGACCTGAAAGGCGCATGTCCTAAAGATGAATTTCTGCTCCCCATACCAGAGGTAATGATTGATAATACATATGGATTCGAGCGAATGACATTCATGGATGGTTTCTCTGGCTACAATCAGATAAAGATGCATCCTGAGGATGAAGAACATACATCCTTTCGGACCCCATTTGGCGTCTATTGCTACACTGTCATGCCATTTGGTCTGAAAAATGCTGGTGCCACATATCAAAGGGCTATGATGAAGATATTCCAAGATATGCAGCACAAGACGGTTGAATGTTACGTTGATGACCTCGCCGTCAAAAGCAAAAGAAAAGAAGATAATCTCGAAGACCTTCGAGAAGTCTTCCTCCGGCTTCGTAAACACAAACTGCGAATGAATCCTCTGAAATGCTTCTTCGGCGTCTCGTCGGGGAAGTTCCTCGGATTCTTAGTTTGGAAAGCTGGAATAGAGCTTGGCCTCATAAAAGTCAAAGCCATTCTAGAAATGCCCTCTCCAAGAACCTTGAAAGAACTCAAAGGGCTTCAATGGAGATTGGCCTACATCAGATGGTTCATCTCCAGTCTTTTGGGGAAATGCCGTCCATTCTCCCGGTTGATGAAAAAAGGTGTAAACTTTGTCTGGGATGCTGACTGTGAAGCTGCTTTCCAAGATATCAAGTCATACCTGATAAAACCTCCAGTGTTAGCTGCTCCTACCACTGGAAAACCATTCATCTTGTACACAAGAGCCCTTGATCACTCTCTGGGAGCTCTGCTTGCACAAGAAAATGATGAAAGAAAAGAAGCTGCTCTATACTACCTCAGCCGCATGCTAGTAGGTGCAAAGCATCGCTACTCTCCAGTCGAAAAAGAATGTCTTGCAGTGATGTTCGCCGTACAAAAACTGCGTCACTACTTGCTTTCTAACACAATCTACCTGGTATCAAGGGTCAACCTCTTGAAGGTCCTTGTCACAAAGGCAGGTTCTCTCAATGCCCGACTGGCAAAATGGTTCATCCTTCTGTCACAATTTGATATTAGGTATATACCACAAAAGGCAATCAAAGGGCATGCTCTAGCAGACTTCCTCGTAGAGCATCCATTGCCTAAAGATTCTCCACTCAGAGATGATCTCCCAGACGAACCAGTCTACAATGTAGAGACTTTCTCACAAAATGCTTCCTGGGACATGTACTTTGACGGTGCAACCAGGACAAATGAAAAAAGACAGCTGATCTCGGGAGTTGGCATCCTCTTTGTTAGCCCCGACAAATACATGATTCCACACGCTTTCTCGCTACTGGAACCATGCACAAACAATGCAGCTGAATATCAAGCTCTGATCCTAGGATTGGAACTCGCCATCGAATCCGGTATCACCATGCTGGAAGTCTTTGGAGACTCTCAACTGACCGTCAACCAGATGAATCAGAAATTTGAAGTCAGGAAGCCTGATTTGCTGCCTTACTACAACAAGGCACAATTGCTTCTGCAAAACATACGTGCAGATGCCCTGGCTGGACTTGCCGCTTCTATGGTAATCCAGGAAGGGGAAAACATGCAAATCACAGTGTGCGAAAGAAGAATCCATCCTCCTCTTAACACACACCTAGCAGTTACTGAATGCCACCAAGTGGTTGGAAGTCGAATTTCAATCCTTCAAACTTCAATCGGCGACTGGAGGGATCCGTTCATTGATTACATTATGTTCGGAATCCTACCTGAAGATCCAAAAGAACGGGTAAGCATCCAAAGGCGAACCCCAAGCTTTCATTTGGATATTCCTTCAAAAATCCTTTACAGGAAATCCTTCAACGGAGTACTTCTACGCTGCTTGTCATAACAAGAGGCTAAAGAAACACTCGAAGAAGTTCATGCTGGTCTTTGCGGAGCTCATCAGGCTGGTCCCAAGCTCTATGATCAGATAAAAAGGTTAGGTTATTACTGGCCTACCATGGTAGCTGACGCAATGTAATTTGCTAAGCGCTGCCAACAATGCCAAGTTCATGGAGATTACATTCACATGCCTCCAGAATAGCTACATCCTACAGCGATTTCATGGCCTTTCGAAGCCTGGGGTATGGACATTATAGGTCCGATTTCTCCCCCTTCAAGCAAAGGTCATCGCTTCATCTTCGCCGCTACGGATTATTTCTCCAAGTGGTCAAAAGCATTTGCGCTCAACGTAATGAAGACCTCATCAGTCCTTCAGTTCATGCGCACCAACATCATTTGTAGTTTCGGCATACCCAAAAGATTCATCCATGATAACGGACCACAATTCTGGGATCATCGATTCTGCAGGTTCTGCGATAAATACAAAGTCCAAAGCTGTCCTTCGATCCATACAATCCGGCAGCAAACGGATTAGCAGAAGCTTTCAACAAGACACTCTGCAAAATCCCCAAGAAGTTGGTCTCTAGTCACAAAAGAGACTGGAGCGACAAAATGTCTGAAGCTTTGTGGGCCTATCGAACCACCGTTCGAGGACCAACCCATAGCACACCATTCTCCTTGATCTATGGATGCGAAGCTATCGTGCCCTTGGAAGTACAAATTCCTTCCTTGAGGGTATCCTTGCAAAATGACATGACTCAAGAAAGCAATGTCAAATTGCAACTCCATGAGCTGGACAATCTCGATGAGAGACGGCTTGAAGCTCGACAAAGCATTGAACTTTACCAAGCACGCATGGCAGGATCTTTCGACAAAAAGGTCAGGCAACGTGCCTACAAAAAGGGTGACTTGGTTCTTGCGATAAAAAGACCAATGGTCTTCGCTCACAACTCCAAAGGTAAATTTGAGCCAAAATGGGAGGGACCCTACGTCATCGACAAGGTTTTCTCCAACGGCGCATACGCACTCCTAAACATGGAGAGTGACAGATGTATGATGCCCATCAACCGCAAGTTCTTAAAGCAGTGCTACCCTTGAAGACTTACCCAACTGGGTAAGAGCAATGCCTGTACGGCCAAAATTGGTTTCCAGGTACACGCTCGCTAAACCCACCTTTTTTAGAATTTTCATGTCAAATGTTGAAACTTTTAGAAATTTAAATAATGCTTACTTCCGTCGTTTCATTGTTCAAAAATCCAAGTTTAGGAACCTTTCCCTAACTTGACCAAAATTTTCAACCCTTGAACCCAAAATTCATGGTTTGAAACAAAATCCGGATTCAGGGATTTCCACCCTAATCCACCCTACCTTTTATCGCCAAAATGGTTTTAGGTCAAAACTTATGACCCTCGTGTCTTTAAACAAAAATATGGTTTTTCAAAAACCACAGGGAAGCGACGCTTAGTCGATACTCGCACAAATCGGAAGCATGCGAACCACGTTCGACACTTCCAAAATAGCAGGGAAGTGACATTTCGTCGATACTTGCAAAATTCAAAACCGTGGAGATGCAACATTTCAGTTGATATCCACAACCCAAATTTCAAAGGTTCGAAAAAACCAAGAAACCGTGGAGATGCAACATTTCAGTTGATATCCACAACCCAAAGGTTCGAGAAAACCACAAATTTCAAAAATCGTGGGGAAACGACATCAAGTCAGTACCCGCAAAACCAAAATTTTTTAAAAGCAAGGATGCGACATTCCATCGATACTTGCACCCAAATCCGTGAGGATGCGACATTCCATCGATACTCGCAACCGAATGAGCAAGGATGCGACATTCCATCGATACTTGCAAGACCATTCAGCAGGGAGGCGAATTTTAGTCGATACTTGCATTTTTGAAAACCAAACCGACTATAAATGCCACAAACCGGCTATAAATGCCACCAAAACTGGCTATCAATGCTACAAAACAAGACTGGCTATCAATGCCACAAAACAAAACCGGCTATCAATGCCACAAAACAAAAAAAAAAAATTGGCTTTCAAAAAACCCGGCTATCAATGCCACAAACCCGGCTATAGATGCCACCAAAACCGGCTATCAATGCCACAAATTGGCTATTAATGCCACAAAAAAGGCTGGCTCTCATGCCAAAAATCGGCTTCCATGCCACAAACAAAAATCTGGTTTCCATGCCAAAACAATCATTTGACAAAAGATTTTTACAAAATGACAAGCTTTTGATCAAATCCCATTTAGCAATTACTTTCATCACAAAAAGATTTAAGTGAGCGTAGGGAAAAAAAAAAGAGTACCAAAAAATACATGCGGTGCCAAAAAAAGAAAAGAAAGTGTCCCCAAGCACTACAAAAAAAGAGAGTACCAAAAAATACATGTGGTACCAAAAAAAGGAAAGAAGGATAGTTTCTGTTAAAAAAAAAAAAAAAACAGGAGCTCAAGCAAACTTTTGGCCTCAGCCGTCAGGGATTCCAAGGCACGCTTCTTCAGAAACTTGCCATGAGATGCTGGAGAATGATGCAATCCTTCTTTCACACCGGGAAGCTTTTCCCGAGTAGTTCGCCATTGTTTTTTCTCTTGAGACCTCCTTTCAAGAACTCGATCAGCATCGGCAACCCGGCGAATCAGAGCACTTTCCTTGTCGCGAGCCTCTATTACAGTAGCCCACTTGGCAGCGACTTGTGCCTTTAAGTGCTCAAGACGTTTCCTTGCCTCATCGACCTCCCTATCAAGGATCTTAAGGTCATGTGTTACCCAATGATGGCTAGCTCGTCCAAGTTCTTCTCTCGGACTATCTGCTTCCTGCTTTGTGTAGCCTCATCCAGGTCAGACTTAGCCTTATCAGCAGGATCCAGGAACATCTCCTTGAAGAACTGGTCATCAGCCAAACCCATGGTCTCAAACCACTTGTCACCCAGAGCAATGATCCTATCAACGATCGCCCTGGCACCTGTGACATCCAGACCAGGCTCTTCGGCATCACTGAGAATCTCATGCACATGCTGGATCATGCCAAATACGGCATCCAAATGTCCAGCAAGGAGAGTCTCAATCCAAGAGCTTAGAACCCGCACCAACACCTTCTTTACAAAAAGAAGAGATGGCCCAGCTGAAGATTCGCCCCGCTCCGTCGGTCGGCTGACCATGTCATGCCCCGTTGGAAGAGGAACAAAAGAACTCTTTCCAGTTGGAGCTGCTGGAGAAGGAATTTCAGCACGAGGTATCTCCTCAACAGTGTCAGAACTGGTCCCAGGAGCCTCTACCTCTGGATCGACCTCTGGCATCCCTTGCTCTGGTTCTGAAGGAAGCAACGGACTCTCCGCTGTCACCTCAAAACCTGCCAAAGAAACACAAAAAGGTATGAATATGATCCTATTTGAAAATCATTATCAGGGTTATTACTACAAAATCCTTCTTCGACGACTGGCGGAACACTCTCTTCCTCCATGAACTCATCGGAAGCATCATCAACATTTGTGTCCATCGATGGTTCAAAGTAATCGGAATCCTGTGGCAAGTCAGCTAATAAGAAAAATGTTAGCAAACCAAGTCATAGACACAAAAAAAAAAGAAAGCAAAAGAAGTTATACCAATTGGAGATTCTGGATTCACTCCAAAGTCCCTCGGTTCTTCTTCAGGTGCCCTGACAGGATCCATCACCACCTCATCGGTTGGAACCTCAGCATCGCCAAATCTTCCTCTGCTAAAAAAAAAAGAGGAGCAGCAGGGAGAGAAAACAAATCAAGACATGGAAAATCCCATGAAAAGAAATGGAAAGAGAAAGAGGAAGAATCATACCTTCACCAACGCTCTCTTCTTCTCGGCTTCTCTTCTCTGAAGGCTCGTCAGCATCCACTGGCACATCCTCATTAATAGTAAGAGGGACTTCTATGTCAGGAGAGTCCTCATATTGCCCCTTGCTGCGATGATGACTCCTCTTCCTCTTACTCCTGCGGGCTCGCTTTTTAGAGGAACCTGCCCCGCTGTCAGAGTCAGGTCTCCCACTTGACTCCTCACTGGATGGTCTACTCTTGCCAGTAGACTCCACAGAAGCTTGCCTCTGTGCCGCTTACATCCAAGCATTAAGTTCAGCTTCCTCCTGTTCTAGCTGCTCTAAAGCCTAATTAGGTATTTCTCGAACAGCTTCAGAACCAATGACGCCCTGGTCACTAAGAAAGCCCATCTTGTGCTTTTCTCCAGAAAGGAAGGCCCAAACTTCATCTCGCCTGACGCCATCCGACTTTCTAAGGCCCTTTCCAGATGCCAGCTTC
Source organism: Litsea cubeba (assembly GCA_012931725.1). NCBI lineage: Eukaryota > Viridiplantae > Streptophyta > Magnoliopsida > Laurales > Lauraceae > Litsea > Litsea cubeba. The sequence continues at coordinate 34,732,141 of CM022950.1, forward strand.
ACATCAAGCTCCTTCTTGGAAAGCCCCCGATATGCCGAAAAGCTCTCCGCGAACCACTTTGCAAATCCGGCCGTCCAAGAAGTCGACAATAGAGGATAAGAGATCATGGCTGTAGTGTCTTCAGCACTATAGAAAGCCCATGCATTTCTCCCATCCTGTAAACCTCCAAAGCACTTCACCATGCTTGAAGGCGCTCCAACAACACCTTGAGAAAAGCCCAACTGCAAAGCAAAGCGAGAGGGTACATACGGCTGGATGTCGATGAAAAGATGTCTGCGGTACACCATCGTGCCGACACGTATGCTGAAAAGCCACTCCTTCTCTGTGTTAGTCAAGGAGTAATGCCTTCTCGACCCCGCCCTAGTAAAGTCTCGGGAGGCACTAAAATCAAAAGCCTTCTTCCGCAACTCCGGAGAAAGCTTCACTGAAGACTGCCCTATCTCGACGTCCCTGAACCGTCGGATCCTCATGCGGGCAAACAAAAGTGATTCGGACACGGCTTTGCCCTTAGCCAGCCGAATCATCAGAGGATTATCTTCCTGTGCAGCAACCAGCCGGTGGAAGCCAGGACAGTGGTACACATATCATGAATAAAAGATGTGGGCTGAAAATACCCTGTTCATGGGAAGCCCAAGCCGAACTAAAAAAGCAGCAGCCTGCAGTTCGGTACACAGGTAGGAGTAAAGAGCTGGCACCAGAGCAAGCTGCTCTCCAAACGCCATCTAACAAGCCGGAAAAATGCGGCCTGATGTACATTCGATCTCCTCCAGCAAAAATAGCCTCACCAAGCCAATAAGTGAGGTAAACAGCGAGACCTCTTCGTAGTGCAATGTCAGGACATATAGCGTTTGTACTTGCACAGAAATCTCTCAACTCTTCTTGCATAGCCAAGATCTTCTTCGAACTTGGATCCTGAGCCCTGGCTTCCTTGGTCGCACTATCAGAAGACTCCCTGCTATCAAAAAAGTTGGGGAACGAAGAGCTAGAACTCTCCCAACTGCTGGATCTAACTTTTAAACCCTTGTTCTCCTTCAAAAAATCATAGAAGGCGACGAGCTGAAAGTACAAAAGCCTGAACTCCTCAGATTGCTCCTTAAGGACGCTGTCGATCGGCATAAACTCCTCATAGAGTTTGCCAAGGATGGGCAATCCAGTAATGGCGCTTAGCTCCTTCAAAGAGAAACCAATCTCACCATTCGTCACAACGAAGGTATTAGTTTGTGGAAGGAATGACTCCAACATAGCCATGAAGTCCTCGTCGGAAAAGATCACGGTCTCCCTAAAGGCGCGGACCGCATCAAAAATCCCGGCTTCCTTCAAAATGGTGCCACCAATCAGCAGGACGCGATCAGTCCACGACTTCCACTCGGAGTCAGCATTGAAATGGCCACGAAGTCGAAAAGGCTTTATCCAATTGTTGCCGTCACTGCTGAAAATACTAAGGCCCACCGGTCTCAAATCGACCGACGGATAATCAGAGCCCTAGTAGTAGCTGGATGGCATCAACAGGTCCATGTCAGCAGGCGACCTCTCCGTATATCCAGGAGAATCGCCAATAAAAACCCCGGTCTTGATTACATTTGTCCTTCTCACCCAGCTTGGAGGATCTTCCTTCTTAGAGCATGTGGGGGCAAGGCTCATGATCGAGACGGTGCGATCAAACGTCGACCGGGTAGCAATAGTCTTTTTCTCACCATCTGCTGTGAAAGAGAACTGAAAACATCTCCTCTGGTATGTCATGTCATCAGGGACGGCATCACCAAAGAAGAAGGTAGGCTAGGGTAAAATACTCTGATCTTCCATCACCCATGGACGACTGCTTACCATGATCTTATAGAATTCCTCTCCCTTGAGAGTGATCAGTCGCTGCCTCATCTCATCTCTGTTAAGGGAGTCGCACTCTTCCAGATTTCTCTCAACATATTGGACCTTCTCCCAGGCCTACTGAACGACCGGATTAGAAGATCTAGCAGGCTCTTTACCCTTGTTCGTTCTGGAAGAACCACCTGCAAAGGATGGAAAAGAAAAATATCAAACATTAAAATGACAGAGTTTCGCTAGAAAAAAAAATCTGGCAAAATTTTGACATGATGCCGGGGCAATTCCGAAGAAAAGGAACTATCCCGAAAGAAATAGAAAGCTTGAAGATGGGCTCAACATTGCTGCGAGCTCCGAAACTCCAAACTTTCGAAACCTCAAAGTCTTCGCAAAATCAGGAAGGGCACAACATCGCTGCAAGCTCCAAATTCCCAAATTTGCGAAAACTTCCAGGTATGCTATCACGTCATGCTACAAATTCAATTTACAATAGAATGCATGCATGAACATCTAGGTTTGCCAAAAAAAAAGGGGGCATTATCATGATGAGCAAAAGAAAAAGAAAAAAAAAGGAAGAAAGAAAACTTTCTCAAAAAAAAAAATAAAGGATCAAAGAAAAAAAAGAGAGAAAAAGGGGCTGGCCCACAGGCCACGTGGTCGTACGGCCAGATCCGTACGAATCTGTCCGTACGGCCCACAAAAAAGAAAAAAAAACATGCAAAAAAAAAGAAAGCATGAAAAAAAAAACGTGTAAAAAAAAGAGCAAACACGTGGAAAAAAAAGACAGAAAAAAAAAAAAAGAAGAAAGAACTTTTTTCCTACAATGGGGTTTTAAAGAACTTTTTTCCTACAATGGGGTTTTCTTGAAAAAGGGAACTTACTTGAAGCCATTGATGGAGAAGAAGAAGAAAAGTCTTGAAGATCTTGAAGAAGAATAACTCTTGGTCTTAAAGCCCTCTTGGGATTGTTGCAAAAGAAAGCAATAAGAGCAAGAGATCCAACCTCCTCCTTGCTTTTATAGAAGAGAGCAAACCAAAGAAGGAAAGAAGAAAGAGGTAAGTATTACTAATTAGTAATCTTACCAAAAGAAAGAAATTAGAAAGATTCTTTCCCAAAAAGAAAAAGATATCTTGAGGGATTCTCTCCCAAAAAGAAATCAATGAGAGATTTTCTCCCAAAAGATAGGATCAATGAATGATTCTTTCCCAAAGGAAGATATCTTGAGATATTCTCTCCCAAAATAAAGGGAACAAGAGAGATTCTCTCCAAGTAAAGATATTCTTAGATATTCTCTATCCAAAGGAGATATTCTTAGATATTCTTTACAAAAATGACACCATATGAGATCTAAGCCATTCCAAAAAGCTTAAGGTCCCATGGGTTAGCCCATATGAGCCAGGTTTGACCACCTAGGCACTAAAAAAAAAATATTTTGGGCTTTTAGTTAAAGAGAAATCCCTCTTACCAAGAGCATACAAAAATGGTTCCATGCCTCTTTTGAGTTGATTCCACCATACAAAAGAGAATTCCAAGCCCCATGAGCTTCCAAAAATCAAACCATCCAGCCTCATCTACCAAATTGAGCCAAAATCTTGAAATTGACATTCCGCAAAAATCCAAATCAAATCCTGGTTCCCTAACTTGCCACATACAGCTTGTTAGGTCACAAGACCAAAAAAAAAACCAAAACCTAATCCCCTAACTTGCCACATACAGCCTGTTAGGTCACAAGATCAAAACCAAAATTGATCCCCCAACATTCCACATACAGCTTGTTGGGTCACACGGTCAAAACCAAACCCAACCCCCTAACCTGCCACATACAGCCTGTTAGGTCACAAGGTCAAAACCCAAATCCACATCCCTGATGTCATCTTCAAAACTTTGCCTCGAGATGGTACGTGATCCCTTTCACTACCATAAAATTCCCCTAGAAGCTCAAAAGGCTATAAATACCAAAAAGAAAGACTGCTCAAAGACTCTTGGTCAAGTCACAAACTCTCCTTCACAAAATCTCTTCGAGGCACATCGACTACAAAAGTTAAGCAACTCGTCGCTGCACCTCGAGGGGGCATTTGTTGACACCAAAAATGCCACTTTGCTTCTTCAAGATCTAGAAAACTTCATGAAGTCACAACCTGCCATAAATTGTCAATGTTACTTCCAAAAAATCAAATCTTGTCAGAATCAAACAAAAACTGCAAGATCCTTCAAGACAGCCAAAAGAGGAGTACACGAGAAGTTTCGGGCCATTTCAAAATCATTTGGCCTAACTTCGCTTCTCCGGCAGCTGAAAAAGGAGCTCCCGGCGGCGAAAGCATCGGAGACACCAAATCTTCGATCAGAGCCGATGGATGGTCTCAAAATGCATCCAAAAGGCTCCACGTCAAGTTCCCAGTCAAACCGACAACGTTTGACCCTACATCAACCCTCGAACATCTAAATCAAGCCTCTCGGCGGCGAAAACCTCCGAGGCCATCACTCATCAGATAGAGCACATGGACGGCTTCAAAATGCTTAAAAGGGTTACACGTCAAATTCCAGGTCATTTCGACAACATTTGACCAGACTTTGACGCTCGGAAGTCATATCAGGCCTCTCGGCGGTGAAGCTCTCCGGGACCATGGTTTCCAAGATAGAACCTGTGGATCTTCTTAAAATGACTCCAATAGGTTCCTTATCAAATTTCAAGTCAATCGGACATCGGTTGACCGCACATCAAGCCGCGACATCTTCATCGCGATAAAAACAAGTCTACTAGCGATAAAAACCCAAATGGCTTCAAAACTCAAACAAAAGCTTATGGTTAGTCTTATTTATTACTCAGCAGGCTTCACCCCAAATTTCAGGTCATTCCGACATCGTTTGACCCAGTTTCAGCTTCTGAAGGAAAATAGGCAGCTCTGCCCGACAAAGTCTTCGGCTTTCTCAGAAAATTGGAAACTTTGCAAAACAAAATGCAAGGATTCTCATCGGGTCTTCTATAGGGAAATCAGGCCAATAAATGATCAAAAATGTCAAGGAAAAATATAGAAGAAAAAAGAATAAAAAAAAAAAAGCAAAAACGGACACAAAACGGGACAAAACGGGGGAAAAACCCCCCAGGGTCGCAGACCCCTGCAACCCTGGGCCCTGGAGCCCGGGATCGCCGGGAGGGCCCCGGAAACCCCATTTTTTACGGTTTTTTCGCGATTCGAAGCGTCTGACCTCTGGTATTTTTCAAAATTCATACTTTTGAGGCACCAAATCTTCTGACATCCGTCAAAATCACGGGTCAATCATCAAGAGTATCTAAATCAACATTGATCGCCAACCGGTCAACTAAAAAAAGTGTGCTTTCTACCCGACCGATCGAGAAATCGACAAGGCAGATGGCACCGACCCGCTGTTGGCAACCAATACTTGAAGTTACATGGTCATCCGATGTCGATCTACATGAAGATCCATCGATGATCATCATCAGAAGAATCCCAAAAGACGCGGCACGACCCGCGACTCTTCAACTGCTCGGCGACCACTTAATGCGATTAATTGACTAGCTTTATTACAGTCATTAATCCATTTCCTTGGACGGCCCAATCAAAAGCAAGCATCCGGGAGTTACAAATCAAGAGATTCATGACATTTAAACCATTAAACTCCTCCCATCATGGCGATTAAAGGCGATTAAATGCCCTCAATCTTCTCCGGCCAATCAGAAGCCAAGAAAAAAGAGTTACAAAATAAAGGAATTAAATCCTGTAACTCCTCCAATTATGTGGCTTAATAACAATAAAAGCCCATAAACTCTCCTAAATGGCTACCAAGAGCCTATAAATAGGAGAGCACTCCAAAGGAATCCAGATCGGAAAAACAAGACAGATCCCAGATCAGAAAAAAGCACAGAAATCCAGAGAAAGAAAGAGAAAACGTTGTGGAAGTTCTACACCGACCACCGCTACAAGGTGGCAAAAGTCCCTTGGGGGGTACCTCCCGCCCCCCAAGGTCCTTGCCTTCTCCTTCTACCTCCAATGGCTTAGACGTGGCTTTTCAGCCCGTCTACTTAGTTTTTTATTGGACATAGGACCTCCTTTTGGTCTTTGTCCTCTAAAAACCTGAGGTTATAGCCAAGCCAAGCGAATCAATAGCATCATCTGTTCTCATCTGCATGGATGATGGCGAAGTCCACATATGGCTTGCGACCGTCAATCTGAACGGGTCTCCCACAATCTCCTGAGAAGTTAGATTCTCCTTTTCTTGCTTTTCATTGTAGTTTGTATTTTTTCAAAAGAGACAAAAATCACAACTCTTGTCTTTCATTATTGATAAGGATTGTAAATCGGCTATAAACGCCAAAAATCGGCTATAAATGCCAAAAAATCGCCTTTCACGGCGAATCAAGAAAATGTCTCTTTTCTTAAATATATGTGCAATGGAAAACTTGAAAGAAGTTGATTTCCTTTTTACTTGCGAAGGTTGATCTCCAGATCACCACTTGCAATTCCAAGTAAAATAGAAAATCTGGCACACCCACACAAAAGAAATGTTGATACACGCCTCTGCGCCCCCCCCCCCCCCCGGTTACGAAAGGGTCGGACCCAAATGGACTCCCACGTCCGCCGACCTCGGTAGAACTGAGCGAGCAGAATGCGCTGGTCCATCATCTCTTTTCTTAAATATATGTGCAATGGAAAGCTTGAAAGAAGTTGATTTCCTATTTACTTGCGAGGGTCGATCTCCGGATCACCACTTGCAATTCCAAGTAAAATAGAAAATCTTGCATACCCACATAAAAAAATGTTGATACCCGCTTCTGCCCCCCGGGCTTGAAATGGTTGTACCCAACGGACTCCCACGTTCGCTGACCTCGGTAGCACCGAGCAGAACGCGCGGTCCATTAGGTCCCTTATCAGATGTGGGGACCCGATCCATGATCAGGTCATCTAGTGGGTCCCACAACCAACTGAAGCCAAAACTGATTTTTCTCCTAAAACACGTCCTCTCTCCTCTGATCAGGTGCTGGATGGGGGGCCAGGGGTGTCTACTCCCAATGGGACCAGCCCTTTAGGGTCGCCCGCGGATCCCCTTCTGGATCCGCAGATCAGTTCTAGCATCAGGGGCCCACCAAGGTCCCATGATCAGAACACGAAGGGTCCCATGTCTGGGGACTATTACAGGTCGTTCCTTCGTTGCCTTGGGTAAATTTGAGTGGAATCCCACTCCAACAGCCAATCCAATCACCATTGACCCATCAATCTTCTAAATGAGAAAGAAACCCATCCATTAATGGCTAAAATCCATAGAAACAAGCTCATACCTAAATCTAAGCATTTCTAGCATAATATGAATAGAATTTTAGAATAAAAATCAATAAACATGCATTCTACGTTAAGTGTGTATATTGCACTTGCCTCAAATCCGAAATTGCAAAGATAAATGACAAGAATAAGCAACCCAAGTTATCTAAACCTGTAATGACCTTCTCACATCCAAACCAATCCAACCTAAAACCCATTCCACAAGATAATAGCCATTTAGAAATGAATCTTAAAGAGAAATGAAATCCTAGAGAATCACATGGAAATGGAACTAAGGGATGAGGCTTACCTTGGTTTGTAGAAGAAGAAGAGATGAACAAGGGGAGGATTCCTTAAGAGATTGTAGTAGCAATAGTAGGAGGTGGCTTCCTTTTTCTCCTGGTAGCTAGGGTTTTGGAATTAGTGTTTTAGCTAGGGTTTCTAGAATTAGGGCTTTAGCTAGGGTTTTGTGAAATGAGAGGCAAATGAGGGATAAATGAGAGTGAATTTAGGGTTCTATTCCTAATGCAGTAGTTTAGCTTATATAGGCTAGGGTTTGGTGCAATTACCAAAATGGCCTTTCTGTTTGTACAGGGATGTGGATAAGGACATGGGTAAAAAGGGTCTTTTGGTAGAGGTTCTAGAATGTTCTTAAGTGGAATACCCTTCCTATAGAACCTTATTTGCTAGTAAGGGTCTCAAGCTTCTAGAACCTCGTAAAAATTATAAACGACACGCTATATATAGATTTTATAAAATACACAATAGGCCTAATTCCTACAAAATAGGCTAAAATTTAGAAAAAATAGTATCTCCCCTTACTACTCCCTATTAATTAGTACAATTATACTACTATTAGCATAATTAATAATACTCAAATTCAAAATGAGGGCCCACTGAGGATGGGGCCTCACAAAGGGTGTCCTTTTTGCAAGAAAAGTCCATTAATTTGTGGTATTTCCATTTTAAGTCAAACGATGGCTCACTTCTTCAACCATTGGTCAAATGAAGTAAAGTTCAATACGAAAAACGACGTGCTCAACAAGATACACGCGATGACACCAAGATGACATGCAAATGACGTAATGAGAAATCTTATAATTACGGAAAAGCCCTCAATTTTACCCAATCGAGTCAAATCGGTTCGAACTAACTATTCAAGACTCATAACTCAACTAACTCATCAATAAAGAACTAAAAAGCATTAATTATCATAATTAGTAACTAAGTATAATTAAATCAGCTAAATCATAATTAATTAGTACTAATCAAGCTTAAATTGGGTCGGCGTATAACAACAACTGCAGCTCCTATCTCACTCATCCCCTCCAAGTCATACCCTGAGCTGTTGTTCGTCCCTCTGCACTAATATTAATCTCCCCAACTCCCTTATATTCATGTGCCTCTGTTTAATGAATTAATGTCTTTCTCTCTCTCAACGTCTCGCCTTTTCACATGACATCATGTGCACCTATACACAACCCATGTGCCTTAAATGTCTCTAACATGGCCATGTTCCCACATGGGCCTTCTTCTATGATCTATTTCTTTGGGGCTCTGCATCACTAAATTGTGGACATGTGTCTGTTCCTGTCAATCAAATTATCCATGAGACAATTGGTAGGTATAAAGATTCTTGGATATATCATGCTTCAATCATCTTTCAGCATATAATGTTGCATATGCAACTTTGCTTATATTGGTTCATACATGGCGGCCACTAAATTGTGGATAAAGGGAGGATGTTGTCTATATTAATCGGAAATGCCTATTGTGTTACCTTCAAATAAAAAAGTATGTGCTGTTGGGTTATGGTGAAGGCTTTAGATGGTGTTCTGTTACAAGTATTAGGATAGATTCTTTTCTCTGTTTTGGTTAAAATAGAATTAGATTCTTTATTTCTTAATTTAGAGTTTGGTTCCTATGAATCTGGTATTGCAGCCATAAAAACAAAGATCCAAACAGATGAAGAAGACAAAAGGTCCAACAAAAAAAAAAAAAAAAATTCAAGAAACAGATGAAGCCCATGGCCAACTTGATCCATTGCTATTTCCATTACTCCCTGAACCTTTACGAAAATACCTCTCTAGTTGACAAGCATCCTTTCCACAAAGCATTCGAGTTAACATTTTGAGTCAGAACATCTCAGCCATATCTCCCCACTTTTTGGCCATGATAACCCATTTCGATCCATAAGAAACACAACATTACAGAAGAAAGATTCAAGCAACATGGTTTCAGTATTATCAGGGTGGGCTTAGCTCAGTGTCAGCTTAGATATGGGTCGAGGCCCTTCCAAGTTCAGGTTCTGATCCAGTGTATAGATTTACTTATTCGATTAGTGTAGGTGCAAAAAATAACGACCCACAATAATGGGGGGTGCCTTAGAGGACTTACCCAAGTGAGATTAGGGACACCGATGCCTGCGCCTGGAGCCTGAGAAAAGGAAGGAGAAATGCAGGTCAGAGGACCCTGGCCTGGGCGGCGCAGGGCTCTCCGATGCCTAAGTTAGTATATGAACTAAGCAGAGGGAGGAGATTTTTGGGGAAGAAGATGGCATACCAGAGTGGTAATGGCGTCCTCTCTCTCTGGAGGGGTAGTTGTGTTTATATAGAGGAGGAGGAGGCAAAGGGGTTGTTGGCTGTCTTGTCATAGCCCACTTTGTCAGGTACTAGGGAGGCGCGGTCTCATCGTAGCCTGTCTGGTCCCGTCGTAGCCTGTCTTGTCCCGTTAGGCCATATCCTGGCGCTTTGGGAGCTGTGGAGGGCGATCTGTCAGGAGATACGAGCTGTCCCCCTTGTCCTGTCGCACGGGCCATGGCATCCTGACCGAGGTCGGGGAGCCGAGGTCGGAGAGGACCTTGACTTGGCTACAGACCCTGCAGAGACGCCGAAGTGGAGGACCGGGGAGGAGTCCCTAGCCGAGCTGGGAGCGACCTGGCCGAGGTGGAAATGTCGTGCAGGGGCCGAGATGAGTCTCTGGCCGGAGTGGGGGACTTGGCCGAACTGGCGGACGTTGAGACGGGCCTTGCCGAGATGGCCTAGCTGGCGCCGGAGCATGAGATAGCATCCGGCCAGTCATCCGGCGAGTTCGGAAATATCCCCACACAATAGCCCCCCAGCTTCTGAGCTCGATAGACTGCTCTTTTGAGGTCAGAAGGTAAGTATCATGGGAGGATGACGGGCCGGCAATGAACCAGAGCTAGAGGTTGGCATCACTGCTAAGTTGTAACAGGGTGCTTCTGCCGAGCTGGAGAGTGCATTGTTGCTGAAAGCCAAGAGAGATGGCTCATTTATTTAGGAGTATCTTGCTACTGCTGCTGAGGAGGCAAGATGAGGAAGCGAGCTATAGACTGGGTGCTGCTGCTAAACCGGAGACTGGCACTGCTGCCGAGCCGGAGGAAGGATTTCCTGCCGTACTGGAGGCTGGCGCTGCTGTGGAGCTGCGAACTGGCATGAGGCCGAGGTGGAGCCAGAGTAACTGCCCACCTGGAATCCGGCACTGATGCCGAGCTGAGGACTGTCCTGAGGCCGAGGAGGTGATATGGAACAGTCTCTACTGCGATCTTGTCGAGCTGCCATTGGCCGAAGTGGCCAGCTTTTGGCCGAGACGAACTGCTTTTGCTTTGCGACAGTGGATCGGAGATGAGCATGAGCTTGGCAACGGTCTTTGAGGGGTGCAAAAAACCCTGATTTTAGGAATCCGGCCGAGTGTAAGGACTCGAGGCCTTCTCCAGGGCCCAAGGCCAGGAGCTTTAGGAAACGACCGAGTGTGGACTCGAGGCCTTTTCCAGGGCGGAGGGCCCGATTCGGCTGAGTGTGGACTCGAAGCCTCTCCATGGCCCGAGGCCAGGAGCTTTAGGAAACGACCGAGTCTGGACTCGAGGCCTTTTCCAGGGCGGTGGGCCCAATTCGGCTGAGTGTGGACTCGAAGCCTCTCCATGGCCCAAGGCCAGGAGCTTTAGGAAACGACCGAGTCTGGACTCGAGGCCTTTTCCAGGGCGGTGGGCCCGATTCGGCTGAGTGTGGACTCGAAGCCTCTCCATGGCCCAAGGCCAGGAGCTTTAGGAAACGACCGAGTCTGGACTCGAGGCCTTTTCCAGGGCGGTGGGCCCAATTCGGCTGAGTGTGGACTCGAAGCCTCTCCATGGCCCAAGGCCAGGAGCTTTAGGAAACGACCGAGTCTGGACTCGAGGCCTTTTCCAGGGCGGTGGGCCCAATTCGGCTGAGTGTGGACTCGAAGCCTCTCCATGGCCCAAGGCCAGGAGCTTTAGGAAATGACCGAGTCTGGACTCGAGGCCTTTTCCAGGGCGGTGGGCCCAATTCGGCTGAGTGTGGACTCGAAGCCTCTCCATGGCCCAAGGCCAGGAGCTTTAGGAAACGACCGAGTCTGGACTCGAGGCCTTTTCCAGGGCGGTGGGCCCGTGGAGATGGGTGAAGACCCTGAGTTTAGGAATTGGCCGAGTGTCCGAACTCGAGGCCTTTTCCAGGGCTGTTAACCCTTGCGACTTGTCTCTGGCACTCGCCGAGGCGGAGAAGCCTGGGTGTACGAACCCAAGGGCAGTCTCGATGGCACTGGCCGAGACCAACATGAGGCCAGGCCTGTGAAGCGCGTAGCTAGCATGAGGGCGATACCAACATGAGGTCGTTAAATGCTGTCGAGACCATCATGAGGCCGAAACCAGCGTGAGGTGGAAACCAGCACGTGGACGGACCAGCATGAGGTCGTCAGATGCGGTCAAGACCATCATGAGGCCGAAACCAGCGTGAGGTGGAAACCAGCACGTGGACGGACCAGCATGAGGTCGTCAGATGCGGTCGAGACCATCATGAGGCCGAAACCAGCGTGAGGTGGAAACCAGCACGTGGACGGACCAGCATGAGGTCGTTAGATGCTGTCGAGACCAGCATGAGGCCGAAACCAGCGTGAGGTGGAGACCAACACGTGGACGGACCTGCATGAGGTCGTCAGATGCGGTCAAGACCATCATGAGGCCGAAACCAGCGTGAGGTGGAAACCAGCACGTGGACGGACCAGCATGAGGTCGTTTGGAGGCCAAGGAGCCTGGGTGTGTCAACCCGAGGACTTGGTTGCTCTGGCGCCGAAGGCGAGTCACGCCTGAGTGTATAAAACGACCCCAGGGTGAGCTCGGTGGCACTGGATGACTGATGGCGGTAGAGGACCGTGCGATCAAGGCTGACAGCAGAGGACCGTGCCGTCGAAATGACGGTAGAGGGTCGTACGATCGAAGCCGACAGTAGAGGGTCGTGCCGGCGTCATCAAAGCTAACGGCGCCATCGAAGCTGACAGTAGAGGACCGTGCCGCCGAAATGTCGGTAGAGGGTCGTGCGATCGAAGCTGACGGGCGGTCGAAGCTAAGTGACAGAAAAGGGGGTTCGCCTAACTGGTCCCCGTGTTGGAAGAGATTTCTGCGGAGCGGGGGGCTGCTAGCGAGCTGGAGACGTTCGCCGAGCTGGAGGCGTCCGCCGAACTGGCAGAGTCGGCCGAGCTGGAAGCGATCTGGCCGCTGTCGCGGAGGTGGAACTGCTCCCCGGGCTCGGGCTTCGTCCTCCTCTCGCCTGATGAATTGATTTACCCTAGTCATGAGTGCTGCCGTAGTGACCACGGGATACATGACCAGGTTGCTTCGGAGCTCGTCGCCTGGTACGAGGGCTTGCTGGAAAGACAGGACTGCTATGCGTCTGAGGCGTTCTCGATCTGGCTGTAGACAGCCCAGAATCTTTTGGCGAACTGCGCGATGCTCTCGGTCTGCTTCATTCTGAGGGCCATCAGGTCGGCGGCTGACCTGGGGATGACCCCGTAAACTTGGAACTTCGTCAAGAATGAACTCCGGAGCTGCTGCCAACTTTTGATTGATCCCGGGGGGAGTGCGCAGAACCACCTTAGGGGGAGGTCCCCGAGGCTGGAAGAGAAAACTCTGCATTTGAGGTGGCCTGCACTGCCCCATATCGACATCCTCTGACTGAAGTGCCGGAGGTGTGCTGCTGGGTCCGAGGTTCCATCGTAAATGACGAACCTCGGGACTTTGAAATCTTCGGGAAGGGGGAAGCTTGTGATCTCTGGAGAGAAAGGAGATGCGCCGAAAACATTAGAGTTCATCCGAACTTGAGCGTAGTCGGCCATTTCCATGTGCTGTCGTACTGCTTGCTCTATGCGTTGATCGAGCCACTCTCTGGAGTCGCGGTCGTTACCCGAGCCTTCGCCATGGGCCCGGTTGCTCCTGCTCTTCAGGGTGCGCCTTTCGGAAGGTAGAGTCGAGGTCGAATCCTTGGATGAACCCGAGCGAGTATCCTGAAGCTGGTCGCCTGCTGGACCAGATTTTGCTCCTGACCTCTCTCGGCGGGGGACCGTCGGCAGCTGGGTCGACAGTGCGATAGGTTCCTTTCCCTTTCTGGCTCTTCGAGGCATGGTGTTTGGAAAGATTTGGAGAAGGTTGGGAAGGCTGGGATGTTGCTTCCCCACAGACGGCGCCAATTGTAGGTGCAAAAAATAACGACCCACAATAATGGGGGGTGCCTTAGAGGACTTACCCAAGTGAGATTAGGGACACCGATGCCTGCACCTGGAGCCTGAGAAAAGGAAGGAGAAATGCAGGTCAGAGGACCCTGGCCTGGGCGGCGCAGGGCTCTCCGATGCCTAAGTTAGTATATGAACTAAGCAGAGGGAGGAGATTTTTGGGGAAGAAGATGGCATACCAGAGTGGTCATGGCGTCCTCTCTCTCTGGAGGGGTAGTTGTGTTTATATAGAGGAGGAGGAGGCAAAGGGGTTGTTGGCTGTCTTGTCATAGCCCACTTTGTCAGGTACTAGGGAGGCGCGGTCTCATCGTAGCCTGTCTGGTCCCGTCGTAGCCTGTCTTGTCCCGTTAGGCCATATCCTGGCGCTATGGGAGCTGTGGAGGGCGATCTGTCAGGAGATACGAGCTGTCCCCCTTGTCTTGTCGCACGGGCCATCGCATCCTGACCGAGGTCGGGGAGCCGAGGTCGGAGAGGACCTTGACTTGGCTAGAGACCCTGCAGAGACGCCGAAGTGGAGGACCGGGGAGGAGTCCCTAGCCGAGCTGGGAGCGTACTGGCCGAGGTGGAAATGTCGTGGAGGGGCCGAGATAAGTCTCTGGCCGTAGTGGGGGACTTGGCCGAACTGGCGGACGTTGAGACGGGCCTTGCCGAGATGGCCTAGCTGGCGCCGGAGCATGAGATAGCATCCGGCCAGTCATCCGGCGAGTTCGGAAATATCCCCACACAATTAGGATAGAAATTTATAGAATTACTTATTCGATTACCATAGAAATTTAACGTCAAGTGTATTAATAGTATACTTCCCCTTTAAATGATTAGTCCCCTTGACCACCTTTCTCTTTATTCCATGGCCCTCACATGGCCAACTACCATTTATTCCTCCAAAGAAAGCGATTTGACTTTTTTTTTTTTCCCAGACAAGGGGGCTGGGATCCGATAGACCCGCATAGGTGGGAAGACAGCGCATTCAAATGGGGAAGCAATTGACTTATTGATGAAAATAAATTACAAAAAAGACTACTAGTAGTAACAAATACTGTGAACTACACCAACTAAACTTGCTAATTTTTCTACCAAAAAATATAGAGGATCGGAAGCTAAACCAGATAATTACTGGAACCTGAAATACTAGGCTGCCACTTTGAGCTAGTTAGAGAACCATTAATGAAAACGAGGTTAGGGTGGGAAAAGCAGTTAACTATGAGGAAAACTATTATAACCAACGTCTAAAGGGTGATCTTCTAAAATTCTGGACCCTCTCAATCTCAATTATAATGGAATTTCATGCAATGGTATTATAGGTTTCTTTTTTAAGGACGTAAAGGGTGAATGATAGGACATATATAGAGGTGTAGATGACACTTGAATTTTCCTAGGAATTTAATCTATTACGGTGGTTGGTGATAATGACTTTTCATCTACCCTTAATTCATTTTTTTTGTTAATGGGATGATGATATAAGGTGCACTCATAAATAACACTTCAATTTTCTAAGATCTTCAAAATCTCCAGCCTAAAGGAGTCATTTTCCCTGTCTCTCTAATCCCTAATTAGACCCCCATCTCATTTACCATATGCAGATGACATTAATTTGCTGTTTGTTAGAGCATTCAAATCTAGCCTTTTAGCCATAAAAGATCTGCTTTTAAAGTACAAAACTTTGGCTGGGCAGATCTTCAACATGCAAAAAAGTCAGCTTCACATAGGCAAAGCTTGCCTAGGCATGTCAAATGGGCCGAGCCGGCCCGGTTCGGCATGGCCCAGCCTACTAGTCAACGGCCTGTGGCGGCCCATGACATGGGTCATGTTGGGTCGAGGCACCTGGGCCCGTTTGGCCTGTTTGACACGGCCCGCCAAGCACGTGGGCTGGCCCCTGCGGCATGCCAGGCACGACAGGCCTGGCCCGCTAGGCACGGCCCGCCCAAAAATGTCTATTCTTAAAAAAATTATCCATTTTACCCCCCCCCCCCCCCCCCCCCCCCCCACAGCCATAAGATGATCATATAAGGTGTATTTTGTGTCCTTTTCAATTTTACAAAGTCTATAAATACTCTAACCCTCCCATTCTTTTCTTTTAATCAAAGTTTTATTTACCAAAAAAAAAATACAAATTAAGGATGTCAATCATTATATAATAGGTGGGCCCATGTGATAAAATCACTGTGGAAATTGGGCCCAAATAGAACACAAACTTCTTATGTACATTTTTTATTTTGGCACCTACTAAACATCACTAGATGGCTTTGTTTGGTCAGGTAAGCTTGGAAAATAGGTTGGGAACTTGGTTGTAATTGAAACCAAACCTAAATTTATTGACCCAAGTTACATCCCTTTCTAATATTCTTCTCTAGCCCGGTCAATAGTTATAAAGCTATAATAGTAATCCAAATATATATATAACGTTACTTTTACTTTATTATGATTATATTATCCCATTAAAACATAATCAACTCTAAGTATATTTTGGTCTCTTCACTCGTGTCTCAGACCATGGATCTCGTCTTGGATTCACAGGTGTCTCTTTGGAATATGTCCAATCAGATATTAGGTCCCAACCAACCTATATATATATATATATAGCCCTAGCCATAATAAATATAAATTTAGGTGAGAGAATGAGGCTTTTTAAAAGGATTTTTTGTTGAATTAATATTAATTATTTAAACATGAGTAGGTCGAGTTTGACCGAACCACTTAAGTATCTTTATCATTCTCCCTGCTTTTGTTCTAATTTTTAATTTTAATACAGAAATGACGAAAAAAGTCAATCGGAAAAAAAAATGAAAAAGGCACGCCCAGCCCGTGGCACGGGCAGGCTGAGGTTGGGGGCGGGCCATGCTGGCCCGGCACAATTTGACATTCCTAAGCCTGCCCAAGGAAAAAGAACATGATAACTTCCATCCTCAATATTCTTGTTGCTGGTAACCAATGTAAATATCTTAGAGTCCCTCTTGTTTTTGGGCAGCCCGAAAATTGCCAATTAGCTCCACTACTTGATCTTTTCCGTTCTAGACTCACTGGATGGAAGGCGAGATCTTTGTCCTTTGTTGGTCGTCGCATCCTTGTCAAACATGTATTGGCTAGCCTCTATATCCACTCAACTATGGTGCTTCCTCTTCCAGCTTCGGTTATTTCTGATATGGAAAAGATGATGCGTAACTTCCTATGGTTAGGGCACTCGATTCCTAAAAGAAAGAATTTCGTTAAATGGGCCTCGATCTGCCTTCCAAAGTATGAGAGAGGTCTGGTTTAAGGAGAATCAAATAAATGAATGAAGCTTGCTTTCTAAAGCTTGGTTGGCAAGCTGTTACTTCCTCAACTACTTGGGCCAACTGGTTTAGAAGGAGGTATTTAAAATCAAACTCTGTTTGGTGTGCTTTCAAACCCCTTGCAGGTTCCCCTATTTGGGAAAAAGATTAGAAAGTTATCCCCCTTCATTAAGCTAGGCAGCAAGTGGCAGCCAAGGAATGGGCATCTCATTAACTTATGGATGATGTTTGGTGGGGCGAATCTTCTATAGGTGATCGACTCCCTGATCTCCTTTTCTCTCTTCTCGAGATTGTCTATCCTCCATCTTTCCCAACAACACCCGGTGCATCCCATCCCATCTTCTAGGTGGAGTTATATCTCTTCTAACGGAGGCATCTCAGTCCCTTGTGCATGCTAAACCGGAATGCAGTTGACGCGCTATCTTTGAAATCTCAAAGAGATGGTATCTTACCCCTCAAAGCTGTTTAGCATCTTCTTCATTCAAGATCTTCCATTGTCAATACTACTAGAGCACGAACTACTACTAATTGGACATCCGTAACTCAATTTACCCACTTTCTTGGATGATTCTGTTGGAAATTAGGTGGGCCTCTAGGATAGGTTTCAAAACTTTTGACCCACTTGATGCATGGATCAACTATCCAGAAGGCTACCAATCTGTCCAAGATGCAAACCCTCAATCTCATCTATCATGATCAGTAATACAATCAATCTAGGAGATAGAAAATCAGTAACAAACATGCAACAAAGATCTATATCATACAAGGAAATAGATTATACCTTTGGAGCTCGGTTGTGCTCTAATAGAGAATTTATTACTTTCTTTGATGACGAACTTTTTCGCGAATCAAATAGGTTTCTCCAAAACCCAATGGCCTTCCACGCAATGACCCTTTATCAGATCTCTTTTCTCAAGAAGATGGGTGGAATCTTCAAGAGAAACTATCTAGAAACTAGAAGGAAACTAGAAGAGGATAAATTGTGCAACACTTGCACAATGAAGAGTGCTTGGGCATGAATTGAAAGAAACTGCGATTCAGATCTAAATTAGCGGAAGACATTCATGGCTAATTTGTAACATGACAGATTTTAAAAAATCTGATTTGGGCAGCATAAATCAGCCATAGAGATCGCATGAGGACTCCATGAATTCATGACCAACAAGTGTATAATTAAAGGAGAACGAAGAAGACTATTACCTCGAAGATTTGTAGACTTCAAATCTCTAAAAAATAGATCCAAAGGTCCGAACTCAGACTTGCAATTAGCAAACAAGTTGCTGGAATTTTCTGCAGTAGTGTTGCCTTTGATCTTCTCCTCTATCTCACTTTCAAATTTGATTGGCTAAGATGGTGGGATCATTATAGAGGAATTGAGAACTATTTTTCCAAGGAAAAATCTCAGACTTTGAACTATCTTCAATGAAGAAGAAAAGAACCCAAAGCTGGACGTGTGGGACACTTTTTGCTCCACTATATGTGTTGGACGTCCAAGGCTAGTATGAGGTTTCTTTTATAGAAACTTTGTGGAAGCTTTCCCAAAAAGTTATCTTTCCTTATTCTCAAAGATGTCCTAAAAGGAAACTATAATCTAAAGATTTATTTCCTTTAAGAAACACTCCAATTAGAAAAGGAAACTAAAGGAACTTCCCATGCAATTAGTAATCCTAGTTGTAGAACACTTACTAATTTTAAGTTCCTAATCCAAAAATGAAACTTTCTCATAGGAATACTAATCCAAAGAGGAGTCCAACCTTTCAAGTAGAGAGACCTACTTAAAATTGGAAACCTTACCCATGGAAAACCTATTATGGACGTCCCACATACTAATGCACACCATGGCCCACATACAATTTATCTAGAATTAAATTCATGTATGCCATCAAAGGCCTATTTGAATTTAAACTCAAAATTATTTTTCCACTAAAATAATTCATCCAAATGTTATCTAAACATCTTAGGAAACCATGCCAATCTTGGTAAGTGACTAGAGAAGGGACCAAAAGACATATTTGCCATTGGCTCCCAAAATGACCAAAATGTCCATGCTAAACCCATAGCAACATAAAGACCATTTTAACCTTAACTCATTCCACTAAAGAGTTATAGGTTGAACTCCAAGGACAAATATATAATATACTAAGCTCGTCATAAAATAACGGTTGTCTTCGACCTACTAAGTGTAATGACCTGAATGCCCCTCTATGTAACATCCATAATCGAGTCAGGTTATCACATGTACTATCAACCTTCCCGATTACATCTAAACCTTATAACTTTATATCCTTAACATAATCATCATTCGGATATCATTCTCTTGGTCCAGGGAGCGACCCACAAGTTCAATATCCATATGGAACATCCATATACTAAGATCTTAGATTTTGATGATTAATCGGATAATTCTAAGGGGACGATTATTCAATCATCAGATGACATAGATTCTATATTGCATCTGCACGTCCCAACTAATTAAGTCCGAGTACCCAAAACACAGAGCTGTTGACCCATGAAAAGAATCTCACCCATAGTAAATTAAAGCACAAGAACTTGACTTCGTCAGTTCACCCACAAATGCTCAAGATTAAGAGCACTGTTCACTCAGTAGCATGAGGTAACTTGATCTCTCTCTGTGATAGTACTATTTTAGAGATCACACCTACCATGGTCCTGTTCAATGCATTGCATATGCACTAATGAGATGAATCCGGGAAAGCCCTCCCATGACTTAGGTATGTCACCCTGAATACAGGAGAGTCTCTCATTATAAATTATACCAAGATAAAGTGCCTAGCTCCATCTCTCAGTTATGAACAAATATGATGTTTCCAGTGTCCATGAATTAGACCTATCTGTGTGTAGACACTACACACCTAATTTATTTACTAAAAATAATGGGCCTTACACAACCGTACATATATACATGTTTAAGCACAAAAGAGTCATTCCATTAAATAACCAGTAAATATCCAGTAACAAAAGATGAGAGTGCAGCTAGTGGGCTTTAGGGCATACACCAATCCCAACAAACTCCCACCTGCACTAAAGATCACTGCTTCCTAACCTAACACCCATAGACTCAACATGAGAAGTGAAGACTTTCTCTGTAAGAGTCTTAGTGAATGGGTCAGCTAAGTTATTTGCTGAAGCAATATGCTCCACCACTATCTCTCCATCCTGAATGAATTCCTGGATCAAGTGGTACTTTCTCTGAATGTGCTTTCCTTTCTTGTGATTCCTGGGCTCTTTGCACTGTGCCACAGGACCAGTGTTATCGCAGTACATGACAATCGGTTTATGCACTACAGGAACAACTCCCAATTCCAATAGGAATTTTCCGAGCCACACTGCTTCCTTCGCAGCTTCCGATGCTGCCACATACTCTGCTTCCATGGTAGAATCAGCAGTACATGATTGCCTGACACTTCTCCATGATATAGCCCCTCCTGACAGAGTAAAGACGTACCCTGAGGTAGACTTTCTGGCATCACTATCAGATTGGAAATCAGAGTCTGTATACGCCAATGGCGTTAGATCATCTGCTCGAAAGGTTAGCATATAATCTTTCGTTCTCCGAAGATACTTGAATATATGCTTAACAGCTGTCCAATGCATAGGTCCAGGGTTTGACTGATATCTGCTAACCATGCCAACGGCAAAGCAAATATCTGGTCTAGTACATAACATAGCATACATGAGGCTTCCAACAACAGATGCATATGGAACTCTCCTCATGCTCTCTATCTCTTCAGATGTCTTTGGACATTGATCTCGAGACAGTGGCACTCCATGTCTAGAAGGTAGGAGGCCCTTCTTGGAGTCATGCATGTTAAACTTGACCAGTATCTTCTTAATATATGAAGATTGGGATAGGGCTAACATCTTATTCTTGCGATCACGCAAAAGCTTGATCCCTAAGATATAGCTGGCCTCCCCCAAATCCTTCATCTGAAATTGAGAGGATAACCAAACCTTTGTGGATGACAATAAACCTACATCATTTCCTATGAGTAATATGTCATCTACATATAGAACCAAAAATGCAACTGCTTTTCCACTTCCTTTCTTATACACACATGGTTCATTAATGTTTTGATCAAAGCCAAAAGATTTGACTGCCTGATTAAACTTGATGTTCCATGCTCTAGATGCTTGCTTAAGTCTATAGATGGACTTCTTAAGCTTACAAACCATGTTATCTTGGCCACTAGCAATGAAGCCCTCTGGTTGCATCATATAGATGCATTCGTCAAGACTTCCATTAAGAAAAGCTGTCTTGACATCCATCTGCCATATCTCGTAGTCATAATGACATGCGATGGCCGAGAGAATCCTTATGGACTTAAGCATAGCCACTGGTGAAAAGGTTTCCTCATAATCGATACCCTCTTTCTGAGTATATCATTTCGCCACCAGTCTTGCTTTGAAGGTTTCCACCTTCCCATCCACTCCTCTCTTCCTCTTGTTAATCCACTTGCACCCTATGGGTTTAATCCCTTCAGGTGCATTTACAAGTTTCCAGACTTGATTGGAATACAAAGAATCCATTTCAGATTTCATCGCTTGCTGCCACATGTCAGCATTTATATCCGTTACTGCTTCATCATAACTAGCAGGATCCTCAACCAGATCTTCAGAGTCTGTCTTAAAAGACACTCCTAGATATCTTTCTGGCTGTCTAGAAATTCTCCCACTACGACGAGGCTCCGGAGTTTTCAAAGGAATATCTTGTTCATCTACTGTCTCAGGATCTGGTACAGATGTTATAGGAGATCCCGGAAGAATCTCCTCAAGTGTTTCTTTACAACTAAGCTCTTGGTGCATCATACAATCATCCTCCAAGTACCTAGCATGAGTGCTGATGAGCACTTTTTGCTCCTTTGGATGATAAAAGATGCCACCTCTCATTCCCTTAGGATACCCAATGAAGTAGCACATTTCCGATCTGGGTTCTAGCTTGGTAGCTTTATCATTCAGTACATAGGCTGGACAACCCCAAATGTGGATATGTCTTAAACTAGGTTTTCGACTTGTCCACATTTCTTGGGGTGTCCTAGGTACTGATTTCGAAGGTACCAGATTTAAAATGTATGCTGCTACTTCTAAGGCATATCCCCAAAAAGATATAGGTAGGGTTGCATGACTCATCATGGACCTTACCATATCAAGAAGGGTACGGTTTCTTCTCTCCGCTACACCATTTTGCTGGGGCGTACCCGGTGCAGACAACTGAGACACAATCCCATGTTGTGTGAGGTACTCCTTGAACTCACCAGGAGGTACTCGCCACCTCGATCAGATCGAAGGGCTTTGATATGTTTCCCTAGTTGTAGCTCCGCCTCAGCCTTGAATTGTTTGAACTTATCAAACGCCTCAGACTTGCGTCGCATTAAGTATACATATCCATACCTAGAGTAATCATCGGTGAAGGTGATGTAATACTCATACCCTCCTCGAGCCGGTTTGTTCATAGGACCACATACATCAGTGTGAATCAATTCTAACAACTCCTTTGACCTTAGTCCCTTTCCAGAGAATGACCGTTTGGTCATCTTTCCCTTGAGACAAGATTCGCACTGAGGAAAATGTTCGAAATCTAATGAGCTTAAAGGCCCATCTTCTACCAACCTCTGAATCCGTTTTAGGTTAATGTGACCCAAACGTAAGTGCCAAAGATATGTGTCATTGATTGAAGATACCTTCCTCTTAAGGGAAGTTGGGTTTTCTTGTTGTACATTATGCAGTGTGGGAGCAATAGGATATATATAAAATAAGTTGTCATGTATTTTACCGGAACATATAATATTTCCATCTCTACTGATATCAATACCAGAATGGAAAGAAACTGAATAATTAAATTCAATTAATCTGAAAACTGAAATTAAATTCTTCCTCATGTCCGGAACATAGAAAACATTATTTAAAACTAATATCCTATTACATGGAAAATGTAAGGTAACAACTCCTATTGCAACTGCCCAAGCTTTAGCTCCAGTTCGGACTCTAAAGGCAAACTCTCCTTTCTCAATTCTCTGCATTATCTGAAACCCCTGCAATGAATTGCAGATATGATTAGTGGCTCCTGAGTCTAGTATCCATGAGTCAGTAGAATCAATCACTAGACAAGTTTCAATGTAGCATGAAAAAGATGTACCTTTCTTAACTGAGGCCAGGAACTTGGGACAATCTTTCTTCCAATGACCTTTGAGGCCACACTTGAAGCATTTCCCTTTGGGCTTTCCATCTGTACCCTTGTCCTTCTTATTACCAGTGTTGTCATTTTTCTGCCCTTTTCCCTTATTCTGCTTCTTCTTGGACTTCTTCCCTTTCGGGTTCAGTTTAGAGGAAGACTGGAAAAAATGAGCTTGGGCTTTGGGCTTCATGATGGCCTCTGCCGCCTAGAGTTCTTTCATTAACTCAGGTAGAGTCATGTCCATCTTGCTCATATTGAAATTGAGCTTGAACTGATTGAAAGAATTCGGCAAAGTTTCGATAATCATGTCAGTCTGACTCCCTGCATCAATCTCAGCCCCTAGAATCACAGCTTCATTGAAACAATCCATCAGCTTGAGCATATGCTCTCTGACAGGTGTTCCCTCAGCCATCCTAGCATTCATGATGGTCCTCATAGCAGCTTGTCTAGCTAGCCTGCTCTTGTCTGCAAACATCTCAGACAAGGACATCATGATTTCATAGGCCGTGTCCATATGCTCGTGCTGTGTTTGCAACACGTTGGACATGGAGGCGAGCATGTAGCATTTAGCCATGCTGTTCGTTTTCTTCCATTTCCTTTCAGCCTCTAACTGGTCATCAGTAGGATTAGCATCAATATCCGGACAGTTTTCTACCAAGACATACTTGTACTCCTCAGCAGTGAGTACTATGTCAAGATTTCTCTTCCAATCTACGTAGTTAGGGCCAGTCAGTTTGTTCTCACGAAGAATGCACATCAACGGACTAAAAGAATCTTTACCCATCTCTTTCTGGATATAAAAGCGGTTTTATAATTAGACATGCAGTATATATGTAATATGCATATGGTGCTTGTTATAAAAGGAAAAACAAAGCACAAAACTTTTTACATTATTTAACCCCAATCATAATGTATCAGTGTTTCAACCTCCTCATAGACCCTCCATCGAAGGGATGGCCGAGCCTACAGTCACGTTGAATTAAGGCATACTTATTTGGATTATCACTATCTGGATACACATCCAGTGGTAGTCCAATCACTGATTGGTTTGGCCTCATATGACAAATAACCTTAAACTCCTAGGGAGAGGTCATTACCGTCTTATGTTAAGTGTATAACCATTTCTTATGAAATTTCCCAGAATGTCTATGATTAAGTCTTCCGAAGGGAAGAGACTTTTATCCATCCTAGAAGTGACCTTTAGTAAGGAGCTCCACCGAAGGGATGGCCGCTCCCACCAACAGTTCATTGACATTCTATAGAAGTGATCTTTAGTAAAGAACTCCACCGAAGGATGGCCGCTCCTACTAACACCTCATTATGAATATTCACATTAGTTCACCCATTAACCCATCAAAGCGGTCTTTAGTAAAGAACTCCACCGAAGGGATGGCCGCTCCTACTAAACTTTAATGAGATAACATGAATCGAAAATGGAAGGCCGTGGGGTCTTTCCTAAAACCCCTCTCCCACTTAATTATTTATCACTAGGGTTTATACTTTTTGACCTTTACATTGTTTTACTCAAAAGCTCTTTTTAAATCTAGCAAACTTGGTTAATTAAATTTATGACTTAAGTCATCTTAAAAATAAATAACCTTTGCTTTAAAACATTTGAGCAAATCCCTTCAAAGAATCAAAGACCTATCTTGGGTTATGAAAACCCATAGGTAGCATCTAATTAGATTTTAGTTTAGCCTTCTTTGGAAACCAAGGGTACCAAGATAAACTAAACCCTATCCAATTTTAAACCTTAGACATATAAAAGGTGCTGGTCTAAGTTCCGTTTAAAATAATTTGCCAAACTAAAAACAATCTAATACAAAAAGATGCCAATTTTAGAACCTAATGGTGGCCATGTTTCTAGGTGACAATTATAGCAATTATATAAAGCATTCATCCATGCATTCCATATATAAAAGCAAATAAAAGTATGCAATCCTTGATGGCTCCCTGCTCTTCGGACTTGTAGTCCTTATCGAACTAGGACATCAAAAATAGATCTCATCTTGCACCAAGAAGTCTTGTCTCCTCCACCACTAAGGAGTCCGGTTACTTGCAACCTTTCTTGAAACTTTCTTCTTCTTGCTTGTTCCAATAAATTAAATTTATACAAGCAAACCCATGAAAAACAAGAACCCAAATTACATTGGAGATACCCTATGCTTTTCAAGAAAGCTTACATCAAGACTAGTTGGAATAAAAGTAAAGAAAGAATTACAACTTCCTATGATTGCTAAACGCGCAATCGTACACTTTTCAACTAATGAAAAAACATCCAAATCCACATAACAATCATGCGAACCATCAAGGATGTAATACATGGCAGCAAACAAAGAGGTTAGTGCATGCAAACACCCTATGTGGATCATTAAACAAATCTGGAAAATAAATTCCAGCAATGTTAATGAAACTTGCACACAACACGCATCACAACATAACTTTAATAGGGTGCCACCATGCCCATAATCAATCTAGGATTAATTATACACAACATGGGATCATGATTTCACACGGAGTGGCTCTGATACCACTGAAAGAAACTGCGATTCAGATCTGAATTAGCGGAAGACATTCATGGCTAATTTGTAACATGACAGATTTTAAAAAATCTGATTTGCGCAGCATAAATCAGCCATAGAGATCGCATGAGAACTCCATGAATTCATGACCAACAAGTGTATAATTAAAGGAGAATGAAGAAGACTATTACCTCGAAGATTTGTAGACTTCAAATCTCTGAAAAAATAGATCCAAAGGTCCGAACTCAGACTTGCAATTAGCAAACAAGTTGCTGGAATTTTCTGCAGTAGTGTTGCCTTTGATCTTCTCCTCTATCTCACTTCCAAATCTGATTGGCTAAGATGGTGGGATCTTAATCTAGGAATTGAGAACTATTTTTCCAAGGAAAAATCTCAGACTTTGAACTATCTTCAATGAAGAAGAAAAGAACCCAAAGCTGGACGTGTGGGACACTTTTTGCTCCACTATATGTGTTGGACGTCCCAGGCTAGTATGAGGTTTCTTTTATAGAAACTTTGTGGAAGCTTTCCCAAAAAGTTATCTCTCCTTATTCTCAAAGATGTCCTAAAAGGAAACTATAATCTAAAGATTTATTTCCTTTAAGAAACACTCCAATTAGAAAAGGAAACTAAAGGAACTTCCCATGCAATTAGTAATCCTAGTTGTAGAACACTTACTAATTTTAAGTTCCTAATCCAAAAAGGAAACTTTCTCATAGGAATACTAATCCAAAGAGGAGTCCAACCTTTCAAGTAGAGAGACCTACTTAAAATTGGAAACCTTACCCATGGAAAACCTATTATGGACGTCCCACATACTAATGCACACCATGGCCCACATACAATTTATCTAGAATTAAATTCATGTATGCCATCAAAAGCCTATTTGAATTTAAACTCAAAATTATTTTTTCACTAAAATAATTCATCCAAATGTTATCTAAACATCTTAGGAAACCATGCCAATCTTGGTAAGTGACTAGAGAAGGGACCAAAAGACATATTTGCCATTGGCTCCCAAAATGATCAAAATGTCCATGCTAAACCCATAGCAACATAAAGACCATTTTAACCTTAACTCATTCCACTAAAGAGTTATAGTTGAACTCCAAGGACAAATATATAATATAATAAGCTCGTCATAAAATGACGGTTGTCTTCGACCTACTAAGTGTAATGACCTGAATGCCCCTCTATGTAACATCCATAATCGAGTCAGGTTATCACATGTACTATCAACCTTCCCGATTACATCTAAACCTTAGAACTTCATATCCTTAACATAATCATCATTCGGATATCATTCTCTTGATCCAGGGAGTGACCCACAAGTTCAATATCCATATGGAACATCCATATACTAAGATCTTAGATTTTGATGATTAATCGGATAATTCTAAGGGGACGATTATTCCATCATCAGATGGCATAGATTCTATATTGCATCTGCACGTCCCAACTAATTAAGTCCGAGTACCCAAAACACAGAGATGTTGACCCATGAAAAGAATCTCACCTATAGTGAATTAAAGCACAAGAACTTGACTTCGTCAGTTCATCCACAAATGCTCAAGATTAAGAGCACTGGTCACTCAGTAGCATGAGGTGACTTGATCTCTCTCTGTGATAGTACTATTTTAGAGATCACACCTACCATGGTCCTGTTCAATGCATTGCATATGCACTAATGAGATGAATCCGGGAAAGCCCTCCCATGACTTAGGTAAGTCACCCTGAATACAGGAGAGTCTCTCATTATAACTTATACCAAGATAAAGTGCCTAGCTCAATCTCTCAGTTATGAACAAATATGATGTTTCCAGTGTCCATGAATTAGACCTATCTGTGTGTAGACACTACACACCTAATTGATTTACTAGAAACAATGGGCCTTACACAACCATACATATATACATGTTTAAGCATAAAAGAGTCATTCCATTAAATAACCAGTAAATATCCAGTAACAAAAGATGAGAGTGCAGCTAGTGGGCTTTAGGGCATACACCAATCCCAACATGAATACCAAGAGAGAGCAAGAGAGTGGGAGGTCCAGCCCATATGCATCTCCTTTTATAGCATTTGCAAACTTTCACTTACTAATTTCCATTAGAAGTCCTACTTCCAAATTAATTAGCAACTTTCTCTTCTTTCTTATGTTAGATATCGCGATCACTGAGAGGGGGGGGGGGGGGGGGGTGAATCAGTGATTCCTTAAAAACAGGTCCAATTTAACAACAAAAGCAAATCAAATCACACAAGGACACCAGATTTAACGTGGTTCACCGAAAGGCTACGTCCACGGTTCAAAGACTGTCCGAACACCAATCCGGAACAGATCTGAATCTATTTAGTCGCACCAACGACAAAGAGCACCAACCCTTAGTTTTAGATAGCACCAACTATCTAGGAAGCACCTACTCCCTTGAGTTTCAGATAGCACCAACTATCTAGGAAGCACCGACTCCCTTTACAATTTATCTGCACCAACAGATAGGATCACCAAACCCTAGACACCAAGCACCAACTTGATGTTCTACAGAATAAGAGTAGAAACCTTTTTCTATAGCCCTTCCCCTCTACAATCTCTCTCTCTCAATCCCTTACAAATTGAAAATTAAAGCATAAACAGAGAGACACTTATCTTATGGACGAAACACCATCTTCAAGAGCACATCCTCGTCCACACTTGCTGTAGAAACTTGTAACAAGACTGCACACAGCAACAGCACTCTCTTCTCTCCAAAACTCTCTCTCTTTTCTTTTCTCTTCTTTCTCTCTTGGTGTCTTTTTAAAAACGAACCAAACATGCCTTTATATAGGTTATAGTAACCCTTAAGAGTGTTCAAAATAGGCTACAATTCATTTAGAAAGAGTCCCAAACGAAATACAAAAGAATGCTGAATTTTCGTGCAAGACTTCTGTTTCTGCGCAACTCTGGTTCCCGTGCTCGGTCGACATCATGCCTTGCTCGGTCGACATCATACACTGCGCGGTCGACATCCTGGGGTGCCCGGTCGACCGACGACACACTGTGTCACGAAAATAACTGGGAGCTACCTGAAACTTTTTCTGCAGGTTTCTCTTTGCTCGGTCGACCGCATGGGGTGCCCGGTCGACCGACCGCTCTGCTTCAGGAATTCTGAATTCCTGAACTGTTTCAACTCTGATTTCTCTTTTAAGCTCTATCAACACCAACCTATTATCATCATGCTTGTGACATTGTGTTGA
Source organism: Litsea cubeba (assembly GCA_012931725.1). NCBI lineage: Eukaryota > Viridiplantae > Streptophyta > Magnoliopsida > Laurales > Lauraceae > Litsea > Litsea cubeba. The sequence goes on from CM022950.1 coordinate 34,760,987, forward strand.
CAATAATTCCAACTCAAAACAATGCTTGAGATACTAATCATTTCAATTCTTCATAAAGCTTCTCAAGTCATCTCAAATTCCAACAATCTCCCCCTTTGGAATTGTTGGCAACACTTTTGGAACTTCAACACTTAGAACACTAGTTGATCTTCATGACGCTTCTTCAGAACCATAGTCTCCCCCTGTCTTAAAAAAAATCAAAATCTCTAACACTCTTGATACCAATCTCCCCAAAGTTATCATAGCATAACTTCTTCTAAGCATAGCTTTCTCCTAGCTTAAGTCTTTCTCCCCCTTTGACAACAAGTCCAAAGGGACCAACGAAGGAGCGAATAGGATATTCAAGGAATACTTTGCTCACCCTTTCAAGCACAACTCCTAAGGATTAGGAGAGTGAGTAACTCCTAATTTTTTCGGAGATACTCGAAGACTTCTTTTGGAAACTTTAGTTCTTGAAGCATTGACATCTCAAATTATTTCTTCATCTCTTCAGCGAAATTCCTGCACATTTCTTCATCAGCTCTTTCATCAAATTTGCCCGGATTTTGTTCAAGACGCTTGATGTAACACTTGCTACCGAAGACTCTGAAGTGCTTGACTGTTGCTTTTCGCCCAAACCATAGCTCATAAGGAGTTTTGTCTTCATGTGGCCTTATCAAGCATCGATTCTGAATGTATACAGCCGTATGGATTGCCTCTTTCCAGTATTTGTCAGCTAGCTTGCTCTCAGTTAGCATTGTACGAGCCATCTCTTGAACGGTGCGATTTTTCCGTTCCACAACTCCATTTTGCTGTGGAGTTCTAGGGGCTGAATACTGTCTTTGAATGCCATGGTGCTCACAATAGTTAGTGAACTCTTCAGATGTGAATTCACCTCCTCGATCAGACCTTAAAATCTTGATATGTTTTCCAAGCATATTTTCAACCTGTGCTTTAAACACTTTAAAACGATCAAGTGCTTGATGTTTATGCTTAAGAAACAATACCCATGTCATACGAGTATAATCATCAATGCATAACATAAAATACTTATCTCCATTGGTGCTTTGAGTTCGCATCGGTCCACAGAGATCAGTGTGCACTAGCTCAAGAGGTTTCTTTGAATGATGCTCCTTTGACTTGAACATTACCCTCGTTTGCTTTCCCTTTTGATAAGAATCGCAAATGGGGTTGGAAGGCTTTTCAATTGTAGACATACCTCTGACAGCCTTTGAATTGCAAATCTTTGACATGTTATCAAAGTTTAGATGCCCAAGGCGTTTGTGCCACAACCAACTTTCCTCTGTCCGACTCATCAAGCAAGTCTTTTCAGCTCCATCTGACAATGTATAGAGATTTCCAGCAGTCCTAGATCCAGTAGCCACTGTTTTGCCATTGCTACACTTCTTGATAGCAAAACCATTCTTAGTGAAGATAACTTCGTGGCCTTTGTCACAGATCTGGCTCACACTAAGCAAGTTGTGTCTTAGTCCAGACACATATAAGACCTCGTCTGATCTGATCTTGTTTGCCTTTAGCTGAACAACACCTTTTCCGCAGATTTTGGCACCATCATTGTTACCAAACTTCACTGATCCGCTTTCATAGTGCTGTAATTTGACGAATTTTTCCTTATCACCTGTCATATGGCTTGAACAACCACTATCAAGGACCCATGGTGCTGTCTTCTTTTGTGCACTGAATGCCGTTTGCACAATGAGAGATTCTTTGGAATTATCTTCCCTTTTCTTTGCCCTCCATGCCTTAACTAACTTGGGTTTCTTTTCAACCTGAAATTGGTTAGCTATAGGCAACCTACAATCCCTAGCCAAGTGTCCATAATTATGACACATATAACATTCAATTTTGTGGCTGTTTAGGATTGAAAAAGGGTTCCTAGTCACAAATGGGCTGTTTCTAACATAGAATTTGCAATCAGCTCTTTTATGTCCATATCTATTACAATGATAGCAATAACCATAGAATCTGAACATTCTTCCTTTCTTAGGTGGCTGGTTAAACTCCACAACCCTTTTCTTATTGACCATCTCAATACTAGGCTGAATTTGATGCTTTGTAGCCTTGAGAGGTATGGTACTTTGTTTCATAAACAAAGAAGATGCAGCTTTAGAGGATTCTCCGGTCTGAAATCCAATACCAAATTTATTGTGGAAGGGCTTTTGAAATTTCAGAATTTCATTGAGTTTCATTGTCCCTTCAATCGCTTGGAGTGCTTTGAGTTTTCGGCTACTTTCCAAGTTTTCAGCCTTTGCTCTATCGATTTCAGTTTCAAGTTTCATAGCCGCTTCCTTTTTGATACTTATTTGATTTTGAAGGACTTCCACCATTCTTTTATATTCTTCAACTTGAGTTTTCAAAGCAATAACTGAACTTTCAGATTCATGAAGAAGTTTCAGATTTTTCTTACTTGTTTTTCGTTCCATGCTAAGCTCCTCAAGTGCGGCAATGAGTTCTTCTTCGAGATTGACCTCAGCCTCCTCTTCCTCTTCCGGCTCTTGCTCCTCTTCTTCTTCAACGGTAACCATGAAGAGAGCTTCAGTTGCCTCGGCTGATTCATCATCGTCTGAAGTTTCAGACGTGCTGTCATTATATTGACTGATGAAGCTTTTTGCTTTGCCCCTCTTTCTGAAATTTTTCTTCCACTTACTCTTATCAACATAAGAGTCATCATCATTATTTTCTTTCAGCGGACACTTCGCAGCAAAGTGACCAACACCGCCACAATTGAAGCATTTAAAGGGTAGCTTCCCTTTGTACTTTCCATTACTTCCTTTCTTCAGCTTTCTAACAAATTGAGCCTCAAGCTCATCATCATCAGTATCAGAATCATGACCAGCAGTCTCTTTTCCCTTTTTCTGAACTTTGAAGGCCGCTTCTCTATCAGATGAAGACGTCTTACCTATGCGCATCTCATAGGCAGTGAGTGAACCATGCAACTCAACCATCGAAAATTCATTCAGATCCTTAGGCTCTTCTATGGCTGAGACTTTTGAATCAAACCGGGGAAGAAGAGATCTTAGAACCTTTTTGACGATGACTGGTTCTTTAATCTCCTCCCCTAGTCCACGAATGTCATTCGTGACTTCATTCACTCGTTGCAAATATGAGTCAACATTCTCGCTTTCCTCCATGCGAAGAGATTCAAATTGAGAGCGATGGGTTTGCAATTTTGCTTCTTTGATCTTCTCATCTCCTTCATGAATGCTTTTCAACTTGTCCCATATTTCCTTGGCTGTTTTGCATGCAATTACTTTGACCAGCTCGCTGTCCACAAGGCCACTAAAGAGTGCATTCTGCGCCTTAGAGTCGTTGTCTGCTAACTTCTTCGTTGCAGCATCATTGGGTACAATGGCAATATTATAACTGACTCTGACAGTCTCCCAGACATCATAGCCAAGTGACTTAATGAAAGCCTGCATTCTGATCTTCCAGAAGGAGTAATTAGAACCATCAAACAAAGGTGCTTTCTTATTCCCTGTATTGGTTGCCATGTGATTTGACAAGAGATCACCCTTAGCGTGTTAAGCTTTTCAAGGGAACCTTACGCTCTGATACCAATTGTTAGATATCGCGATCACTGAGAGGGGGGGGGTGAATCAGTGATTCCTTAAAAACAGGTCCAATTTAACAACAAAAGCAAATCAAATCACACAAGGACACCAGATTTAACGTGGTTCACCGAAAGGCTACGTCCACGGTTCAAAGACTGTCCGAACACCAATCCGGAACAGATCTGAATCTATTTAGTCGCACCAACGATAAAGAGCACCAACCCTTAGTTTCAGATAGCACCAACTATCTAGGAAGCACCTACTCCCTTGAGTTTCAGATAGCACAAACTATCTAGGAAGCACCGACTCCCTTTACAATTTATCTGCACCAACAGATAGGATCACCAAACCCCAGACACCAAGCACCAACTTGATGTTCTACAGAATAAGAGTAGAAACCTTTTTCTATAGCCCTTCCCCTCTACAATCTCTCTCTCTCTCAATCCCTTACAAATTGAAAATTAAAGCATAAACAGAGAGACACTTATCTTATGGACGAAACACCATCTTCAAGAGCACATCCTCGTCCACACTTGCTGTAGAAACTTGTAACAAGACTGCACACAGCAACAGCACTCTCTTCTCTCCAAAACTCTCTCTCTTTTCTTTTCTCTTCTTTCTCTCTTGGTGTCTCTTCATAAAAACGAACCAAACATGCCTTTATATAGGTTATAGTAACCCTTAAGAGTGTTCAAAATAGGCTACAATTCGTTTAGAAAGAGTCCCAAACGAAATACAAAAGAATGCTGAATTTTCGTGCAAGACTTCTGTTTCTGCGCAACTCTGGTTCCCGTGCTCGGTCGACATCATGCCTTGCTCGGTCGACATCATACACTGTGCGGTCGACATCCTGGGGTGCCCGGTCGACCGACGACACACTGTGTCACGAAAATAACTGGGAGCTACCTGAAACTTTTTCTGCAGGTTTCTCTTTGCTCGGTCGACCGCATGGGGTGCCCGGTCGACCGACCACTCTGCTTCAGGAATTCTGAATTCCTGAACTGTTTCAACTCTGGTTTCTCTTTTAAGCTCTATCAACACCAACCTATTATCATCATGCTTGTGACATTGTGTTGACAATAATTCCAACTCAAAACAATGCTTGAGATACTAATCATTTCAATTCTTCATAAAGCTTCTCAAGTCATCTCAAATTCCAACATCTTAATTATAATAGAAGTCTCACTTCCATTAATAATTTGTAACATACTATTACCACTATTAGAAGTCTCACTTCAAATAGAAATAATAAGTTTCCTTTTAAAGTTCAACTAGAATTAGCATCTTTCTGATATGGGCTAGCGTGGGGACCACCACGGATTCCTTAGAAAGCTGGCTCCAACTGAAACACGCGACCCCACATCTCATGTGCAATCCGGGCCCACAGTTAATTACAAATAACTCCACTATATAAATGCAATCGAACTCCAGTCTTAGGAAATTACATAGAAGACCCTAAACTTCTCTATTACCACAAGTAGGCCCCTCTATCAATATCCATGGATCAATTGGACCTGTCTTCCAAATTAGATCCATATCTTATTATCCTTGAGCCCCAATTAATTATAATGATCAATGGTACCTTTCCAATTAACTCTTAATCGGAATGGGTGTACACTTACCAATGATAAATCCATTAATTGGCACATGGGGATATTAGAGATAGATTCCATCTTGACCATTGAATGTTCCCACAGATCTACTACCATGTACGCAAACCACTGAGATGTTGACCTACAGTTGGCCTTACTCATTGGTGACTCAAAGCAAATGAATAGATAGAAACTTGAGTTCATTAATGTCTCAGGATTGAGAGCTTACTGTTAGGGAATTATGAGAGCAGACCTTAATATAAAGACAGTGTTTATAAGGTGCTTCTCATGGTCATTCAATACATCCAATGTACCAGCACTATGATCCAGAATCTTTCATTCTGATGATCGAGACAAATCACACTATCTCATAGTGATCAAAATGCTGCAACTTTGTCAGTCTGAGATGTCCAGTCTCATCACTGGTTGTGAAAATATTCAAGTATAAGATTTATTATACATGTCTCCTGTATGTGGATCTCATCCATACACATGTATTACATCTAGTATACTTATGGACTCCGGTTCATCTCATGAACCATTATGTCATTCGTATTGGTTATGTGCAAGTATATAATAAAACACCATTCATCGCATGAAATGGAAAGCATGAATATATTGATTAATAAAAAAATGAATCAATTTATTACATCATATGCTGGTATTGAGACCATAAAACTAACAGATTTGACACTCATACCTGAAGTGGTGACCTTTGAACTAGGTTGGCCAGCTATCTTCTATTCTTTGATAGATATGATGGATGGCCTTTAAATGTTGCTTCGTATTTCATTTTATCTCTATTCATATGTATAGTTGTGTGATGTGTACCTATCGATGGATAATGATGATGATGCGGGCTTTAACCTAGGGTGTAACTAGAGGAGACTTGATATGTGTTAATGGAGATGGATCGCTATGTCTGGGGCTGTCCAAGTTATTCAATTGTCGAATGGATTAGGATACCTTTGAAATGGAACCTTGGCATGATACAAACAATTAGAATTGATGGTTATACTTTGATGGATTATTTTATAATCGATGGATTTCCTGATGATAGATCGATTATTGTGATGGAATGGATACTGAAGGTTTAACTAAACCTAGATCAACCTTCTATTTAAGCCTTAACACAGGTTAAGGTCTTTTCTCATATTATAATATGAATTTCAATCCAAATTAATTAATCTATCCAATTAACCTAAGTCCAATATAAAAATCTATCACCACTAAAGAGAGGAGGCACAAGATTTTTACGTGGAAAACCCTACTCGGGAAAAAACCACGGGTGGTAGAAACCACCGAAATGCAAAGCACTATGTATTGAAGATTATAAGTGAACTCACTATACGTTTTACACAGTTGAAACTCAACCTAAAGGACTGTGAAGAACTTGTCGACGACCCACCGTTCACCTTCCATGTGCTAGCTTGAAACCCACCTTGAACACCCCTTAAAGGTGCTTGAGAGAAGAAGGAACACTACTAGAAAAAAGACTTTTTATATCGGTTACAAAAACTTCCTTATATCGGTTTTTCATAAAACCGATATAATATCTTCGGTCAATATTTTTTATATCGGTTAATAATTTTTTATTTCGGTTAAATTGTAACCGATATAATAATCGCTATATATCATATCAGTTAACAAAGATTCGATATTAATTGATATATTTTATATCGGTTATTATTAAACCGATATTATATACACTTCTAAAATACACTTATTTATATCGGTTTTAAAAATTTATTAATATCGGTTATTAGTAAAACCGATATTATATACACTACTATAAAAATACAATGATTTATATCGGTTTTAAAAATTAGTAATATCGGTTATTAGTAAAACCGATATAATATGTCCCTTTCATTACTCAATATATATAATTTTTCACTGTGGGCTCACTACCGTTTCCCACCCTTTATTTCCTTCTTTCCCACCTGTTTTCTCTTCCCGAGGAAAATAAAATAATTTTTACCGAGGAAAATCAGTTTTTTACGACGAAAATTAAACGTCGGTAAGTTTCCCACATTTTTTTTTCCGTCTCCCGCCTCCAAAAAGCCCTATTTTCGCTCTCTCTGGTATTTCTCTCTTTCGCGGCTCTCTGCGCTCTCTCTCTCTTCTCTCGTTCTCTCGTTCTCTGCTCTCTCTCTCTTCTCTCGTTCACTGCTCTCTCTGCTATTTCTCTCTCTCTCTGCTCTCTCTGTCTCTCTCGCTCACTCTTGCTCTATCACTCGATCTCTCTGCTCTCTCTCTCGATCTGCTCTTTCTCTATCTCTCTGCTCTCTCTTTCTTACTCTCTCGCTCTCTCTTCTGTAAGGCTCATCGCCGAGGGTGAGCCTGGAAGATCGCAATTTCCCCCGGATCTGCATCTGGGAATCAGACGGCGCGGCCGGGGACATCACCTTCGATATCATCGACGATGTGCAGGCGTCGAAATTTTATTGTGACGGCACCGGATTGGATCACGGCCAAACGGTGGCGGCAGCGACGGCTGCTCCGCAGAGAAGGGGCCCTTGCTGTTTTAAAGGGGAGACGAAGAGGCCCGGGCAGACGATTTCTAAAGGGCATAAGAATTATGATTTGATGCTTAATCTGCAAAAGGGGATAAGGTAATTGAATTTGTGGGTTTGGTGTTGAAGGGCGAGTGTTCTGTGATTTTGTTTGAAGGCATTGGTTGGTTGATTTTGAATTTTGCAAATTGGGGTTTGTTTGAATTGCAGCTATTCAGTTAGGAAATCAGCTTCTAGGTAGATGCGTGAGCTGAGGCAGGCGGATTTCGATCCCAGAGAGAAGTTCTGGTCGTGGTTTCCGCCTCCCTCGCATCAGTCCGTGGAGTTTCAATGGAAGGACTACTGTCCCATGGTTTTCAGGTATGGATGGATTTTCATGTTAGTTTTGATTTTGAATAATTACCATGAATGTGGAATGGAACTTGAATTATGTTGTTCAATTCAATGCTTTTGGAGATGGGTTAATTTTCAATGAATTTGGATTGTGAATTTCTGGTTGGGTCTGGTTTTGATGGATTTGTTGGGCTATTCAGACATTTGAGGAAGTTGTTTGCGGTAGATCCAGCAGACTACATGCTAGCTATTTGTGGAAATGATGCATTGAGAGAGCTGTCTTCTCCATGGAAGAGTGGCAGTTTCTTTTACCTGACTCAAGATGATAGATTCATGATAAAGACAGTGAAGAAATCTGAAGTTAAGGTTAGTCATCCATGCTTTTGGTATAAAGACCTTCTCAGGTAATTAAAACTCTAGAGCAAGTGTATTTCTCCATTTCATATATAAATTTATGGGTTTTTTTTTCTGGTTTGCAATGTGTACGTGCCTTGTTGCTCACTGATGTCTTTCAGACAAATTGAATGTGATTGTGAGTTCCTGGAAGCAGAGAGGATCATGGACTACAGTCTCTTGGTGTGTGTACATTTCTACTTGATGTTTCTTGCTTCTGTTTCTGTCATTTCCTATTTTGGGGCTTGTTTATTGAATAACTGTAACAATCCAAAGACCACCACCGTAAAATGACACAATGAACTAACTTTTTCTCTTATAAAATTCCAATGACCACATTGATTCCATCCTGATCTCACATGGAAACAAAGGTGGTGGTTATTTATTTATTTGGCATACACAGGTCCAGGATATCTTTCAAGCTGGCAACTTTGTATGTTAGATGAAAACTAGGTTTTTTGTCTATGCAATTGTATGGAGTTTTGTGTTTATTTATTTGTCATGAACAGGTGCATATCCTGTGTTCTGGCTTATTTGTCTATTATATGGAATGAAGTTTCTTGGTTACACTGTTCTGTCAAGTTTGCAGTTATTTGTTTTATTGAGGCTTAAACAGGTCTAAGCATGTAGTGTTATCTGGCTTCTTTCTCATTGTAGATTGAGACTAGTTTTTATAGGTTATGTTGTTCTATCTAGTTTTCGGTTATTTATTCATTTATCCAAAAATGGTGTACGGAATACGGACAAGACTGTTGCTTGTTTTTCTTTGCCAAAATCTTGGCCTTTTTGTAAGGACAATAGGTCCACAGTTGACTGCTGTAACCACTTATTTATGCTTTGGTTTGAAGCTAGCCTGGGTTGGAATGTATAAATCACCATTAGAGTTGGTTAATTTGCATACGAATTCTGGCATTTAGAATCCAAGATAACATTTGGAATTGTGTGATATGTGTACAGTGTGTCATATTTTTGTCTGATTATTTATTTATTGCTGCTGGTGTTATTCTCTTGTCATCATCACCATTGGATTTGGAGGTTTTTCTTTTTGTTGTCCCAAACACTTTAATGTTCTCTTTGTGGTTTTTTCTTTTCAACTCTTTTGGCTCGGAATGGAAGGGAAAATTCTAACCAACCATTGTCTCAAGTCTTCCTCATCTCAGAGGATCAATGGAAAATTTCATCCCTGGAAAATCCCATAAAAGTGTTCTGGGAAAACAGGAATAAACTGAAGCAAAGCCAACTGAAATTGATTGAAGATCTTGTGATCACTTAGAGGGTCACATGAGTTTGTATAGGCTTTCATTTCATTCCATAAGAAATAATGTGTAATGTTTCTGAGTTCCAAAAACCACAGATGTTGCTGGCTGATTGGTTGAAAATCAATACCATCTGCATCTCCTTCATCCTTTATTATATAGAAATGATTGACAGATTCTGTGAATACATGTTTAGAAACAGAATAGTATGAGATCTGATCTAATTACACCCAGGCCAGCTCTATTTACACCCAATCAATCTTTGACTTGTGTTGTCCAATCAATCATGATGTGCATAGCATACCCATTTCATATCTTTGAGGATTGTCTTTTCTATTACTTGAGTCTGGTGTGCTGGAATGTTGTGTTGCCTTATCTTTTTGGTCAACCTTCTCAAACTGCTCTTGTATGTTTGACGTGTGATGACATGTTGTGTGATGACCTGTGTGGTCCACCAACTTGTGGTCTTCCTTATTTCTTACTACTTATTAATGATACTTGGATCTAAACAATATTAGCCATGCAATCAGATCATTTGATTTTTATTAGGTTGGGTTTACCGAACATTGTTAGCCTTGAAATTAGATTCCCTAAGCTTGTTAGATGAATGTTGCATCTTATTTGGCAGATCATTTCCTTTTTTGTTCTTTAATTACTATTTCAAATACTAGTCTCATTGAGGACTGGAAATTATTGTACTATGTGCAAGCCCCAGTTCTAATTCACATGTGAGTTAATTTATATCTCTTTAAAAAAAAAAAGATTTTTTTTGCAGGAAGGAAAGAGTAGCTAGCTTGTATGAGGATAACCCTTCAATTGCAAATAAAGATTTAGATCATGACGAAGTAGCCTTGGTATGTGGTATAATTATATTTGTATTGCATGATTTTATTAACCATCAAATATAGTGACGAATACATACTATCACGAACATGGATTGACTTTGATTTTTTTTATACTGATTCTTGGTTGTGATAATCGTGGATGCGTAAAAGGCATGGGTGACGGAGTTTCAAAGACCTCCATCAAGTATTTAGATCCTTACAAGAAAGCATTACAAAAGGAACAGGAATCGCAAGTTATCCTACAAGCTCAAGTGGATAAATTGGAAAAACAAAGAGACAGAGCATTCTTGCATTTATGATTTCAGAATATGCTCCTTAGGTACTTCCCATACATTGTTATTTACATTTTGATCGGTTTTGGAGGTTAGGCGTCAGAGTTTGGATCTACTATCCCCATCATTGGCTTCACAAACATTTTTTTTTTCAGTCAGTAGCATTCAAAAATCTTGAGAACTATAAATATACATTGTTTGAATGGTCAGAAGTAGAAGATGAGAAACCAGAGGAAAGATACATGGGATGACTGAAAATAAACTGTGTTATACATGTGACTGTGAGCAACACTTAAGTTAGTTAAAAAAAATGTTCTCTATTTGAGAAAAAAAAATCTGTACCTAATCAGATTTTACTCAACTGCATCACGACTTATGAACCGCCTGCCACCCATAATGCCTTCTCTGAACCTAATCAATAACAAAGGCCAATCAGATTAGTCAGGTCATGATTTCAAACTAACTGAGCCAGGCATACTCAAAAACTCAAAAGTGTTACCCCAAGCTTGGCCTGACCTTGACAAGGAGTAAAAAAAAGTAAACTGTTCCATAGGATGGACCTTACTGGTGAGCATCCATGTTGTTCCATAGGAATGACCCTATTGGTGAGCATCCATTTTGAACTAACTGAGCCCATTTGGCAACTTTTTACTAAATTCAGCAGAACTCAAAGTAAAGGGGGTTTTCATTGAAGTAGTAGTAAAGATGTGAACAGTAAAGGGCCTAAGATGAAGATGTATACGAGGACCATTACTTTTCCACAATTTAATCTTCTCTGCAACACCAAGATACACAGATACAGCATCCCAAATAAAAAATGAAGTATCAAGATACACTACAACATGATCCATAGCCCGGGCACCATAGTAGAATTTACTAGGATGATGAGTGGATGAGTGGGTAATCATTTCTTATCAAAGGTGAGTACTTAAATTTAATGCCAGTAAATTTTTTTTTCGATTTTTGTTCCTCACCTGAATGCATATTAGTTTTCACACTCTAGCAACTATACCCTGAACCATAAAGGGAATTCAGTTGTGCATATGACATCCTTAATCATATGTTAATCTTGCTATTTTTTTATGCAGGTTGAATGAAAAATACAACTCAATTTTATTGAAAGAGTCCATGCAGTTAGGATGCAACCAATATGAAGGCCAAGTATGTAGTCTCTTTCGCACACAAGTTTGGAATAATGACATTATGTTGGATATAGAAATGAATGAACATAAGTTTTTTTGGTGCATCTTTCTAGTGTGTTGGGGTATTAAAGTGCTATGGTCAAATGGTGTATGACTGATGACGTAGTGGTGAATGACTTTGTAGTGTGTTGGGGCATTGGGTTGTTTATATGAAGTGTTTTTTTTGTCATGTACAGGTACTAGCAGGTTGTAAAAAAAAATTACATGTCACACGTACAGGGGAGACTATGCCGAAATTTCGAGAAAATCTTTCCAGGTACATCCCATGGTTTTTGGGTCTACAAAGATGTGAACCTTTTCTATGAACCACTTTACTTCATTTAAGTTGTGTTTGAATGCATATGGTGGCTGTTTTTACCAGGAAATCTCATTTTACTCTATAGTTCTTCATGCATGAGATAGGAAGCATATATATATACAAAGGTTTTTGTTGTTTAGAAGTTAGTATTTTGAGGTATATTGCATGTTTTTTTATCGTGGTACAGCAGGTTTTTTTTATATTAAAAAAAAAATTGTGAAATTATATCGGTTTTTAATGAAACCGATATAACAAACCAATTACATATTTTTTATATCGGTTATTCTTAATCAATTATATCGGTTATAATTTAACCGATATAATAAACCATATGAAACCGATATAACAAACCAATTATATATTTTTTATATCGGTTATTCTTAATCAATTATATCGGTTATTATGAAACCGATATAAAAAATCATATGAAACCGATATAACATATATTAATTATGTCGGTTTGGCTATAAGTTATATCGGTTTTACAATAATTTATGATATAAATACATATGATATTACATCGCTTTAGGCTTAACCGATATAAAATATTGCACTTATTATATCGGTTCCGTTTATCTTTTATATCGGGGGCACTTATATCGGTTTGAAATTCACTCGAAAACCGATATAATATGTCTTTTATATCGGTTTTTAGCCGATATAAAAACCCTTTTTTCTAGTAGTGGAAAAAGAAAATATCTTCAGCGCAGTCTCACTTGCAAGATATGCCCACAAAGTCTCTCTTAGATGAATGCTCGATGCTTGAGAGACTTAGATAGCTCAAGTAATTCTTTTGTGGCTGGAAGGGGTATATAAATAGCCCAAGGTTCGTGCACAAAGCTATGGGAATAGCAAAAGGCCTCTTTGGAAAAGAGTTTGAAACAGATCAGCACGAAAGAGTCCAAACTGGGCAGAAGTTCCTAGCTCTTTATAGTGAACATGTATTTTGCCTTGTGCCAGAACATAGCTCGCTCCAGTCTCGCTATAGTGGTACAACATTCTAGGAGAAGCATGTGACGCAAGTTGCAACTCCGGATATGACTCTTTAAAAGTCTTCTAATGCATCCAGAAGTCTTCAAGCCTTGTAAAAAAAGTCCAGAAGTTGTCTTCCACTGTCAAAGGCTTTCTTCAAAGTCCATTTCTAAACAAAATAAAAATTACAACTCAATTAGGACTTAAGTTTTGTTCAAACTAGGAGAATTAGCCAACTAATATTCTAACAGATACTTTGATGGGTCTGGTATCATTGCTTGGATGGGAGTGATAGTTTGATGGATTGAACCATTTTGATTGGATTCATAGACCTTGCTCGCCCAAGGGGAGCCTAGCCGAACACCACGTTCATATATGATCCTTCGCATTGGGCATTGAAACCCACTCGGTTGAAAAGTCTGGCCAAGAGCCGATCACCTATGGCAGGGTCTAATTCTCTTTGCCATCTAGATGAGATTCTTTGAGGTGGACATATGCCATTTGATACAACACTTTGACACTTAGGCAATGCACTTTGCATGATACCAAGCTTTGCTCAACTACTCTAGTAACTTTACTTTAGTTGGGTTGCATGATAACAAGTTTTGGTCAGCTATTTCGATGACTTTGCTTTAGTCAGCCCTCCTGTACGTGCATCCCCGCTGCAAATCATGTGAAGTATGAGAGGGTAGCGTCATGATTTTACTGGTATTGGCCCGTGTGGATGTGCCTTTTTTTATTACATTGGTGGTAGGGATATCTATTTACATTGGCTCAACACTTTATATCTATTCTACCACTGTCAGCCTGGTTCTCTTTTCATTATTACTCTATTAATCATGTTTATTGTCTATTTTCTATTTTAATGCATTCATTCTATATTTATGTATATTGTTCTTCCTAGATCCTATAGATCTCAATCTATTTACCCTTGATGCTATAGGTGAGCCCATCACCGTTACCCCGGAGAGTGAGGTGTTCTATGCGACGCTTGTAAGATCCCGACCCCAGTCCTTTTGTTTAGTATTGCTTTAATCGTGGTTTAACTTTTTAAGCGAGATTTGATTTAGTTTGACCGCGTATTTGAGTTTGACCGGATTTTTCCTTGCCTTGGAGATTTTAAAGACCGTTGACTTTGGTTTGACCCGGTCCTTATAATTTGTATTTTTATGAGAAATTACTTTGGATTTCTTAAAAATTCTGGTTTTGACATATTTTGACTCATTTGATGAGGTTTAACAACTTTCATGTTTTGATCATTTCGATTTGATACTCAGAAATCACGTTTTTCGAGGAAAAAGGGCAAAAATGGCATTTTCACTAAATCTGTCCATGAATTTCGAAAATTTCAGAAATTGGGGAAAATACACTTTTTGGAAACTAGATATTTCGCCGATCGTTTTTGTTTCCTTCGTCGTTTTCATCCGGGGCCCGCTTATACCATTTTTAGCTTGATGAAGACCGGGGCCCACAAGACCCATTCTATAAGAGGGGAACCCCTCTCTCCTTCTCCTTCATTCGTTTCCAGCAAGGGGCTGAGCTAGGGCTCTTTCCCTCTCTTCCCACTCTTTCTCTCTCATCTGAAACACCTCTCTCTTGGAGCTTTCATGGAGATTTGATCTCACCTCCTTCTTCTCCTCCCTCTTGGCTTTCCAAAGACCCCATTTTCAAGAGCATTGGGCTAGGACAACCCTCCTCTTCAAGCCCTTCTTCTTATTTGGAACACCCTAAGGTTAGCATTGGTTTTCTTTTCTTTAAATCTTTGTTTTCCTTCTCATTTGGAGTGTTTTAATCATTCATGCAATGGGTTTTCATGGAGCTTGGAAAATGATGGATTTCTAGGGTTTCTTCTTGAGCCATTTTGGGGATTTTATGATTTGTGGAGCTTGAGGCCATAAGTGGACTTCATGGAGTGTTTTTACATCTTCTCTTGACCAAGGCAAGTGGAATTTTCAATTAGTATGATGGTTTCATTTCTCTTGTTTGGTTTCATGGCATTTCATGGTTAAGTTCTCATCTCTTCATGATTTATGGATTTACTTTGAATAAATGAAGCAATGTTTTGTTGATTTCCTCTTATGCTATTGCCTTATAATGTATTGGAGGTTGGTTTCACTTTAGTTAATTTGAAAATTTTGCTTTCTTTGTGTTAAGAGTTGGTGTTCAAAGAAATGGGGAAAAACTTTGATTTTAAAAGTGTTTGTTTGGTTAATTAGATTGCTATTGATTGGGGATTTGATGAGTTTGGAAGGTCAAGGAAGGGCCCAAATGATCTAGGAAATTTGTATGAAGGTTTGGGAATGAAAAAGAATCAAAAATGAAGAAAGAAAATCAGAAAAAAAATGAAGAAGAGTGCATTCTGCACTCAGCCCGGACTGGGACAGAGCCCAGTCCGCTCGAGCGACCCAGTGGGCCGCTCGAGCGGACCAGGTTCTGTCTGGGCTTCGCTCGAGCGGACCCTGGGTCGCTCGAGCGAGGCCCAGTTCTGCCTGGGGCCTGGTTCAGGTCCGAAACTGGGTCTGTTTCAAGGATTTTCTGGGCCCGTTTTAAATCTGTTTTGGGCCTGTTTTTGGGGTGTTCTTTGGGCCTATTTCTTGGACCATTCAAGTCAGTTTTTGGGCCATTTCAAGACCTGATATTGGGTCATCTTAGGGCCTGATATTGGACTATTTTAAGACCTGTTTTGTGGGCCTGTTTCAAGGCCTGCTTGGGCTGTTTTTAAAACCTGATATTGGATCATCTAAGGTTCAGTTTTGGGCTGATTTAAAACCTATTTGGTGGGCCATTCAAAGATTAGTTTTGGGCTGTTTTAAGGTTTGTTTTATGGGCCATTCAAGGTTTAGTTTTGGACTATTTCAAAGTTTGTTTGTGGGCCAATAAAGGCTGAGTTTTGGGCTGTTATAAAATCTGTGTTGTGGGCCATTCAAAGCTAGTTTTTAAGAGCTGATTTAAGGTCTGTTTGTGGGCCTGTTCCAAGTTAGTTTTGGGTTTGTTTTAAAACTTGTTTCTTGGACCATTAAAGGATTTGTTTTGGGCTGTTTTTAAGGTTTGTTTTGTGGTCCATTCAAGCTTAGTTTTTGGACTGTTTTACGAATTGTTTGGGCCTTGTTTAAAGGGGCTATTTTGGGTTAAATGAGTAGGCTATTTTGGACTTGGTTTAAGGCCAGCTATGGGCCTGTTTTGAAGAGTTTTGATATTACTTTGACACTTGGAAATTTGTGAAATGGGAATGGGACCAATGAGAGAATGAGCGTATGTGAGATTATCCGGGAACCTTTCGGGTCTCAATGCGCACTTTATCATTTAAATATTATGGATTTTCATTGGCATCAAACACATTCTTTATTAATCAATGTTTAAAGGTTAAATGTGCATTGTGATGGTTCCTTGGTAAATCATTAAGTCATCCTACATAATTCCATTCCATTTCAAGTCAGAAAAATGTATTTGTATTTGTATTAGTATTTGTATTTGTTTTCTTTGGTGGACTAACTTAAATAGCATCGATGATTTGTCATAAAATCATGTGTCTTCCTATGTTTGAAAGGGTTGCGCGTATGATTTTATACAAATCACCTCGATGCGTATTTGAACGGTTTACCATAGATATTCGTATGTTTTCTCCGATTCGATTTGAAAAGAGATTTGGAGTATGTTCGACACATTCGGGATTTCTTCGATGAGTTTATTGTTTTGATAAGACTCGTATTTGAAAATAAAACCCTCGAGGCAAGACTGGGCCAGAGCTATGTGGTGCGAGCCCATGAGCCAAAGAGGCTATGACTTCGAAAACAAAACCCCGAGGCAAGACGGGGCCAGAGCTATGTGGTGTGAGCCCCTGAGCCAAAGGGATTAGTATTATGTTAGATTTGTATCTGTTTGAGTTTTAAAACTAAAGGCACCACTAGGCTTAGGTCACCTTGTCGGGCTGATCACCCGGCTTGGGATCTTTACTTTGTCCGCCAGCTGCAGCTTGGATTCTGTCTGTACCGACCATGGCAACGGTAATTATCTGCCGGTCCCATTTGTATGGCTACGGTTCGGATACTTTTGATCTGCCGGTCCCATTTGTATGGCTACGGTTCTGATCCTCTGTTTAGTACCACGTTCAGTGGCTACGCTCTGTTTGCTCTTATTACTTCGGTAATAGGAGGATTTAGCTAATTTTGGTTGCCAGTGTTTTATCTGTACATTGCTTTAGGTTATGATTCTCGTTAGTTATACTTTTTATGCTCAGATTTGTTTAATGTCTACGATATCGATCTTTATCATATTGTCACTATTATTCGGGATTTGAAATGTATTTCCGACGATTAAACGTTTGATGCAGGCTTTTATCTTTTTGAGATATTCGTACATCTGATATTGCTCTTTTACTTGTTTCGATATTTATGTTCTAGCTTTCGATCATTTTAGCATGCTTTATTGTCATTATTGTTTAGCCTATTTATTCGGTTTTACGATGATTTCGTCAGGTTTTATATATGTTCTTTTGCCTCATATTATTTGTTTATTTGCTTGCCAGACCGTCGTGTCTGACCCTTTTTGTTTGGTGCCAGTTCTTCTCTTTCTGTTTGTAGGTGTTTGATCAGAGGAGGCGGTGGGACCGCCGGTCTGACGTGAGAGGCCGCCCGTTGATATCACCTAGATGTCAAGTTTGGCACCAGAGTTCGTATATCGAATGTTGGGGTAGTATTTCTGTTTAGTGGATATTGTTGTATGGCTTTATCAGCCTTTTTCTTTTGGGTTTGTAATTAAGACACTTGTTAATTGTAACTTGAATATGTGGGAAATAATAGATTTGTTACTACCAGCTCAGTGTGTTATGATCTATGACTCGTGCCAGTCTTTTTATGAGATGGCTTTATGATATTGGTTGTGTACGACACGGAACCCGATGGCCACGGATTCCGAGTCGTAACACCATGTGTAGCTTCCGCGAAAAATATACTCTGATTGTGTTGGCATGTGATTATCCTCATTCACGCGGATCTTGGGAACTATAACAAAAAGTTTCAAATTATTCCAAAATTTCGCACCCCGAGATCGGTTCGCTGCAGGTCCCGGTTTCGGGGCGTGACAACGCTAGCAGTGGTAGTCAATATCAAGTGGGGGGCCGGTGATGTAGCTTATCACTTAATTAGTGGATTAAGGGGGACACATTTTTTAGGGAGTTGATATTTGATGTGGATTTTGTTGTGATTTATGGACTGCAATAAATCTTAAACTCTTGTATTTCAAATCTGAAATATGATATATGGGACTTGTACGTACCTTACAGTTTGGTACAGGATGATTGATGCCTATATGTGGGTCTATGATCATATTACTTCTGCTGATGATTACTATTGCATCCACATATTTCATTAAGATTCTTCCGCTTAAATGTTCTTCATTAAATGTGTTAAAGAGTTTTAAATAGGAATAATAGACTAAGATCTTGGTTGTCCGTGTCCCCAAATTGGGTGTTTCGTGTGGTTTTGGGGCATTTGGAATTGGGGACGTGACATTAGGCCCTATTTTTTATGTGATATGTATTGAAGAGGGATGAAATTTCCTTTTCTCCGAACCGAAACGGTCCTGGATTGTGGTTCCTAGGATCTTACGATTAGCCGTAAGACTCCAACGGCTAACCGTAAGACCAATAGTCGGTTTTGGGAAGGGCAATCTGGAACTACCTGATTGACTAACTGAAAATTTTTTTTCTACAATGAGCTTCACGGCTAGCCGAGAGCCCACTACAGTGTATTTGCAGTTAGCTCTGAGGGTTCACGATTACAAAGGCATAATCAAAGGCAAGTTCGGACGGCTAAGCCACGACTAACTCCCCACAACTAACCATAGGATCCCAATTTTCTTTTTAAAATGAAACTTTACTTAGGTTTGTTATAAGGTTCCAACCTTTTTCCGACTTTATTTATATTAATGTTGTATGCTTATATGATTTGTGGGTTATTAGAGAGGGTAGATGTTTATTTTTTAGAGTTAGGGGTGATTTTGGTTTTGGGCTTAGTTTAGGAGTTATAGGAGTTATTTGTAATTTTAAAATAGTATAGGGGGTGTCTTGTAGTTTTAGAAAGTGTAGGGTACTATTGATTGTAGTTTGATAGATTCTATCCTTGGGAGAAAATATGCTTTCATTGAGTGTTTTCAAATATGCCTTTGGAGTCTCTTCATTGCACTACACTTAAAAGAAGGGCATTTTAGTCATTTCCATCACAATGGCATCTATTAACCCAGCCCCGTCTCATTTCAACGACCATTCTCTCTCTCTCTCTCTCTCTCTCTCTCTCTCCTCGACAAGCTAGGGTTAGATTAAGCAACGAAAAGGCAATTTCCATTGAAGCTAGATCATCATTCTCACAAGGATTCCATCCTTTCTCTTCTAGGTCTATAAGCTTCATCACATAAGTCTCCATTTTCTCGATTTTTAGGTGAGTTCAAAACCCTAATTCCATTTTCAGACATCTTTAAGGCTTATCTTCTTGAGTTCTAGCACATGTTTTTCTCTTGGAATTGGGTGTAGGGATTGTAGATCTTGTGATTTTGATGAGTTGAGGAGGTTTTAGTATTTCTTGGTTTGGAGAGCACCGATTGGATAGGATTCCCATAGCTTGGATATAAGGCAAATACAATCCTATAAAAAAAACCCCATGATCTAAGTTATTTTCTATGTTTGAAACCATATAACATGCTCGGAAACCCAAATGATGATGTAAAGCCTTAATTGTTAGGAATTTTCTTAATTGCAATTTGATGGATGCATTATCATTTTAGCATCATTTGAATTTTCACACATGATTTAGATTTAGAAAATCTTGAAATCTTGATTTACACATGCATTGTTTTAAATCTTGTAAATCTTATGTTTCATGCATGTTTTGGTATTAAATCTTGGATGCAGTTATTTTGAAAAAGAATTTCATAAATCAAGCAAGCCATTTGTTTTAAAGTTTCGAATCTTATTTGGCTTTTTATGTTTCATGATTTTAAAAAGCACTTGAATGATTTAAAATCATGTTTCCAAGCTTGGTTTAATGGCCCAAAAATCCCCACAAGAAAATGCTTTGAAATATGCAAAAATCGGGATTTTTGTAAGGCTGTCGGTCATCCTGTCGGTCCATGTCGGCTGACCGACAAGTGGACTGAGGTCAACCGACATGTGTTCTCGGTTCCAATTCCAGAGAGCTCAAAATTTCAGATTTTTATACTATCGGTTCGGTTGTCGGTTCGTGTCGGTTAACCGATAGATGTACAACGGTAAATTTTTTTTACCGTTGGGACTTGACCGTTGAGGTGTCGGTCGACCGACACCCGACAGGTAGCCGTTTGAACACTTTTTCTATAAAAGTGAGTTCATTCCTTAGCCATTTTTTATGATATTTGGAGCCCTTCTTGAGGTATTTTGAGGCAAAAGAAAGGGGATCAAGCTAAGGAAGGCTAAAGGGTCATTAGGAAAAGCTAAAGCTTGGGTTAATGAAGTTAAACCACCAAGTAAGCTTTCCCTTTATTAATCATGTTCTATTATGCTTTGTCTAAATTATTGGTAAATGATTTTAAGCATATTAACTATGATGTGTTGAATCCTCTACTTCCTTTAATCTTTGATTTTAAGTCATAGGATTCTTCACTTAGATTTAAACCAAGTTTTGTTTTCAAACTTTATAAATCATGTTTTATGAAAATCTTTGATTTCCTTTTTAGCATGATTCTATTTCTTGGTTGAATCTTTCTTTGTTGTTTTCATTCATTTAAATCTTAATTAAATTAGTTTTTGAAAACAACATTGGACATGCATCACTTGATTAGACTTAAAACATTTTCATACAACTTGTGATCTTTTGATTTTCATACCATTAACAAGTTTATAGTTGTTCAAGTGATTTGCATATACTTCAATCATATCTTTGTGTGCATTAATCTTTAAAATGCTTTGAGCATATTTTGAATGAGCTTAATTTTGAACTTGATTGAAGTTTTCACACACATATATCATGCACATTCATCTTTGCATTTCATTGTGTCGTGTGAGGATTTTCATTTTCATATTCGCCTAAATAAGAGGTAATTTTATTTGAACTAATTGTAATCTCTTAGAGTGTTTTGTGAAAACACTTTCTTTAGAGAAATCTTTGTTTGTAAGGTTATTGCTTAGCCATTGAAAAGCATAGTGTAAAGGTTCTTGCTTAGCCTAGAAAAGCATATTATATAGGTTGTTGTTAAGCCTTTAAAAACAACATTGTAAGTTTATTGCTTAGCCTTGGAAAGCATATATAGTGGAAAGCATATATAGTGGAAATCCGATGGGGTGTTGAGTCAAAAGCCGGTAGTGGATGTAGGCATTGAGGCCGAACCACTATAAATGATTATGTGATGGTGCATGCTTTGTGGTGATTGTATTTGTTTAGCATCCGCATATTGTATGTTAATCATCACATGTGACAAGTTTATTTTTAAGAAATTAAAATTGGACATAATTAGTCATTAAGTGTAGCTCACCCTATTCACCCCTACTCTAGGGTTAGGATCCCTTGGACTTTCATTAATTAGATGTAATTTGATGTATAAGTATGGTATAATATATGGGAATAAAATGTATCTCAGGTGTTTAGACTGAATTGGAGAATAATTGGGATGATTGGAATGAGATTTCAAAAATTGGAATTTGAATTTTGGGAAGTCACGGTTGATCCGCGATCCATCGTGGGATCCCAACCGCTCACTGTGAATTTACGTTTAGAAATATTGGTTACCTTACGGTTACCTGTGGTAAACCTATGGATTGTCGTGGGGCTAACCGTAGTACAAGTTGGATCATCATCGGTTGCTTTTCCAGAACTGTGTGATTCTCAGGGTTTGTACAGCGGTTAGCTTGCGGTGAACCGTTGGACTAAGCATGGCCGATCATGAGCTAATTATAATGATAGTGCATATCTTTTATTATTTATGTATATCAACTTGTCGGCTATTGGTAGTCTGGTCTTGTTGCTCTTAGTGCATAGGTATTGTGAGGCCCCACCCCATGTGGGCCCTTAATTTGAATTTGAATATTATATTTTAGCCTAAGTATATTTAATTAAACTAATTTTGATGTTTCGTAAGAGTAGTTATGTATTTTCCTAGGTTTTAGTTAGATTAGTCTAGTTGTGTAATTAATAGGGTCATTAGGGTGTCTTTTATAATTTCTTAGAGTTAGTTAGTTTGTTAAAGGCGCTAGCTAGTACTAGTAATTATTATAGGGGGGTATCCACTTGAAAAGGTTCTAGAAACCTCACCTAAAGACCAAACTACCCATGACCCTAACCGTAATCCTATTCAAACTAAAAGGGCATTTTAGTACCTAGCCACCCATCCCAACCTATGAAACTAATCCCTCCGATGCCATACGTTGGCTACTACTTCTCCCTCTCATTACCCTCTCTTTTCTCTCTTCTCCCCTCATTTCCCTCCAACTCTCTCCCAAATTCCCCCAATTCACCCATCTCCCTCTCTTTCTCTCTCTAGAACTCTTAGAAGAAGAAGAGGAATACCTACTATAGCTGCAACTTATTACTAAGGATTTCTCTCTCTATCTTGATAATCTCCTATCCCTCTTCAAATCAAGGTAAGTACCCTAACTAGTTCAATTTCTATAGAATTCTCTCTTTGTCTCTCAAGATCTCCTTTCTTATAGCAATCCTCTTGTGGATCTGGGTTAGGTGTTAGAGATCGGAGACCTTAGAGATTGATTTTGATATTGGAGCTTGGATTTTTCTTTTATCTTTCTACCATCTTGCCAATTGATTAGAGGCAAGTGCAATATGCTTACTTAATTTAGAATGCATGCTTATTGTCTTTGATTCTGCAATTTTCTATTCAATTGATGTTAGAAATGATAGATCTACCTTTGAGCATGTTTTCATGGATTTTTGGCCATTGATGGATGGGTTTATCTCATTTGGAAGATCAATGGCCCATGGATTGGATGGTTGGATATATATTGGAGTGCCTTTCGCCTTTCATGTTTCTGGATGTTTATGTGGTGTTTGGACGAGATTGGATGGAAATGGGTATAAATTTGAATGAAAAGGAAGAAATCCAGAAATTTTGGAATTTGCAACAGGCCAGTGTACCAGGTTGACCGAGCTCAGTGCAGGTTGATCGAGCTCAGTGCCAGGTGATCGAGCTCGGTGCTAACCGAACCCAGTGCCAGGTTGACCGAACTTAGTGGAGGTTAACCGAGCTCAGTGCCAGGTGACCGAGCTCTGTGCCAGATGACCAAACTCAGTGCCAGGCTGACCGAGCTCAGTGTAGGTTGACCGAGCTTAGTGCCAGGTGACCAAGCTCAGAGCCAGGTGACCGAGCTCCTGTGCTAGGTGACCGAACTCTGAGCTAGGTGGTCGAACTCTGAGTTAGGTGACCAAACTCTGAGCCAGGTGACCGAGCTCTGTGCTAGGTAGACTGAGAATACTAGACTTTTAGGAAAAAGAAATTGGAACCTAGGACTCCCTTCAGCCAGGATCTCTAGTGTGCGCGGCCGACCGCCCAGGCCAGGAGGTCGACCGAGCACATAGAAAATTCTTGAAAATCAGGCCTTGCCTGTAGGGTATTTGCTCTCTGATCCCAGTGTGTGGGGTTGACCCCCCAGGCCAAGGGGTCGACCGAGCACACTGTGTACAATAGCTTTTCCCAGAATTCAATTTATGATGTTGTGATCCTTCATGGGCCCCATTGACCATCCAAATGGACTTTTATTGATGTGCCAAGCACGATTCAATGGTGACGCTCAACCTTCACTCATGGGGTCCACTAATTAGGGTCTAGGTTGTGTGATCCAAGATGATTCGATCCTTAAACATTGTCAATGATGTCCGTAACTTCTGGAGCACCAAACACAGTACCCATTGACATCTGAGACTTCATTTAGAGACCGAATTGCCTGAGATAGACCGGGAACTGTAAGTGGACGAATTACCTAGGTTGGATTGTTGATATCTCCCGTTGATTCATATACTTTGAGATTTATCTCATTTATGTTATTATTGTCACTCTATTGTCCTTACTATTGCTTATACCTATTAATGAAATGGAAAATGGATGACCTGAACCTAGGACTACTTAGAGGTGATCTGGTGGTACGATTGCGAGAACACTGACCCGTGTTTGTGGCTAGGCGGGCCTTTTTATGGCCTAAGTCTAGATGTGGATTACCCAAGACTGGAGAGGTTGAATTATTTAGATTTGTGACTCATTATGAATGTAAATGGATTGTATATCATTGGAAATAGATTTATCACTTCATTTGGACTGTTATAGACCAGGCCATGTAACTGGCGGGGCTTGGTAAGGATACAATGATTGGACGTAGACCTGGACTGTGATCCATGGATTGTATTGGGTACCTGGACCTCTTAGGTACTTTGCTAGGACCTTGTTCACGCAAGGCAAAGCCTAGACAGGCACAAACCATTCTTGTTTCTCGAGTCGACATAACATTCACTCAGTTGATCTAAGCCCAGCCTTTGGACTGATCATCACTGGTAGGACCTACTGAGAGTGTTGAGTGAGCTATGATGATGAGCATTGTTGTAGATGGACAGTGTGATACCGGGTTCGGTCTCTGAGTGATGAGTGTGGTGAGGATGTTGTTTGTGGGGCTCGTTATTCCCCAGCACTGGTGAGGTTTCCCCACCGCGACTGTGTTCAGTATGGGAGGGCCGCGGCATAATATCCCGCGGTAGCCAGCTCATGTGAATGTGCCATATTGTTTAGACTAGATATCTTATTATTCTAATTCCAAATGCTTATCTTGCTCAACTACCTATAATCTATATCATCGTTAATCTATTTAACTTTATTACAGTCTCTACTCTTTCGATGCATACATCCTATATTACTTGCATATTGTGACTTGCTAGATCTTTAGATCTGATCGATTCTTGGTGCTTAGGTTTCGACCCAGAGTATGAGGATGGTGCGCATGCGCTCGTCAAGGCACCCGTAATAGGAGACTACAGATGGGGACTGGCCGACCAAAAGGTCAAGCCGGAGGTTGGAGAGCCATCACCTTGGGTGTGAGAGTTATTTTTGTTTGGGTTTTTGAGTGATTCTTGTTATGAGCCAGGCAGTAGCCAAATATGTAATAAACCTTTATTTTTATCATTTGACATTTTTAGGTTGGACTTCAGCCCGTTACATTTAATATATCATGATACTTATGCTTCCGCTATCTTTACAAATGCTTCCGCTTACTCTTTATGCTTCTATAACTTAACCGTTGATATTATATTATTGAAAAGTTTCAAATTGGACCCCACTGCGGACCTATGATCTTGGAAGTTCTCGGATTTTCCGAGAAGTAATGCGCCAACTTCGGTACCTTGACGGTTTTCTCGGTATTCGGAATTGGGGCATTACATTTTTGGTATCCAAGCGGGCAAGTCTCTAGGAAATAAAATACACTAGAAACTTTAAGACGTAGTGAGGATTTCAGTGTGGGGATGCATGTAAGGATGATGGATTGGGTAGAACCCGTGTGGTCCTAAGTGTTGGACTTGAACTAACACATTTTCATTCTTTTAATAGATGCCTAGAGGAGATTCGCCACCACACGCAGCACCTACAGTCGGCTGCCAGTCCGACTTTGAGCATTGCTTCCAAAGGTTTTTGCAGGCTTGCCTTGTCTCACAGGAAGCCCAGGCCGCAGCGCATCAGTAGCAGGCCGAGGACTTTGCACAGTTTCAGTCGCAGGTCTTGGATGTCATCGAGAGGGTAGCTCAGCCCAGCTCAGCAGTGACACCTACTCAGGAGGCAGACCCAAACATCATCTTCGAGGGATTCCACAAGAGGGGACCACCAGAGTTTTCGGGCAATGAGGATCCACTAGTAGCCGACGACTAGAAAGTGCGGATGGAGAAGATTTTTGGAGTTTTTGAGTGCACTAGTCAGCAGAGAGTGCAGTTAGCTGCTTATATGTTCCAAGGCGTAGAAGAGGACTGGTGGAGGACCATTCAGCGTCCTTACGAGATGAATGGGGATGAGATCGCCAGTACAGCTTTTAGAGTAGACTTCCTTCGGAAGTTCATTCCTTCACATATCAGAGACCGCAAGCTTCGGGAGTTCCAGACGCTGGTGCAGGGCAGCATGACAGTTTACCAGTATGAGGTTCGCTTCACTCAGTTATCCTGCTTCACAGAGGCACTGCTTACTTCTGAGGCTGAGAGGATTCGACGGTTCTTCGATGGGCTGAGAGATGAGATTCAGCTGAGTATGACTTGCATTGAGTTGCCTACCTACGAGGACGCCTTGAGGAGAGCTTACTGGGCAGAGGAGCGTCTGCAGCAGATTGAGGCTAGCCAGCAGCAGAGGCAGGTCCGAGTCACTCTGATCAGGCCGCAGCCCATGGCCCCACAGCAGCAGCCATTTTGGAGACAGAGGCCAGCAGGATAGGCTGGGCAGTATCAGTAGCAGCGTGGACCTAGAGTATGCTTTCACTAAGGAGATAGGGCACATTTCCAGAGTTTACCCACTCCGAGGAGGACAGCCCCCGATGCTCTAGCTTCTAGCACCTCCTAGAGCTCCAGCTCTAGCTCCACCTGTTCCGCAGATTGCACCGGCACCTCACCCACCTCAGCAGCAGTACCGTGCTCAGCAGCAGGCAGGTGGACCCCAGCAGCCCAGAGGACAACATTACCAGCGAGGGTGACACCAGAGGCCCCATGGACAGCAGCGACAGCAGCAGAGACCTCAGGCCGTAGGTCAGGCATTTGCAGTTACACATGGGGAGGCTGAAGCTGCAGGGAACATCGTCGAAGGTACTTTTTCAATTTGTGATCAGATTGCTAGAGTATTGTTTGACCCAGGAGCGACACATTGC
This sequence comes from Litsea cubeba, assembly GCA_012931725.1. Taxonomy (NCBI): domain Eukaryota; kingdom Viridiplantae; phylum Streptophyta; class Magnoliopsida; order Laurales; family Lauraceae; genus Litsea; species Litsea cubeba. The sequence goes on from CM022950.1 coordinate 34,788,072, forward strand.
TATGTGTCTTCAGCTTTTGATTTAGTTCTTGGTGGGGCAGGATAGGAGATGCCTTGCACACTAGTTGTGTCTACGCCCATGGGCAAGAGGGTAATGTGTTAGAATTACCACCCCAAATGCCGAGTGCGGATCGGGGAGTACACTATGTTTAAGATTTTTTGCAAAAGAAAGCAATAAGAGCAAGAGATCCAATCTCCCCTTGCTTTTATAGAAGAGTGCAAAGCAAAGAAGGAAACAAGGAGAAAAGAAAGGAGGTAAGTGCTACAGATTAGCAATCTTACCAAAAGAAATAAATTAGGAAGTTTCTTTACCAAAAGAAAGATACTTTGAGAGATTCTCTCCCAAAAGAAAGCAATTAGAGATATTTTCTCCCAAAAGAGAGGAGATTTGAGATACTCTCTCCCAAAGAAAGATACTTTGAGATATTCTCTTCCAAAATAAAGGGAACATGAAAGATTCTCTCCAACTAAGGATATTCTTAGATATTCTCTATCCAAAGGAAATATTTTTAGATATTCTTTACAAGAAAGACACCATATGTGATCTAAGCCATCCTAAAACCTTAGGGTCCCATGGGTTAGCCTATATGAGCCATGTTTGACCACCTAGGCACTAAAAGAGGCTTTTAGTCAAAGAAAAATCCCTCTTACCAAGATCATAAAAATATGGTTCCATGCCTCTTTTTGAGTTGATTGGACCAAACAAAAAAATAAATGCAAGCCCCATGAGCTTCCAAAAATCAAACCATCCAGCCTCATATACCAAATTGAGCCAGAATCTAGAAATTGACATTTCACAAAAACCAAATCCAGTTCCCCTAACCTACCACATACAGCTTGTTAGGTCACAAGGCCAAAAATTGAAAACCAAATCCTGATCCCCTAACTTGCCACATACAGCTTGTTAGGTCACAAGATCAAAACCAAAATCGACCCCCAAATCTGCCACATACAGCTTCTTGGGTCACAAGGTCAAAACCAAAAAAACCAAACCCGACCCCCTAACCTGCCACATAGAGCTTGTTAGGTCACACCGTCAAAAACAAAAAATCAAATCCACATCCCTGATGTCATTTTCAAAACTTTGCCTTGAGATGGTACGTGATCCCCTGGGAGCTGAAAAGGCCGCCTTACCAGAAGAAAGACTGCTCAAAGACTCTTGGTTAAGTCAAAAGTTCTTCTTCAATGCTCTTTTCGAGGCACATCGACTACAACAGTTAAGCAACTCGTCGTTGTCCCTCGAAGGGGCATTTGTTGAAACAAAAAATGTCACTTTGCCATTTCAACCTTAAGAAAGCCACATGAACCCGCATCCTACCATAAATAGGCAATGCTACATTCAAAAAATCAAATATTGTCAAAATCAAATAAAAACTGTAAGACCCTTCAAGACAGCCAAGAGAGGAGTACACATGAAGTTTTGGGCCATTTCAAAATCATTTGGCCTAACTTCACTTCTCCGGCAGTTGAACATGAGCTCCCGGCGGTGACAGTGTCGAAGACATCAAATCTTCGATCAGAACCCATGGATGGTCTCAAAATACCTCCAAAGGGCTCCACGTCAAGTTCCGAGTCAAACCGACAATGTTTGATCCTACATCAACCATCGAATAGTTAAATCAAGCCTCTCGGCGGCGAGAACCACCGAGGCCATTACTCATCAAATAGAGAACATGGACGGCTTCAAGATGCTTACAAAGGGCTACACGCCAAGCTTCAGGTCATTTCGATAACATTTGACCAGACTTTTACTCTCGGAAGCCAAATCTGACCTTTCGGCGGCGAAGCTCTCCGAGACCATGGTTCCCAAATCATAGCTAATGGATCGTCTCAAAATGACTCCGATAGGCTCCCTGTCAAATTTCAGGTCAATCGGACATCGGTTGACCGCACATCAAAGCACGACATCTTTCTCGCGACAAAATCAAATCTACAAGTGAAAGGACCCCACACGGCTTCAAAACTCAAACAAAATCCAATGGTTGGTCCTATTTATTGCACAGGAGGCTTCACCTCAAATTACAGGTCATCCCAACATCGTTTGACCCAGTTTTGGCTTCTGACGGAAAATTGGTAGCTTTGGGAGACAAAGTTTTCGGCTTTCTCGGAAAATTGGAAACTTTGCACTCCAAATTGCAAGAATTCTCACCACGTTTTCTACAAGGAAATTAGGCCAATAAATGTGCAAAAATGTCAGGAAAAATACCAAAGAAGAAAGAAGCGGAAAAAAAACCACGAAACAGCCGGGAAACGGCGACCGAAGGAAAAAATCCCCTAGGGTCGCATGCCGCGACCATGGGTGCATGGTCGCTGGTGACCCTAAAAATCCGGGTCACCGGATTTCCGTTGAAGGGCCGTTTTTCGGTCCTTTTTCGCATTTCGAGAGTTCCGGCCCCTATGGTTTTGCAAATTTCTGACTTTCGAGGCTCTAAATCCACCAATCTTCATCAACATCCCGGGTCCGTCTCTGAGAGCATCAAATCATCATTGATCGCTAATCAGTGAACCAAAAAAGTACACTTTCTACCCGATCAATCGAGAAATCGACAGGACAGATGGCACCGACCCGTTGCTAGCAATCAATGACTTAAGTTACATGGTCATTCAATGTCAATCAGCATGAAGATCCATCGATGATCATCGCCAAAAGAATTTCAAAAGACGCGGCGCGGCCCACGACTCTTCAACTGCTCGGCGACCACTTAATGCAGTTAATTGACTAGCTTTATTACAGTCATTAATTTGTTATTTTGGACGGCCAAATCAGAAGCAAGCAAAAGGAGTAACAAACCAAAAGTTTCATGACATTTAAGCCTTGAAACTCCTCCCATCATGGTGATTAAAGGCAATTAAAAGCCTTAACTCTCCTTTGGCCAATCAAAAGCCAAGAAAAAGAAGTTACAAAATAAATAAATAAATATTGTAACTCCTCCCATTATGTGGCCTTAAAGCTCATAAACCCTCCTAAATGGCTACCAGAGCCCTATAAATAGGAGAGCATTCCAAAGAAATTCAGATAAAAAAAAACCCAAGCAGAGATCTGAGATCCGGAAAAATCCAAAGAACAAAGCACAGAAAATCCCAAAATCCAAGAGAAAGGGAAAGAGAGAAAAACTCTGCTGAAGTTCTGCAAAGACCACCACTACAAGGTGACAAAAGTCCCTTGTGGGGGGTGGTCCTTGTCTTCTCCTTCTGCTTCTAATGGCTTAGATGTGGCTTTTCAGCCCGTCTGCTTAGCTTTTTATTGGACATAGGACCTCCTCTTATCTTTGTCCTCCAAAAATCTGAGGTTATAGCCAAGCCAAGCGAATCAAGAGCATCCTCTGTTCTCATCTGCATGGATGATGGCGAAGTCCACACATGGCTTGCGACCGTCAATCTGAACGAGTCCCCCATAATCTCTTGAGAAGTTAGATCCTCCTTTTCTTATTTTTCATTATAGTTTGTATTTTTCCAAAAGAGACAAAAATCAAAACTCTTGTCTTTCATTATTGATAAGAATTATAAATCGGCTATAAACGCAAAAAATCAGCTATAAATGCCAAAAAATCGGCTATAAATGCCAAACATCGCCTTTCACGGCAAAACAAATGAAATCGCCTCTTACGGCATTTCAAAAACATGTCTCTTTTCTTAAATATTTGTGCAATGAAAAACATGAAAGAAGTTGATTTCATTTTTACTTGCGAAGGTCGATCTCCGAATTAGCACTTGTAATTCCAAGTAAAATAGAAAATCTGGCACACCCACAGAAAAAAAATGTTGATGCTCGCTTTTTGCCCCCTTCGGGCGCGAAAGGGTTGGATGAAACGGACTCCCACGTCTGCCGACCTCGGTAAGCGCCGAGCACGAAAAACGCGGTCTATCAACTAAGTTGATTTCGGCACCGAAGGCAGAGAGGCTAATGAGATCAGGTTGCGAGGGCTACATCGCATTCATCTCAGAGGACAAGAAGTCCATGAGAGTCGAGGAGATTCCAATGGTTTGTGAGTTTCCAAATGTGTTTCCAGACGAGATCCTGGGATTGCCTCCAGTCAGAGAGATCGACTTCACCATTGAGCTTATGCCAGGCCTTGCACCGATTTCCAGAGCTCCTTATCGCATGGCTCCGGCAGAGCTGCGAGAGTTGAAGACCCAGTTGCAAGAGTTGCTAGACAAGGGATTCATCAGACCGAGCATGTCACCATGGGGAGCACCAGTGCTTTTTGTGAAGAAGAAGGATGGATCAATGAGGATGTGCATCGACTACAGATAACTGAACCAAGCAACAATGAAGAACAAGTATCCACTTCCCCAGATCAATGAGCTCTTTGATCAGCTTCAGGGTGCTCAGTACTTGTGGAAGATGGATTTGAGGTCAGGATATCATCAACTTCGAGTAGAGAGCAGGAAGTGCAGAAGACAGTGTTTTGTACTCGCTACGGGCACTATGAGTTCCTTGTGATGCCGTTCGGATTGACGAATGTGCCAGCAGTGTTCATGGCTTTGATGAACAAGATCTTCGCTCTGCACCTTGACAGATTCACAGTTGTGTTCATCGATGACGTGTTGGTCTACTCGAAGTCCAGAGAGGAGCATGAGCATCATTTGAGGACGTCTCAATAGTTGTTGCGCAACAACCAGTTGTACGTGAAGCTCAGCAAGTGCGAGTTCTGGTTAGAGCATGTGTTGACACCAAAAATGTCACTTTGCCTCTTCAACATCAAGAAAGCTACATGAAGCCCCAGCATACCATAAATTGGCAATGCTACTTCTAAAAAATCAAATATTGTCAGAATCAAACAAAATTGAAAAATCCTTCAAGACAGCTAAGAGAGGAGAACACATGAAGTTTCAGGTCATTTCAAGATTATTTGGCCTAACTTCACTCCTCCAGCAGGTGAACAGGAGCTCTCGGCGGTGACAGCGTCGAAAATATCAAATCCTCGATCAAAGCCTGTAGGTGGTCTCAAAATACCTCCAAAAGGCTCAATGTCAAGTTTCAAGTCAAACCGACAACGTTTGTCCCTACATAAACCCTCAAGCAGCAAAATCAAGCCTCTCGGCGGCGAGAAGCACCGAGGCCATAACTCATCAAACAAAGCACATGGATGTAGGGGCGTTCATCGGGTCGAACCCAACCCGTTTGGGTAATGGATTATTGGGTCATAGGTTGGTCGGGTCACGGGTCAGTGGGTCGCGGGTCGGGTTTAGGTAAAAAAGAAATAGTAAAAAAACTGTAAAAAAATTGTGATTTTATTAAAAATGATACAAACAAATGTGTTTTTTTTCCCATCAATCCCCACTCTCCAGAGAGTCCAGTCTTTCATGGTCCTTCTCAAAGTATTTTTTTTTTTCAAAATCCATTTGATTATTTGATCACTGTCACAAACTGAATCTCATCATCATCAATTGCCACATTATTTTTTCAAGCACCATGGTTCTCTTGTAGCATGTTTAGATCTTGTGCGATTTGTGAATGCTTTTGTAGTACATGGAGAGCCAAATGAGTGTGATTGGAGATCATATGGAATGGAATCTGTTTGAACTTTGAACTTTGAATCCAACCTAATAAATACAAGATCTATATCTACTTTCGGACCCAACAAGTCGAATCTGGGTCCAGAGTCAAATTTAACAGCCCAAATTACCACGAGGGGACCATCTAAGATATCATTATCATAATAATAATAATAATGTACTATTATAGTACATATATTTTTATTTCTTTCAAATATAACACAAAGATCCAACTATATATGGGCAAACAACATCAATATATGGTACCAATTGTGAACCAAATTGAATTTATTTGAGGCAATTTAAGGACCCACTTCTTGTTTCTTTGTTTTAGATTTTAGAATTAGACCGAACTTGGGCCTCCCTTATCCAGTATCGATCCCAAGATATGGATCCTGGGATCAAGAGTCCATGTTGTTCAATGGGTGAGATCATGGCCTTACAATCCTTATCATCCCATGAATATTGGACCCAATTAGGCCTACTTAAGAGTCAGATAAATGGACCAACCCAAAATGACCATTGCTTATGCTTGTAGTTTGTTGTCAACATTCATTTTTTTATTTTGTCAGTTGGTTAAGAAACAAAATGTTATTGAATCCTTGAAAAGAAAGGCCTTGATTATGTTGGCCTCCTCTATGAAAGAGTCAGATGGAGGGGAACTTCTCTTGTTATTAAAGTGGTGCAAGAGGCATATTCTCCATTCCATGTGATCTCTCTGTGTCTGTGATTGGACTGTGATGAGTTGGGCATCTTCCACTCCCCCTCTTAGTATTAAAAAGTAATTATATTTAATTATTTTTTTTATTTTTACCGGGTTCACGGTTCACCCGGTAACCCGACTGGTTTGACCCGTTAACTTATACGGACGGTCATAGGTTGGGTCTGGTCGGGTCGAGCACCAGAAATTTGATACCACAACCCACCCATTAACGCACGGGTCGGGTCGGGTAGGGTAACTGGGTCGGGTTGAGTCACGATTAATTTTGTCCACCTCTACATGGATGACTTCAAAATGCTTACAAAGGGCTACACGACAAGTTTCAGGTAATTTCGACAACATTTCACAAGACTTTGACTCTCGGAAGCCAAATCAGGTCTCTCGGCGGCGAATCTCCCCGGGACCATGGTTTTCAAATCGGAGCTAATGGATCATCTCAAAATGACTCCAATAGGCTCCCTGTCAAAATTCAAGTCAATCGGACATCGGTTGAACGTACATCAAAGTGCGACATCTTCTTCTCGATAAAACCAAGTCTACCGGCAACAGGACCCCACACGGCTTCAAAACTCAAACAAAATCCTATGGTTGGTCTTATTTATTGCTCAGGAGGCTTCACCTCTAATTTCAAGTTATTCTGACATCGCTTGGCCCAGTTTCGGCTTCTGACAGCAAATCGGCAGCTCTGCACGACAAAGTCATCGGCTTTCCCGGAAAATTAGAAACTTTGCTCTCCAAATTGCAAGGATTCTCTTCAAGTTTTCTGCACGAAAATTAGGCCAAGAAATGTACAAAAATTTCAGGAAAAATACCGAAGAAAAAAGAATAAAAAAAACTAAAAAAATGTAAAAGTGGAAAAATCCCCCAAAGTCGCCGGCGACCTTGGCCCATGGTCACTGGCGACCCTGCCCCATGGTCGCCGACGACCCATGGTGCATGGTCGCTGGCGACCCTGTAAATCTAGGTCAACGAATTTCTGCTGAAAGAGCCTTTTTCGGTCCCTTTCCGCGTTTCGAGATTCTGGCCCCTGTGATTTTCCAGATTTTGACTTTAGAGGCATCAAATTCGTCGATCTTTGACAATATCACGGCTCCGTCTTCGAGAGTATCAAATCATCATTGATCGCCAACCGATAAACCAAAAAAGTGCACTTTTTATCTGATCGATCGAGAAATCGACAAGACAGGTGGCACCAGCTCGTTGTTAGCAATCAATGTCTGAAGTTTCATGGTCATCCGATGTCGATCTGCATGAAGATCCATCGATGACATCGCCAGAAGAATTCCAAAAGACGCGGCATGGCCCACGACTCTTCAACTGCTTAGGCGACCACTTAATGCAGTTAATTGACCCGTTTATGGCAACTTAATGCGGTCATTAACTCGGTATTTCGGACAGCCCAATCAGAAGCAAGCAAATGGGAGTAACAAGTCGAAGGTTTTATAAAATTTAAACCATGATACTCCTCCCATCATGGAGATTAAAGGTGATCAAATGCACTTAATTCTCCACTGGCGAATCAGAAGACAAAGAAAACGAGTTACAAAATAAATCAATTAAAACTTGTAACTCCTCCCATTATGAGGCTTTAATGCATTTAAGGCCCATAAACTCTCCTAAATGGCTACAAAAGGCCTATAAATAGGGGAGCATTCCAAGAATAATAGGTCCAAAAATCTAAGCACAGAAAAGGGTCTAGAAAATTCCATCAGCCATCTAAAAAAAGAGAGAAAACTCTATTGAAGTTCTACATCGATCACGACTACAAGGTGACAAAAGTCCCTTGGGGGGCACCGCACCCCAAGGTCCTTGGCTCCTCCTTTTCTTGCTTTTCGTTGTAGTTTGTATTTTTCTAAAGAGACAAAAAATCACTACTCTTGTCTTTCATTATTGATAAGAATTGTTAATCGGCTATAAATGCCAAAAATTGCCTTTTACTGCAAACATCGCCTGTAACGGCAAAACAAATGAAATCGCCTCTTATGGCATTTCAAAACCGTGTCTCTTTTTTTTAAATATATGTGTAATGAAAACTCGAAAGGAGTTGATTTCCATTTCTACTTGTGAAGGTCGATCTCCAGATTACCATTTATAATTCCAAGTAGAGTAGAAAATCTGGCACACCCACCCAAAAAGAAAAATGTTGATGCTCGCTTTGCCCCCCCACCGGGCATGAAAGGGTCGTACCCTACGAACTCTCACATCCGCCGACCTCAGTAAGCGCCGAGCGGTGGGAGCATGGTCCATCAAGCTGGCACACCCGTGGGATCGTTCATTTGAGAACATGATGCTTAGAAATGGAATATTTGCATATCATATCTTTTGCTCTATGCTTATGCTTCCATTTCTTGATTCCTTGGCGCATTTCTAGTCGGTGGCCTATGTTGTATTTCACATCTAAAAAAATGAGAGTGGATTTTTTTTTTGGAAATTTCTAATTCTATCTTTGAATTTATTTCCACTCTTTCTCTTAAAAAAAATCGGATTTCTCAATTTGGATTCAAAATTGAGAAACTTTGATCCTTTCCATTTCGTTCATGCGCTTGCAGAAATGTTGAGCCGGTTTGAATTGTGGATTGGGCCATCGTTTCATTCATTAGGATCTTAAAAAAAATAGATTTCTCAGTTTGGATTCAAAATTGAGAAACTTTGATCCTTTACATTTCGTTCATGCGCTTGTAGAAATGTTCGGCCGGTTCGAATTATGGAATGGGTCATCGTTTCTCTTCGATGAGTTCATTAGGGATCTTAAGAAAAATAAAAAAAAATAGATTTCTCAGTTTGGATTCAAAATTGAGAAACTTTGATCCTTTCCGTTTCGTCTATGCGCTTGCAGAAATGTGGAGCCGGTTCGAATTGTGGAATGGGCCATCAAATCTCTTTGATGAGTTCATTAGCGATCTTAAGAAAAACAGATTTCTTTGTTTGGATTCAAAATTGAGAAACTTTGATCCTTTTCGTTTCGTTCATGCTCTTGCAGAAATGTTGAGCCGATTCGAGTTGTGGAATGGGCCATCGTTTCTCTTCGATGAGTTCATTAGGGATCTTAAAAAGAAAACAAAAAAAATAGATTTCTCAGTTTGGATTCAAAATTGAGAAACTTTGATCCTTTTCGTTCCGTTCATGTGCTTGTAGAAATGTTAAGCCGGTTTGAATTATGGAATGGGCCATCGTTTCTCTTTGATGAGTTCAATAAAGATCTTTCAAAAAAAAAAAGAAAAGAAAAGAAAGAGGTGAAGAACACTAAGGTTGCACCAATTGCGTTCTTTGACCACGATTGATTAAAGAAAAGCCTTGTCCATAGTGTGGAGACAGCTTGACTGTTCTTCCGTCATCTTCGGGTTCATATTTAAGAAATTTCGATCTTTTCCCTGCTGGGCATGGGTGCTCATAGAAATGTTGAGCCTGTGTTCGGATTGGAATACGATTTACTCTCTTAGACGAATCCGATCTTGACCTTTCAAAAAAAATAAAAAACTCCCGTCACTTTTGGATCCATATTCAAGAAATTGTGGTTCTAGGTACCGATGCTCGTAGAAATTTTGAGCCCGTGTTCGAATTGGAATACCATTTGCTCTCTTTAACGAATCCAATCTTGACCTTTCAAAAAAGAGAATCTCATCTCATGTCAATCATGGATGCGATTTCCAACATTTGTACCTAGCAATACTGGTACGCTCTTTCAGGGTCTAATGTATTCGCGACCGACACATTTGTAACTCCAACTTTATATTTGTCTTACCTCGAGCAAGCCCCGCTTCTCAATAAGTCGAATTTAGGTTCACAATTGCTTATAGCAGTCAATGGAATGCTCATTCTGGGCTCACCATACTTGTGATCAGAACAATTGTAACATCTATGGCTTTTTGCCTTCTTCACGTCGCTTGGGTCAGACCATGTCGCTCGAGCGATTTGAAAAGAAAAAACTATAGTTTTTCTCATTTATGATCTTTATATTCTTGTGATTACTAATGGATGTGGTCTTGTTTCAGAAATTTTTCGAAACTAACAATGACAGCTTCTCTAACCATTACTTTCGACGAAAACAAGCACCAACTCATGCTTCAACAGAAGAAAAACACGCGCACTCACAAGCACCTCGCTCGCTGCCTAAGCGTCACCTCTCTCGGTAACTCTCTGAACTTCGGGTCGACCTCGACTCCCCGAACTATCGTCTTTGCGACGCTGGGACCATTCCCACTTCCTGAAGAAGAAACTGCGCCTGCCAAAAAGCACAAAATCGCCTTTCAATGTTTCACTACCATGACACCAAAGGCAAGCGTCAAGAAGCCCGAAGCCCGCAGCACCCCTGCAAAGCCTCAACCCAGAAATAACCAAGTCTATCCCTAGCCTTGGTCCCCAAAACATTCGCCAAAACAGAGATGGCCTCAAACATCCACAAAGCCAGTATACCTGGCCCCACTCAAGGAGAACCAGTTCGACCCTCTCGCTTATATGAAAGAGGAGAGACTCGTCTCCCATTTGACAACCAAGTCAACCCTGCATGAGCCGGCTTGTTCCTACAAGCCAAAAATCAAATCATGCATCACAAGGCCTCTACAAGCACCTGCTAAGGCCTACAATCCTTCAGTTCGACCCTTCTTCACTATAAGGACCGAACTCAAAAAGTTCAAAGCTTTGCTGCAGCTGGCAAAGGACCGGGTCCGGATCCTATCCATGCCTGGCTTCAAAGAAGACAGGCTCGCCTGTTGCGCCTGAGGGAGCACATCATTCATTGTCAAAACCTGGCCATAGCTGACCGAAGCTCAAATTACTCATCGTGTACGACGTCGTGCGTCATATCAACAAAAAAGACTAGAGAAGCAGGGGACCCAGATTCCTACACTTCAAGCCTCTCACAAATGGGTCGAAAAAGAAAGACCCGACCAAGCTGCTACTGTCCATGTGTTTGGGAAAACCGAAAGACGACAAAAGTCAACAACCAAAATCCATGTCCAACGTCCGGTGACTCGCAGTGTCTTAAGGACACGAAGACATTCAGAAGAATCTCCTGCTCCTTCAAGCCAAGGATGATGGAGTGATCCTTCCTCAAGCTCTTCATAAAAGAAATGAGCCCTAGCTCCGTCACCAGGACAGTTTCTTCATTCGAATCCCGTGGGATGAATGTCCTGGCTACAAATTCTGAGCCACCACCTCGCAATCTACCTCAAGATGATGCGCTCACATGCATCCAGCAGTTGGAACAAGGCCAGCAGAGGATTGAAACTCTGATGGGAAACCTTCTCCTTGCCTTTCAAAATCAGGCGAACAGTGAACCTCCTCTGAATCTTTAAGATGATGAGGTAAATGGAGAAGAAAATGAGTCACGCGCCCTTACCAAAAAGGACGTGGACAGTATCCTCGCCAAAGCAAAAGAATAGGATATACTCAAGGATCATGGGATCAAGCCACCATATCCCTTATGGATGGACTCGATCTCGTTTCCTACAAAATTCAAACATCCTACTCTCCAAACATATACAGGGAAATGATCAGCCATACAGCACGTAATCCACTTCAAAATCTTGATGAGAGCTATCGTAGATCAAGATGCACTCAATATCCTCCTCTTTGCAAGTACCCCAAAAGGTACGGTTTTTTACTGGTACTCCACTGTGCCGGAGGACTCCAGCCAAAACTAGGCCATGCTAGAGACATGCTTCCTGACTCACTTCAAAGGTGAGGATCATCCCGCTACTATGGCTCAGCTTTGCAGCCTAAAACAGGGGGAGAATGAGTCGACATACGACTTCATTCACAAGTGGAAAACAATGGCGTACAAATGCTCAGATGTACTACCACAAGCGTCGCTGGTGCCAAAACAACATGAGAGCAAGGATTCGGTCCATGATTATCTGCAACAAATCAAAAAACCTTGGCGAACTCCTATAAGCTTCCATGGAGGCTGAAATGGTGATCAATGACCTAAACAGTCAGAAATCATCAAGGAAGGAACCCACCACCATTGCAACCTCTAAACCAAAGAAAAATGAGGTCCTCAATGTGCAAACCATGTCAGCTCCTCAGCCACCGAAGAAAGCTGAAAACAAAGCTGTAGGTAAGAGACCTGAACTCTCTGATGCCTTCAAAGAGCCAGTAGAAAAGAAGTACCCGTTCGATGAAGATATGGATGAAATCTTCGGGGCTCTCGTGGCAAATGGCAAGCTCACCTTGCCTGAACCCAAAAGACCGAGAGATGTTGGCAAAACCAACGATCCTTGGTAGTGTCCATACCACCAGATTATCCCGCATCCTCCCAATCAATGCTTCGTTGTAAGAGAGAAGATAAACGAGATGTGGAAAAACGGAGTCATCACCTTTGACAAAAACTATGGGTCTGCCTCTGTCAACATGGTGTCAAGTAGACAAACACTAAAATCACCAATGAAGAAGATCACTAATTCCTTCAAGGTGATAAAAAAAATTCAAGCGTCCGAAGTGCTGGTTCCTTACCTAACACCAGATGGATAACCCATATGGGTACATCCCGATCTCCTGGAAGATGAAAAATAGGAGGTTGTGAAAACAAAGCCGACAGCTCAACAACGAAGGTAGGCTAGGAAACATCTCCTCAAGCTCAAAAGGCAAGAGAAGATCCAGCTAAAACAAGAAGTCCATAAAAAGACAGAGATCTCCTCTACCGCTTCACTGGGGGCAATAAAAAATTCTCTTCCAGAGACATCAAAGGGGTAAGAAAGTTCACTCTCAGTGATTTCATGCCACCTCAATTCAGAAAAGAAGTCACTCATTGGGCATCATACTCTTGTAATTCGGTAGTTGGATTCTTCATGAATGGATACGAGTCCAGTGAAACCGACGAGTGGGAGGAATCCCTTGAAACAGGAGAATACCTCTCCAATGAAGAATGGGTTCCTGAAACTCACCTTATGCCAATAATCTGGTATAACCCCTTACAGCCACAATGAAGAAGACCAAGATGTTGTTCAAGAAAATGTTGTTGACCCATCACCCGCCATTGCTCTAGTGGAACCCAACCCTGTTGAACGACAAAGAGCAGACGAAGAAGAAGATTTGGCTCCCACGCCCGATCTTGAAGAATATGCGAGGATCTTGCAGTGTCTTGCCCTAGAATAAGAACAGGATCGCGTCAACGAGCTTCGTCGCAACCAAAATCTAGAACCGGAAGTCCCTAAAGACCATCAGGTACCTCCTCCCTTAGCTCCTGAAAATGGGGAAAACCACTAGATCGATGATCCTATTACATCCAATGATGAGTCTGACTCCCAACTGTCCATTCTGGTAACGACTCCTATCGGAGCTGCCAACAGTGTGATAGTTCGGGATGATAGCTCTTCTGAAGCCTCGTCTGGTGAGTTCACTTACTCTCTGACCATGTCTGAGAGTATATCTTCTGGAGCCACATCTTCTCAAGTGACTTTCACTGAGATATCACACTCTCAAGCTTCATCTCCTCAGACTGTGACTTCAGAACTCACATCCTTTTCGACTGATCATCATCAAGAAGCCCCAGCTATTGAAGTTCGAGACGATGAATTGGTCAACAAAGAAGAAAGGTTGTTGGATGCTATTCAGGACTTGTTCCCGGAAAATGCTCCGTGCAACACAATCACTGAGGATGGCAACTCTACTGCAGACACATCCCCAGTAAATGAAAAGAAAATCTTCTTGATCCCAAAGGCGATATTCCGAGCGAAGTCCATTCTCAAGAAGCTTTCGAAGTTGGTAGAGGCGCCCACTCTGGCCGAGACAACGACAAAAATTAGAACCAATCTTCTTTTACTTATGTAAATCCTTCGAGAAAAGATGTTGTAAACGCCCCAAGTGGCAACAATAATGAACATGCAGGCCTCAAGGAGGCTTTCAAGTCTGACCTGATCAAACACTCACATACCTGCACGACTGCACATGCTAGACTTGTTACGAATGTCTCCACACACTCTTGATAATCTCATATCAGAATTACAAATGTTGAATGAGGATGTCGACAAACATGCCACGCAAGTCCTCCAAGTTGAAATGGACTATCGGGTCAAAAACTCAGAAACCTCCTCAAAGGGAAAAAGGAAAAAATTGAAGGATCTTGCATTGAATGCCTCTCGGTTCAAAAAGCAACCAGTGCAACCATCGCCTTCTCTAAGGAAAACCTCCTACTTGGCGAAATAAACGCACAACTAACCCCTGTACTTCACAGGGTACATCAAGGAAATGCCTATGCATAGAGTTTAGATCGACCCAGGTTCTGCACACAACCTCATCTCCACTTCGGCTTTCGAAGAGTTGGGTATCCCACCTAGCAAGCAGAGCCATAGATCTGTATCTATCTTTAGATGCGATGGGGGCACTCAAAGGCCTATCAGAAAAATCAGTTTTAAGTTGCAAATTGGTGAGCTTATCTCTGAGGTCACTGTGTATGCAATAAAAACCCCTTCATGCTAGAACATCCTTCTCGGACACCCATGGATACATGAGAATGGTGTTATCCATTCAAATCTACATTAGTGCATCAAGTTCGTTGGCGACGACGGCATCATACATCGAGTGTTTGCTGACAGAATACCTTCAAAGGTAAAGAAGTCCACTTTGCAGACTCCCTGATGTATGAAGGTGAAAAGGAAAAGAGGAGAAAGAAATAGCATCCTTGCCAAAAATCTTCAAAAAGATAAAGGCAAGGCTCCTCAACAATCATCGGAAGAAAACACAACCCTCCGGCAAATCCGAAGAGAGTAGTTAATCTCTCTTCTTCATCGCCCTCAAACCTTCAAAGCCTTTGGTCATCACAACTAAAGTGAAGAAGGCAAAACAAAAGTCTGGGGCAAGACACGGATTCAGATTTATTATCTTTTTCGTGTCTATCATGTAAGACACGGATCCGGATTCAGAGCTAGAAGACGACTCATCGTCAAGCCAAGTTGACACCCATCAAGTTCAAACCTGCTCTTACTCCAATAGAGCCACCTGTTGATGTAGAAGATGATACGTCTGCTTCCTTCGTTGTTCAGGCAACTTCAACAAAGGAAAGGCCGATCTTCTTCCATAGATCGGATGCTTCTTCATCAAACTCCATGCTTGAACCTTTCCAAAATAAGGTATGCCTTACCTATCCCTATATAGTCCTGTGGCACAAGCTATTATGAAGAAATGGGCTATGACGCTCAAAACCTAGTCGGTTTGGGAGAAGGCCGAGGTATTCTCACGCCATTGGGGCCCGCCTTGACCAAAAACCAGCTGGAAGATTGGAGACTCTATGGCCATATGAAAAAGTCTTCACATGGGTTAAGGTATGATCCCGACACTCCTCTGAGACAGTTGACACAAAGGCTTAAAAGTCGACTTGCCAACCAAGCCTCAACATCTCATGTCCATGAAGACATTGATCTCCCTGAATATCTCTTCAATGAGTCACCTAACAAATATCCAAGAAGCTTATCCAATTGGTACAATTTCACTGACGATGAAGAGGAATTGTCTGATGGCACAGACGTGTAGTATTTTGACCCAGAAGAACCCTCGTCTCCAAAAGAAGTACCTTACTTCGACCCATTTTCAAAAGGCGATTGGGACCATCTCATAGCAAGTCTTGAGAAGATCACCGATCAAGAAGACCCATGGAAATGAACAAAGCCTTGGTCTGACAATGCCTTGAAACCCCTGAAGGTTTCATTGAGTTGGAAGCCTTAAAAATATTGTGGAGGAACCACCTCCGAATCTTTCAACAGAAGATCATGTTCGAAAGATAGACTTGGGAAAACCAGATAACCCACGTCCTGTATTAATAAGCAAGAATGTGAAAAATGATGAGTTACCCGAGTATATCACTTTTCTTCATGAGTTTGTTGATTGCTTTGCGTGGTCTTACGCTGAAATGTCTGGTTTAGATCCCAAAGTAGCAGTCCACAAGCTCAATCTTCATAAAGACATCAAGCCTGTCAAGCAATGACAAAGAAGATTCCGTCTGGATGTGATGGATAAAATCGAACAAGAAGTTCAAAAGATCAAAAGCGTTGGCTTCATCCGAGAGGAATAGCATCCTAAATGGTTGGCCAACATTGTCCCCATGACAAATAAAATGGGCAGCAGATCAGAGTCTATATTGACTATAGAGACCTGAATGGCGCTTTCCCTAAAGAAGAGTTCCCACTCCCTATACCAGAGGTATGATTGACAATACCTGCAGATTCGAGCGAATGACATTCATGGATGGTTTCTCTGGTTACAATCAGATAAAGATGCATCCTGAAGATGAAAAACACACTTCATTTCGGACTCCATTTAGCATGTATTGCTACATTGTCATGCCATTTGGTCTGAAAATTATTGGTGTCACATATAAGAGGGCTATGATGAAAATATTCCAAGATATGCAACACAAGATGGTCGAATGTTACGTTGATGACCTCGCCGTCAAAAGCGAAAGAAAGGAAGATCATCTCAAAGACCTTCGAGAAGTCTTCCTCTGGCTTCGCAAACACAAACTGCGGATGAATCCCCTGAAGTGCTTCTTCGGCGTCACGTCGGGTAAGTTCCTTGGATTCCTAGTTTGGAAACCTGGAATAGAACTTGACCCATCAAAGTCAAGGCTATTCTAGAAATGCCCTCTCTAAGTACCTTGACAGAACTGAAAGGACTCCAAGGAAGATTGGCTTACATCAGACGATTCATCTCCAACCTTTCAGGGAATTACCGTCCATTCTCTCAGTTGATGAACAAAGGTGTGAAGCCGCATTTCAAGATGGCAAGTCGTACCTGACCAAACCTCAGTGTTAGATGAAGAAAGGTGTGAAGCCATTTCAAGATATCAAGTCATACCTGACCAAACCTCCAGTGTTTGCTGCTCCTACCACTGGGAACCATTCAACTTGTAGACAAGAGCTCTTGACCATTCTCTGGGTGCTTTACTCGCACAAGAACATGATGAGAGAAAGAAGTTGCTCTATACTACCTCAGCCGCATGCTGGTAGGTGCAGAGCATCACTACTCTGCAGTTGAAAAAGAATGCCTTACAGTGATGTTCACCATACAAAAGCTACGTCACTATCTGCTTTCCAACTCAGTCTACCTGATCTTGAGGATCAACCTCTTGAAAGTCCTTGTTACAAAAGCAGGTTCTCTCAATGCACGACTGGCAAAATGGTCCATCCTTCTGTCATAATTTGATATTAGGTATGTACCACAAAAAGCAATCGAAGGCCAAGCTCAAGCATACTTTCTCGCAGAGCATCCGTTGCCTAAAGATTTTCCACTTAGAGATGATCTCCCAGACGAACTCGTCTACAATGTGGGACATGTAATTTGACGGTGCAACCAGGACAAATGAAAAAAGACAACTGATCTCGGGAGTTGGCATCCTTTTTGTTAGCCCCGAAAAATATGATTCCACACACTTTCTCGCTACTGGAACCATGAACAAACAACACAGCTAAATACCAAGCTCTGATCCTAGGATTGAAACTCGCATTTAATCTAGCATCACCATGCTGGTTGTCTTTGCAGACTCTCGACTGATCGTTAACCAGATGAATCAGAAATTTGAAGTCTGTAAGCCTAATCTGCTGCCTTACTGCAGCAAGGCACAATCGCTCATACAAAAGTTTTACATCTGTCACATCATCCACATTCGTAGAGGTGAAAACATCCGTACAGATGCCCTGGTCGGACTTACCGCATCTATGGCAATCCAGTAGCAAATTACAGTGTGCGAGAAGGACCCTCCCTCATCTTAACACACACCAAGCAATTGCTGAATGCAACCAACTGGTTGGAAGTCGGATCTCTATCCTTCAACTTCATCATCGGCGACTAGAGGGATCCGTTCATTGATTACACTATGTTCGGAATCCTACCCGAAGATAAAAAAGAACGGGTAAGCATCCAAAGGCGAGCCCCTAACTTTCATTGGAATATTCCTTCAAAGATCCTTTATAGGAAATCCTTCAACGGAGTACTTCTACTGTAAGGTACGCAACCTTACTGGGTTAGTTGGGCCCAACAGAAGGCTTGTTGACCCATTTATTTAGTAATTATTATATTTAATTGTATTATAGATATTTAAGTGCGTTTTGATCATGAGCGAGCTTCTGTTAGCATTAGAATAGTGTCTACGAAGTTTCGTGCGATTCCGAGTTCGTTTTATCCTTGCAGGAGGGTAGTTTGTAATTTAGGGAAAATTGAGTGTTTTTCCAAATATTCCAAACGACCTGATTTTTGGGTTAGTTGGAAAGGTTTCGTCGCGCTGATCTCTTTTGTATTCTGACTCGTTGCGATCCGATGATCAGAAACCCTTCAAGTGGTCCACTCCTTCACCAGACCCACTTAAGGGCAATTTAGTCTTTTTCCTCCCGCTCTTCTTCTTAATCGAAGATTAACTGTAATCCACTTTCTCTGCAATGAAAGAAGTTACAATAGCCCATCCCCTTTCTTCTTCTCTTCTCTCTCAAGCCCAGAACCCTACCTCGGAGAGATCATCTTTGTGATTTGAACCGCTAATCTTCATCTGCTCGATATCTTCTTAATTGGGGATTAACATGCTAGATATTAATTTGGGTTGGTAAATTCTAAATTGGTAATCATTTATTGTCAATTTGATTCATTGGTTGGAATGTGGATAACATGAATTGTTGGGAGAACAGTAGGCTCAATTTTGTGCAAGTTGTAGCTTTAGAAAGGCTCAGAAGTGGAGGAAATATTATGGAGTGAAAGAGCCTCGGAAATGACATGAAACATAAATAATAATGTTCAAATCACGTGAAGTCGGTCAAGTCTCGGTCAGCTGAACTCAGGGTCAGTCAGCCGAACCCACGCTCGGTTCTGATTCCGAGAGCGACTTTTAGCTCCTGATGGGTGACCAGTCAGCCGAACTCAGCATCGGTCAACCGAATGGTGGATATCGATCAACCAAAGCTGAACCGACAGTTGATCGAGAGAGGCGAAAGATTCTAGGAAATTTATACTTCATTGCAAGAAGGTACGGCTAAAGTTTGGTTAGGGTTCGGTCAATCGAACTAGACTCGGTTCCAATTCCAGAAAGCAGATTTTAGCTCTGTCAGAGTTCGGTTAGTCGAACGTAAGATTGGGTCGACCGAACAGAAGAGTTCGGTTAACCGAGGGTCAACCAAATGATCAGTTTGTTCAGTTTATTCCGACTGAGACTGTTAACCTAGATTTGGGACTTGCATGTTGGAAACCACTAACCTACTATCACATGACCATAAACGAGTTTGAAATCGAAGCACGTGGCTTGGTGTGAATTCGATGGGTTGTCTAGGTAATCGTATGCTATGCATGGTGTAACCGAATGGGCAGGGAACTGAATCGCTCGATGCGTAACATGATTGTACAACAAGGGTTTTCCCTAAACGCATTGTTGATTCAATTTTATATATGTATTCAGTTAGAACATGTGGGGTATAGGGATGACACCTTAGCTAGGTTTGGATTGTAATTCTTCATTCGCTTGTGATTCGTATCTGTTGTTTATATTCCTTGTACACTCTCTTGGCATAAAACACTTAACCAATTATGAACATAAATCCTTCTAGGATTTAGGACTTGGACCTGACTTAGAGTGTACCTTAGGAACCTGTGTCATTTATTTGATAAACATGACCGGCTAGCATGTAAGGGATTATCACGTGGTTGATTTGTTTTGTATTATCTTGAATGAGATATTCCCTATGATCATGTCTTGTGCATTGTGCTAGCCAGACTTGCTTGTCTTGTTTGTCCTTGTGTCAACACCACTACATCACTATTTGCATATCATGGCCATCTGCAGTTTGGTGTTTTATTAACGGGTCGGTTACTCGGTCGTTGGGGTGAGCAGTCTGCGTAGGACGGCGTCCAGGGCGTTGAATAGCTGGGAGCAGGGTAGGACCGTGCTGCTATTCCCAGGACCGTGTTGAGAAGAAGTAGGAGTTCGAAGTTTTCATGGCCCCTCGGAGATTGTTGATTCTAGTGAGAAAGTTCGGATTGTTCAGATGAGAATGAAGGAGTCACATGATCGTCAGAAGAGTTATGCAGACAAAAGGCAGACCTTTAGAATTCCAAGTTAGGGATATGGTGTTTCTGAAGGTGTCCTTGATGAGAGGTGTTGTCAGGTTTGGGCAAAAAAGGAAGCTTGCCAAGAAGTTTATGGGAGCGTTTGAGATAAAACAGGATTGGAGACGTGGCCTATCGTTTGGTGTTACCGTCAGAATTAGCCGGTGTGCACGACTTTTTCCATGTCTCAATGCTTCGAAAGTATATTCCAGATCCTACTCACGTGTTGCAGTACGAGCCACTTCAGCTACAAGCCTATGTCACCTATGTAGAGTGGCCAGTGCAGATCATTGACACTAAAGAGATAGTGTTGCGTACTAAGACCATCCAGTGGGTTAAGGTACAATGGGAAAACCACGATTCGGAGGAAGCTATGTGGGAGCTGAAAGATCATAATCAGAAGAAGTACCCTTATCTTTTTTCCTGATGAGGTATGTTTAGGCATTTGGGGGACTAAATGTTCTTTTTAGATGTGAGTGATGTAAGTTCCGCAACTTTACTGGGTTAGTTGGGCACAACAGCAGGCTCGTTGACCTGTTTAGTTAGTAATTATTATATTTAATTGTATTATAGATATTTCAGTGAGTTTAGATCATGAGCGAGGTTCTTTTAGCATTATATAGTGTCTGCGAAGTTTCATGCGATTCCGAGTTCATTTGATCATATTAGGGGGTAGGTTGCAATTTAGGGAAAATTGAGTGTTTTTCTGAAATATTCCAAACTCCGTGATTTTTGGGTTCGTTGGAAAGGTTTCATCGCGCTGATCACTTTTGTATTCTGACTCGTTGCGATCCGACAATCGAAAACCCTT
Organism: Litsea cubeba; assembly: GCA_012931725.1. NCBI lineage: Eukaryota > Viridiplantae > Streptophyta > Magnoliopsida > Laurales > Lauraceae > Litsea > Litsea cubeba. The sequence continues at coordinate 34,809,118 of CM022950.1, forward strand.
CAAGTGGTCCACTCCTTCACTGACCCACTTAAGGGCAATTTAGACTTTTTCCACCCTCTTCTTCTTAATCGAAGATTCTAGTTACTTTCTCTGCAACAAAACAAGTTACATTAACCCCCATTTCTTCTTCCTCTTTTCAAGCCTAAAACTCTACCCTGGAGAGATCATCTCCGCGATCCGAACTACTAATCTTCATCCTCTCAATCTCTTCGTTCTTCTGGTATCAATTTGGTAAGATTTCTCATAACTTAATCTTTTCCATCATTTTCTCTTTGTTTAGATTAGGTCTGATCTTGATCTTCTTCCTTCCTTTCTTTTTCTTGGCTTTCTAGACTGCGTTTTATCGGATTAGATAGAGGTTTCGCAATAGAAGAGTTTCTCCTCGAGTTTTCTCATTTTCATCATCTTCTTCATTAAGGCAAGTAGATATGCAAATTATAATTCATATGTCTGTATTGTTTCCTATTGATTGATGATGCTTTCATGTTAGATTACCCTAATTCCAAGCCTGTTCTTAATTGGAGATTAACATGCTAGATATTGATTTGGGTTGGTAAATTCTAAATTGGTAATCATTTATTGTCAATTTGATCCAATGGTTGGAATGTGGATGGAAGGAATTGTTGGGAGAGCAGGAAGCTCAATTTTGTTCAGGTTCTAGCCTTTAGAAAGGCTAAGAAGTGGAGGAAATATTCTGGAGTGAAAGAGCCTCAGAAATGACCTGAAACAGAAATAATTCTGTTCTAATCGCGTGAAATCGGTCAGGTCTCAGTCAAGTTTCGGTCAGCCGAACTCAGGGTCGGTCGGCCGAATCCACGCTTGGTTCTAATTCCAGAGAGTGACTTTTAGCTCCTAATGGGTGATCGGTCGGCCGAACTCCGCTCAGCCAACCAAATAGTGGATATCAGTCGACCAAAGCTGAACCGACAGCTAATCGAGAGGGGCGGAAGAATCTAGGAAATTCATAATTCCTTGCTGGAAGGTACAGCTGAAGTTCGTTCAGGGTTTGTTCAATCGAGCTAGACTCGGTTCCAATTCCAGAGAGCAGGTTTTAGCTTTGTCAAAATTCGGTCAGCCGAACTTAAGATTCAGTCGACCGAACAGAAGAGTTCGGTTAACCGAGGTATGACCGAGGGTCAGCCGAATGATCAGTTTGTTCTGTTTATTCTGGACTGAGACTCTTAACCGAGATTTTGGACTTAGATGTAGGAAACCACTAACCTACTATCACATGACCATAAATGGGTTTGAAATGGAAGCACGTGGCTTGGAGTGAATTCAATGGGTTGTCTAGGTATTCGTATACTATGCATGGTGTAAAGAATGCGTAGGGAACTGAATCGCTCGCTGCGTAACATGATTGTACACTAAGGGGTTTCCCTAAACGCATTGTTGATCTAATTTTCTATATGCACTCCGTTAGAACATGTGGGGTACAGGGATGACACCACTTACCTAGGTTTTGATTGTAATTCTTCCTTAACTTGTGATTTCTATCCGTTGTTTATATTCCTTGTACACTCTCTTGGCATGAAACACTTAAACAATTATGAAACATAAATCCTTGTAGGATTTAGGACTTGGACCTGACTTAGAGTGTACCTTAGGAACATGTGTCATGTATTTGATAAACATGACTGGCTAGCATGTAAGGGATTATCACGTGGTTCATTTATTTTGTATTGTCTTGAATGAGATAATCCCTATGATCATGTCTTGTACACTGAGCTAGCCAGACTTGTGTTGTCTTGTTTGTGCTTGTGTCAACACCACTACGTCACTATTTGCATATCATGGCCACTGCAGTTTAGGGGTTTTATTGACGGGACGGTTACTCGGTCGTCAGGGTGGGCAGTCGGCGTAGGACGGCATCCATGGCGTTGAATAGGGGGAGCGGGCTAGGACCGTGCTGCTATTCCCAGGACCGGCAGCTAAGATCCCACTTGAGTCGGACTTTGGTATCAGTAGTCTTGTTTGGATTGTTACTAGTACCCCGAGGTGGCTAGGACATCATCGGAGTCTCCTTCTTGCTTCTTACATTGTATTGTCTTGATAGTGGTTATTTTTAGATGATTGCTAGGATTCTCGTTATTGTTTCTGTTTATACTATTCATACTTTGTGCCGAGCTTCGCTATCCTTGTATTCATATGATTATACTTGTCATTACTCTATACATGATGCATGCCATGTTTATTATACCTTGCTTATCTATTGCTCAACATGTCGTTGACTCTGTTCCTTGTGTGCGGACACCTCATGTGTTACTACTACTACGAGGAGCAGGTCGGTGAGGAGATCTCAGAGGATCTTCAACCAGCTGAGGAGGAACGAAGTGACATGCCGATGACGTAGAGTACGTCATCATCCCTGGCATGAGAGAGATTCATATAGGACTTCATTAGATTCATTTATTCTTTTATTTCTCTCGTTGAACCTTATTCATTGACTTGGTTTATTTTAATGGCCATTGTAATTAAATTAACTTCGTTATTTAGTTTTGTTTATTCTAGTCACAACTTTAAATATTAAATCAAGTTACAATTCATTCTATGATATTCCATATGCCTCCAGAAATGGCTGCATCCTATAACGATCTCATGACCTTTCGAAGCCTGGGGTATGGACATCATAGGTCCTATTTCTC
>CM022950.1:34817332-35095899 GCA_012931725.1 Litsea cubeba
TGTCCGTGTCCCCAATTGGGTGTTTCGTGTGGTTTCGGGGCATTTGGAATTGGGGACGTGACATTAGGCCCTATTTTTTATGTGATATGTATTGAAGAGGGATGAAATTTCCTTTTCTCCGAACCGAAACGGTCCTGGATTGTGGTTCCTAGGATCTTACGATTAGCCGTAAGACTCCAACGGCTAACCGTAAGACCAATAGTCGGTTTTGGGAAGGGCAATCTGGAACTACCTGATTGACTAACTGAAAATTTTTTTTCTACAATGAGCTTCACGACTAGCCGAGAGCCCACTACAGTGTATTTGCAGTTAGCTCTGAGGGTTCACGATTACAAAGGCATAATCAAAGGCAAGTTCGGACGGCTAAGCCACGACTAACTCCCCACAACTAACCATAGGATCCCAATTTTCTTTTTAAAATGAAACTTTACTTAGGTTTGTTATAAGGTTCCAACCTTTTTCCGATTTATTTATTATAATGTTGTATGCTATATGATTTGTGGGTTATTAGAGGGGTAGATGTTTATTTTTTAGAGTTAGGGGTGATTTTGGTTTTGGGCTTAGTTTAGGAGTTATAGGAGTTATTTGTAATTTTAAAATAATAGGGGGTGTCTTGTAGTTTTAGAAAGTGTAGGGTACTATTGATTGTAGTTTGATAGATTCTATCCTTGGGAGAAATATGCTTTCATTAGTGTTTTCAAATATGCCTTTGGAGTCTCTTCATTGCACTACACTTAAAGAAGGGCATTTTAGTCATTTCCATCACAATGGCATCTATTAACCCAGCCCCGTCTCATTTCAACGACCATTCTCTCTCTCTCTCTCTCTCTCTCTCTCTCTCCTTCCTTCCTCGACAAGCTAGGGTTAGATTAAGCAACGAAAAGGCAATTTCCATTGAAGCTAGATCATCATTCTCACAAGGATTCCATCCTTCTCTTCTAGGTCTATAAGCTTCATCACATAAGTCTCATTTTCTCGATTTTCAGGTGAGTTCAAAACCCTAATTCCATTTTCAGACATCTTTAAGGCTTCTCTTCTTGAGTTCTAGGACATGTTTTTCTCTTGGAATTGGGTGTAGGGATTGTAGATCTTGTGATTTTGATGAGTTGAGGAGGTTTTAGTATTTCTTGGTTTGGAGAGCACCGATTGGATAGGATTCCCATAGCTTGGATAAAGGCAAATACAATCCTATAAAAAAAACCCCATGATCTAAGTTATTTTCTATGTTTGAAACCATATAACATGCTCGGAAACCCAAATGATGATGTAAAGCCTTAATTGTTAGGAATTTTCTTAATTGCAATTTGATGGATTATTCATTTTAGCATCATTTGAATTTTCACACATGATTTAGATTTAGAAAATCTTGAAATCTTGATTTGCACATGTATTGTTTTAAATCTTGTAAATCTTATGTTTCATGCATGTTTTGGTTTTAAATCTTGGATGCATTTATTTTGAAAAAGAATTTCATAAATCAAGCAAGCCATTTGTTTTAAAGTTTCGAATCTTATTTGGCTTTTTATGTTTCATGATTTTAAAAAAGCACTTGAATGATTTAAAATCATGTTTCCAAGCTTGGTTTAATGGCCCAAAAATCCCCATAAGAAAATGCTTTGAAATATGCAAAAATCGGGATTTTTGTAAGGCTTCGGTCATCCTGTCGGTCCATGTCGGCTGACCGACAAGTGGACTGAGGTCAATCGACTTGTGTTCTCGGTTCCAATTCCAGAGAGCTCAAAATTTCAGATTTTTATACTGTCGGTTCGGTTGTCGGTTCATGTCGGTTAACCGATAGATGTACAACGGTAAATTTTGTGACCGTTGGGACTTGACCGTTGAGGTGTCGGTCGACCGACAGGTAGCCGTTTGAACACTTTTTCTATAAAAGTGAGTTCATTCCTTAGCCATTTTTTATGATATTTGGAGCCCTTCTTGAGGTATTTTGAGGCAAAAGAAAGGGGATCAAGCTAAGGAATGCTAAAGGGTCATTAGGAAAAGCTAAAGCTTGGATTAATGAAGTTAAACCACCAAGTAAGCTTTCCCTTTATTAATCATATTCTATTATGCTTTGTCTAAATTATTGGTAAATGATTTTAAGCATATTAACTATAATGTGTTGAATCCTCTACTTCCTTTAATCTTTGATTTTAAGTCATAGGATTCTTCACTTAGATTCAAACCAAGTTTTGTTTTAAAACTTTATAAATCATGTTTTATGAAAATCTTTGATTTCCTTTTTAGCATGATTCTATTTCTTGGTTGAATCTTTCTTTGTTGTTTTCATTCATTTAAATCTTAATTAAATTAGTTTTTGAAAACAACATTGGACATGCATCACTTGATTAGACTTAAAACATTTTCATACAACTTGTGATCTTTTGATTTTCATACCATTAACAAGTTTATAGTTGTTCAAGTGATTTGCATATACTTCAATCATATCTTTGTGTGCATTAATCTTTAAAATGCTTTGAGCATATTTTGAATGAGCTTAATTTTGAACTTGATTGAAGTTTTCACACACATACATCATGCACATTCATCTTTGCATTTCATTGTGTCGTGTGAGGATTTTCATTTTCATATTCGCCTAAATAAGAGGTAATTTATTTGAACTTAATTGTAATCTCTTAGAGTGTTTTGTGAAAACACTTTCTTTAGAGAAATCTTTATTTGTAAGGTTATTGCTTAGCCATTGAAAAGCATAGTGTAAAGGTTCTTGCTTAGCTTAGAAAAACATATTATATAGGTTGTTGTTAAGATTTAAAAACAACATTGTAAGTTTATTGCTTAGCCTTGGAAATCATACATAGTGGAAATCCGGTGGCGTGTTGAGTCACAAGTCGGTAGTGGATGTAGGCATTGAGGCCGAACCACTATAAATGATTATGTGATGGTGCATGCTTTGTGGTGATTGTATTTGTTTAGCATCCGCATATTGTATGTTAATCATCACATGTGACAAGTTTATTTTTAAGAAATTAAAATTGGACATAATTAGTCATTAAGTGTAGCTCACCCTATTCACCCCTACTCTAGGGTTAGGATCCCTTGGACTTTCATTAATTAGATGTAATTTGATGTATAAGTATGGTATAATATATGGGAATAAAATGTATCTCAGGTGTTTAGACTGAATTGGAGAATAATTGGGATGATTGGAATGAGATTTCAAAAATTGGAGTTTGAATTTTGGGAAGTCACGGTCGATCCGCGATCCATCGTGGGATCCCAACCGCTCACTGTGAATTTACGTTTAGAAATAGCGTTACCTTACGGTTACCTGTGGTAAACCTATGGATTGTCGTGGGGCTAATCGTAGTACAAGTTGGATCATCATCGGTTGCTTTTCCAGAACTGTGTGATTCTCAGGGTTTGTACAGCGGTTAGCTTGCGGTGAACCGTTGGACTAAGCATGGCCGATCATGAGCTAACCATAATGATAGTGCATATCTTTTATTATTTATGTATATCAACTTGTCGGCTATTGGTAGTCTGATCTTGTTGCTCTTAGTGCATAGGTATTGTGAGGCCCCACCCTTGTGGGCCCTTAATTTGAATTTGAATATTATATTTTAGCCTAAGTATATTTAATTAAACTAATTTTGATGTTTCGTAAGAGTAGTTATGTATTTTCCTAGGTTTTAGTTAGATTAGTCTAGTTGTGTAATTAATAGGGTCATTAGGGTGTCTTTTATAATTTCTTAGAGTTAGTTAGTTTGTTAAAGGCGCTAGCTAGATACTAGTAATTATTATAGGGGGTGTCCACTTGAGAAGGTTCTAGAAACCTCACCTAAAGACCAAACTACCCATGACCCTAACCGTAATCCTATTCAAACTAAAAGGGCATTTTAGTACCTAGCCACCCATCCCAACCTATGAAACTAATCCCTCCGATGCCATACATTGGCTACTACTTCTCCCTCTCATTACCCTCTCTTTTCTCTCTTCTCCCCTCATTTCCCTCCAACTCTCCCCAAATTCCCCCAATTCACCCATCTCCCTCTCTTTCTCTCTCTAGAACTCTTAGAAGAAGAAGAGGAATACCTACTATAGCTGTAACTTATTACTAAGGATTTCTCTCTCTATCTTGATAATCTCCTATCCCTCTTCAAATTAAGGTAAGTACCCTAACTAGTTCAATTTCTATAGAATTCTCTCTTTGTCTCTCAAGACCTCCTTTCTTATAGCAATCCTCTTGTGGATCTGGGTTAGGTGTTAGAGATCGGAGACCTTAGAGATTGATTTTGATATTGGAGCTTGGATTTTTCTTTTATCTCTCTACCTTCTTGCCAATTGATTAGAGGCAAGTGCAATATGCTTACTTAATATAGAACACATGCTTATTGTCTTTGATTCTGTAATTTTCTGTTCAATTGATGTTAGAAATGATAGATCTACCTTTGAGCATGTTTTCATGGATTTTGGCCATTGATGGATGGGTTTATCTCATTTGGAAGATCAATGGCCCATGGATTGGATGGTTGGATGTATATTGGAGTGCCTTTCGTCTTTCATGTTTCTGGATGTTTATGTGGTGTTTGGACGAGATTGGATGGAAATGGGTTAGAATTTGAATGAAAAGGAAGAAATCCAGAAATTTTGGAATTTGCATCAGGCCAGTGTACCAGGTTGACCGAGCTCAGTGCGGTTGACCGAACTCAGTGCCAAGTGATCGAGCTCGTGCTAACCGAACCCAGTGCCAGGTTGACCGAACTTAGTGGAGGTTAACCGAGCTCAGTGCCAGGTGACCGAGCTCTGTGCCAGATGACCAAACTCAGTGCCAGGCTGACTGAGCTCAGTGTAGGTTGACCGAGCTTAGTGCCAGGTGACCAAGCTCAGAGCCAGGTGACCGAGCTCCTGTGCTAGGTGACCGAACTCTGAGCTAGGTGGTCGAACTCTGAGTTAGGTGACCAAACTCTGAGCCAGGTGACCGAGCTCTGTGCCAGGTAGACTGAGAATACTAGACTTTCAGGAAAAAGAAATTGGAACCTGGACTCCCTTCAGCCAGGATCTCCAGTGTGCGCGGCCGACCGCCCAGGCCAGGAGGTCGACCGAGCACATAGAAAATTCTTGAAAATCAGGCCTTGCCTGTAGGGTGTTTGCTCTCTGATCCCAGTGTGTGGAGGTCGACCGCCCAGGCCAGGGGGTCGACCGAGCACACTTTGTACAATAGTTTTTTCCATAATTCAATTTCTAATATTGTGATCCTTTGTGGGGCCCATTGACCATCCAAATGGACTTTTATTGATCTGCCAAGCACGAGTCAATGGTGAGGCTCAACCTTCACTCATGGGGTCCACTAATTAGGGTCTAGGTTGTGTGATCCAAGATGATTCGATCCTTAAACGTTGTCAATGATGTCCGTAACTTCTGGAGCACCAAACACAGTACCCATTGACATCTGAGACTTCATTTAGAGACCGAATTCCCTGAGATAGACCGGGAACTATAAGTGGACGAATTACCTAGGTTGGACTGTTGATATCTCGCGCTGATTCATATACTTTGAGATTTATCTCATTTATGTTATTATTGTCACTCTATTGTCCTTACTATTGCTTATACCTATTAATGAAATGGAAAAAGGATGACCTGAACCTAGGACTACTTAAGGTGACCTGGTGGTACGATTGCGAGAACATTAACCCGTGTTTGTGGCTAGGCGGGCCTTTTTATGGCCTAAGTCTAGATGTGGATTACCCAAGACTGGAGAGGTTGAATTATTTAGATTTGTGACTCATTATGAATGTAAATGGATTGTATATCATTGGAAATAGATTTATCACTTCATTTGGACTGTTATAGACCAGGCCATGTAACTGGCGGGGCTTGGTAAGGATACAATGATTGGACGTAGACCTGGACTGTGATCCATGGATTGTATTGGGTACCTGGACCTCTTAGGTACTTTGCTAGGACATTGTTCACGCAAGGCAAAGCCTAGACAGGCACAAACCATTCTTGTTTCTCGAGTCGACATAACATTCACTCAGTTGATCTAAGCCCAGCCTTTGGACTGATCATCACTGGTAGGACCTACTGAGAGTGTTGAGTGAGCTATGATGACGAGCATTGTTGTAGATGGACAGTGTGATACCGGGTTCGGTCTCTGAGTGATGAGTGTGGTGAGGATGTTGTTTGTGGGGCTCGTTATTCCCCAGCACTGGTGAGGTTTCCCCACCGCGACTGTGTTCAGTATGGGAGGGCCGCGGCATAATATCCCGTGGTAGCCAGCTCGTGTGAATGTGACATATTGTTTAGATAGATATCTTATTATTCTAATTCCAAATGCTTATCTTGCTCAACTACCTATAATCTATATCATCGTTAATCTATTTAACTTTATTACAGTCTCTACTCTTTCGATGCATACATCCTATATTACTTGCATATTGTGACTTGCTAGATCTTTAGATCTATTCGATTCTTGGTGCTTAGGTTTCGACCCAGAGTATGAGGATGGTGCGCATGCGCTCGTCGAGGCACCTGTAATAGGAGACTACAGATGGGGACCGACCGACCAAAAGGTCAAGCCGGAGGTTGGAGAGCCATCACCTGGGGTGAGAGTTATTTTTGTTTGGGTTTTTGAGTGATTCTTGTTATGAGCCAGGCAGTAGCCAAATATGTAATAAACCTTTATTTTTATCATTTGACATTTTTAGGTTGGACTTCAGCCCGTTACATTTAATATATCATGATACTTATGCTTCCGCTATCTTTACAAATGCTTCCGCTTACTCTTTATGCTTCTATAACTTAACCGTTGATATTATATTATTCAAAAGTTTTAAATTGGACCCCACTGCGGACCTATGATCTTGGAAGTTCTCAGATTTTCCGAGAAGTAACGCGCCAACTTCGGTACCTTGACGGTTTTCTCGGTATTCGGAATTGGGGCGTTACATTTTTGGTATCCAAGCGGGCAAGTCTCTAATAAATAAAATACACTAGAAACTTTAAGACGTAGTGAGGATTTCAGTGTGGGGATGCATGTAAGGACGATGGATTGGGTAGAACCCGTGTGGTCCTAAGTGTTGGACGAACTACACATTTTCATTCTTTTAGAATGCCTAGAGGAGATTCGCCACCACACCCGCACCTACTCGGCTGCCAGTCCGACTTTGAGCATTGCTTCCAAAGGTTTTTGCAGGCTTTCCTTGTCTCACAGGACCCAGGCCAGCGACAGTAGCAGGCCGAGGACTTTGCACAGTTCAGTCGCAGGTCTTGGATGTCATCGAGAGGGTCAGCCCAGCTCAGCAGTGACACCTACTCAGGAGGCAGACCCAAACACATCTTCGAGGGATTCCACAAGAGGGGACCACCAGAGTTTTCGGCAATGAGGATCCACTAGTAGCCGACGACTAGAAAGTGCGGATGGAGAAGATTTTTGGAGTTTTGAGTGCACTAGTCAGCAGAGAGTGCAGTTAGCTGCTTATATGTTCCAAGGCGTAGAAGAGGACTGGTGGAGGACCATTCAGCGTCCTTACGAGATGAATGGGGATGAGATCGCCAGTACAGCTTTTAGAGTAGACTTCCTTCGGAAGTTCATTCCTTCACATATCAGAGACCGCAAGCTCGGGAGTTCCAGACGCTGGTGCAGGGCAGCATGACAGTTTACCAGTATGAGGTTCGCTTCACTCAGTTATCCTGCTTCACAGAGGCACTGCTTACTTCTGGGCTGAGAGGATTCGACGGTTCTTCGACGGGCTGAGAGATGAGATTCAGCTGAGTATGACTTGCATTGAGTTGCCTACCTACGAGGACGCCTTGAGGAGAGCTTACTGGGCAGAGGAGCGTCTGCAGCAGATTGAGGCTAGCCAGCAGCAGAGGCAGGTCCGAGTCCTCTGATCAGGCCGCAGCCCATGGCCCCACAGCAGCAGCCATTTGGAGACAGAGGCCAGCAGGATAGGCTGGGCAGTATCAGTAGCAGCGTGGACCTAGAGTATGCTTTCACTAAGGAGATAGGGCACATTTCCAGAGTTTACCCACTCCGAGGAGGACAGCCCCCGATGCTCTAGCTTCTAGCACCTCCTAGAGCTCCAGCTCTAGCTCCACCTGTTCCGCAGATTGCACCGGCACCTCACCCACCTCAGCAGCAGTACCGTGCTCAACAGCAGGCAGGTGGACCCCAGCAGCCCAGAGGACAACATTACCAGCGAGGGTGACACCAGAGGCCCCATGGACAGCAGCGACAGCAGCAGAGACCTCAGGCCGTAGGTCAGGCATTTGCAGTTACACATGGGGAGGCTGAAGCTGTAGGGAACATCGTCGAAGGTACTTTTTCCATTTGTGATCAGATTGCTAGAGTATTGTTTGACCCAGGAGCGACACATTGCTATGTGTCTTCAGCTTTTGATTTAGTTCTTGGTGGGGCAGGATAGGAGATGCCTTGCACACTAGTTGTGTCTACGCCCATGGGCAAGAGGGTAATGTGTTAGAATTACCACCCCAAATGCCGAGTGCGGATCGGGGAGTACACTATGTTTAGATTTTTTGCAAAAGAAAGCAATAAGAGCAAGAGATCCAATCTCCCCTTGCTTTTATAGAAGAGTGCAAAGCAAAGAAGGAAACAAGGAGAAAGAAAGGAGGTAAGTGCTACAGATTAGCAATCTTACCAAAAGAAATAAATTAGGAAGTTTCTTTACCAAAAGAAAGATACTTTGAGAGATTCTCTCCCAAAGAAAGCAATTAGAGATATTTTCTCCCAAAAGAGAGGAGATTTGAGATACTCTCTCCCAAAGAAAGATACTTTGAGATATTCTCTTCCAAAATAAAGGGAACATGAAAGATTCTCTCCAACTAAGGATATTCTTAGATATTCTCTATCCAAAGGAAATATTTTTAGATATTCTTTACAAAAACACCATATGTGACTCGCCATCCTAAAACCTTAGGGTCCCATGGGTTAGCCTATATGAGCCATGTTTGACCACCTAGGCACTAAAAGAGGCTTTTAGTCAAAGAAAATCCCTCTTACCAAGATCATAAAAATGGTTCCATGCCTCTTTTTGAGTTGATTGGACCAAAAAAAAAAAATGCAAGCCCCATGAGCTTCCAAAAATCAAACCATCCAGCCTCATATACCAAATTGAGCCAGAATCTAGAAATTGACATTTCACAAAAACCAAATCCAGTTCCCCTAACCTACCACATACAGCTTGTTAGGTCACAAGGCCAAAAATTGAAAACCAAATCCTGATCCCCTAACTTGCCACATACAGCTTGTTAGGTCACAAGATCAAAACCAAAATCGACCCCCAAATCTGCCACATACAGCTTCTTGGGTCACAAGGTCAAAACCAAAAAAACCAAACCCGACCCCTAACCTGCCACATAGAGCTTGTTAGGTCACACCCGTCAAAAAAAAAATCAAATCCACATCCCTGATGTCATTTTCAAAACTTTGCCTTGAGATGGTACGTGATCCCCTGGGAGCTGAAAAGGCCGCCTTACCAGAAGAAAGACTGCTCAAAGACTCTTGGTTAAGTCAAAAGTTCTTCTTCAATTCTCTTTTCGAGGCACATCGACTACAACAGTTAAGCAACTCGTCGTTGTCCCTCGAAGGGGCATTTGTTGAAACAAAAAATGTCACTTTGCCTTTCAACCTTAAGAAAGCCACATGAACCCGCATCCTACCATAAATAGGCAATGCTACATTCAAAAATCAAATATTGTCAAAATCAAATAAAAACTGTAAGACCCTTCAAGACAGCCAAGAGAGGAGTACACGTGAAGTTTTGGGCCATTTCAAATCATTTGGCCTAACTTCACTTCTCGGCAGTTGAACATGAGCTCCCGGCGGTGACAGTGTCGAAGACATCAAATCTTCGATCAGAACCCATGGATGGTCTCAAAATACCTCCAAAGGGCTCCACGTCAAGTTCCGAGTCAAACCGACAATGTTTGATCCTACATCAACCATCGATTAGTAAATCAAGCCTCTCGGCGACGAGAACCACCGAGGCCATTACTCATCAAATAGAGAACATGGACGGCTTCAAGATGCTTACAAAGGCTACACACGCCAAGCTTCAGGTCATTTCATAACATTTGACCAGACTTTTACTCTCGGAAGCCAAATCTGACCTTTCGGCGGCGAAGCTCTCCGAGACATGGTTCCCAAATCATAGCTAATGGATCGTCTCAAAATGACTCCGATAGGCTCCCTGTCAAATTTCAGGTCAATCGGACATCGGTTGACCGCACATCAAAGCACGACATCTTTCTTGCGATAAAATCAAATCTACAAGTGAAAGGACCCCACACGGCTTCAAAACTCAAACAAAATCCAATGGTTGGTCCTATTTATTGCACAGGAGGCTTCACCTCAAATTACAGGTCATTCCAACATCGTTTGACCCAGTTTTGGCTTCTGACGGAAAATTGGTAGTTTGGGAGACAAAGTTTTCGGCTTTCTCGGAAAATTGGAAACTTTGCACTCCAAATTGCAAGAATTCTCACCACGTTTTCTACAAGGAAATCAGGCCAATAAATGTGCAAAAATGTCAGGAAAAATACCAAAGAAGAAAGAAGCGGAAAAAAAAACCACGAAACAGCCGGGAAACGGCGACCGAAGGAAAAAATCCCCTAGGGTCGCATGCCGCGACCATGGGTGCATGGTCGCTGGTGACCCTAAAAATCCGGGTCACCGGATTTCCGTTGAAGGGCCGTTTTTCGGTCCTTTTTCGCATTTCGAGAGTTCCGCCCCTATGGTTTTGCAAATTTCTGACTTTCGAGGCTCCAAATCCACCAATCTTCATCAACATCCCGGTCCGTCTCTGAGAGCATCAAATCATCATTGATCGCTAATCAGTGAACCAAAAAAGTACACTTTCTACCCGATCAATCGAGAAATCGACAGGACAGATGGCACCGACCCGTTGCTAGCAATCAATGACTTAAGTTACATGATCATTCATGTCAATCAGCATGAAGATCCATCGATGATCATCGCCAAAGAATTTCAAAAGACGCGGCGCGGCCCACGACTCTTCAACTGCTCGGCGACCACTTAATGCAGTTAATTGACTAGCTTTATTACAGTCATTTGTTATTTTGGACGGCCAAATCAGAAGCAAGCAAAAGGAGTAACAAACCAAAAGTTTCATGACATTTAAGCCTTGAAACTCCTCCCATCATGGTGATTAAAGGCAATTAAAAGCCTTAACTCTCCTTTGGCCAATCAAAAGCTAAGAAAAAGAAGTTACAAAATAAATAAATAAATATTGTAACTCCTCCCATTATGTGCCTTAAAGCCATAAACCCTCCTAAATGGCTACCAGAGCCCTATAAATAGGAGAGCATTCCAAAGAAATCCAGATAAAAAAAAACTCAAGCAGAGATCTGAGATCCGGAAAAATCCAAAGAACAAAGCACAGAAAATCCCAAATCCAAGAGAAAGGGAAAGAGAGAAAAACTCTGCTGAAGTTCTGCAAAGACCACCACTACAAGGTGACAAAAGTCCCTTGTGGGGGGTGGTCCTTGTCTTCTCCTTCTGCTTCCAATGGCTTAGATGTGGCTTTTCAGCCCGTCTACTTAGCTTTTTATTGACATAGGAGCTCCTCTTATCTTTGTCCTCCAAAAATCTGAGGTTATAGCCAAGCCAAGCGAATCAAGAGCATCCTCTGTTCTCATCTGCATGGATGATGGCGAAGTCCACACATGGCTTGCGACCGTCAATCTGAACGAGTCCCCCATAATCTCTTGAGAAGTTAGATCCTCCTTTTCTTATTTTTCATTAGTTTGTATTTTTCCAAACGAGACAAAAATCAAACTCTTGTCTTTCATTATTGATAAGAATTGTAAATCGGCTATAAACGTCAAAAATCGGCTATAAACGCCAAAAAATCGGCTATAAATGCCAAACATCGCCTTTCACGGCAAAACAAATGAAATCGCCTCTTACGGCATTTCAAAAACATGTCTCTTTTCTTAAATATTTGTGCAATGAAAAACTTGAAAGAAGTTGATTTCATTTTTACTTGCGAAGGTCGATCTCCGATTAGCACTTGTAATTCCAAGTAAAATAGAAAATCTGGCACACCCACAGAAAAAAAAATATTGATGCTCGCTTTTTGCCCCCTTCGGGCGCGAAAGGGTTGGATGAAACGGACTCCCACGTCTGACCTCGGTAAGCGCCGACGACGCGCGGTCTATCAACTAAGTTGATTTCGGCACCGAAGGCAGAGAGGCTAATGAGATCAGGTTGCGAGGGCTACATCGCATTCATCTCAGAGGACAAGAAGTCCATGAGAGTCGAGGAGATTCCAATGGTTTGTGAGTTTCCAAATGTGTTTCCAGACGAGATCCTGGGATTGCCTCCAGTCAGAGAGATCGACTTCACCATTGAGCTTATGCCAGGCCTTGCACCGATTTCCAGAGCTCCTTATCGCATGGCTCCGGCAGAGCTGCGAGAGTTGAAGACCCAGTTGCAAGAGTTGCTAAACAAGGGATTCATCAGACCGAGCATGTCACCATGGGGAGCACCAGTGCTTTTTGTGAAGAAGAAGGATGGATCAATGAGGATGTGCATCGACTACAGATAACTGAACCAAGCAACAATGAAGAACAAGTATCCACTTCCCCAGATCGATGAGCTCTTTGATCAGCTTCAGGGTGCTCAGTACTTGTGGAAGGTGGATTTGAGGTCAGGATATCATCAACTTCGAGTAGAGAGCAGGAAGTGCAGAAGACAGTGTTTTGTACTCGCTACGGGCACTATGAGTTCCTTGTGATGCCGTTCGGATTGACGAATGTGCCAGCAGTGTTCATGGCTTTGATGAACAAGATCTTCGCTCTGCACCTTGACAGATTCACAGTTGTGTTCATCGATGACGTGTTGGTCTACTCGAAGTCCAGAGAGGAGCATGAGCATCATTTGAGGACGTCTCAATAGTTGTTGCGCAACAACCAGTTGTACGCGAAGCTCAGCAAGTGCGAGTTCTGGTTAGAGCATGTGTCGACACTAAAAATGTCACTTTGCCTCTTCAACATCAAGAAAGCTACATGAAGCCCCAGCATACCATAAATTGGCAATGCTACTTCTAAAAAATCAAATATTGTCAGAATCAAACAAAATTGAAAATCCTTCAAGACAGCTAAGAGAGGAGAACACATGAAGTTTCAGGTCATTTCAAGATTATTTGGCCTAACTTCACTCCTCCAGCAGGTGAACAGGAGCTCTCGGCGGTGACAGCGTCGAAAAATCAAATCCTCGATCAAAGCCTGTAGGTGGTCTCAAAATACCTCCAAAAGGCTCATGTCAAGTTTCAAGTCAAACCGACAACGTTTGTCCCTACATAAACCCTCAAGCAGCAAAATCAAGCCTCTCGGCGGCGAGAAGCACCGAGGCCATAACTCATCAAACAAAGCACATGGATGTAGGGGTTCATCGGGTCGATCCCAACCCGTTTGGGTAATGGATTATTGGGTCATAGGTTGGTCGGGTCACGGGTCAGTGGGTCGCGGGTCGGGTTTGGTAAAAAAGAAATAGTAAAAAAATGTAAAAAAATTGTGATTTTATTAAAAATGATACAAACAAATGTGTTTTTTTTCCCATCAATCCCACTCTCCAGAGTCCAGTCTTTCATGGTCCTTCTCAAAGTATTTTTTTTTCAAAATCCATTTGATTATTTGATCACTGTCACAAACTGAATCTCATCATCATCAATTGCCACATTATTTTTTCAAGCACCATGGTTCTCTTGTAGCATGTTTAGATCTTGTGCGATTTGTGAATGCTTTTGTAGTACATGGAGAGCCAAATGAGTGTGATTGGAGATCATATGGAATGGAATCTATTTGAACTTTGAACTTTGAATCCAACCTAATAAATACAAGATCTATATCTACTTTCGACCCAACAAGTCGAATTTGGGTCCAGAGTCAAATTTAACAGCCCAAATTACCACGAGGGGACCATCTAAGATATCATTATCATAATAATAATAATAATGTACTATTATAGTACATATATTTTTATTTCTTTCAAATATAACACAAAGATCCAACTATATATGGGCAACACATCAATATATGGTACCAATTGTGAACCAAATTGAATTTATTTGAGGCAATTTAAGGACCCACTTCTTGTTTCTTTGTTTTAGATTTTAGAATTAGACCGAACTTGGGCCTCCCTTATCCAGTATCGATCCCAAGATATGGATCCTGGGATCAAGAGTCCATGTTGTTCAATGGGTGAGATCATGGCCTTACAATCCTTATCATCCCATGAATATTGGACCCAATTAGGCCTACTTAAGAGTCAGATAAATGGACCAACCCAAAATGACCATTGCTTATGCTTGTAGTTTGTTGTCAACATTCATTTTTTTATTTTGTCAGTTGGTTAAGAAACAAAATGTTATTGAATCCTTGAAAAGAAAGGCCTTGATTATGTTGGCTCCTCTATGAAAGAGTCAGATGGAGGGGAACTTCTCTTGTTATTAAAGTGGTGCAAGAGGCATATTCTCCATTCCATGTGATCTCTCTGTGTCTGTGATTGGACTGTGATGAGTTGGGCATCTTCCACTCCCCCTCTTAGTATTAAAAATTATATTTAATTATTTTTTATTTTTTTTTACCGGGTTCACGGTTCACCCGGTAACCCGACTGGTTTGACCCGTTAACTTATACGGACGGTCATAGTTGGGTCTGGTCGGGTCGAGCACCAGAAATTTGATACCACAACCCACCCATTAACGCACGGGTCGGGTCGGGTAGGGTAACTGGGTCGGGTTGAGTCACGATTAATTTTGTCCACCTCTACATGGATGACTTCAAAATGCTTACAAAGGGCTACACGACAAGTTTCAGGTAATTTCGACAACATTTCACAAGACTTTGACTCTCGGAAGCCAAATCAGGTCTCTCGGCGGCGAATCTCCCCGGGACCATGGTTTTCAAATCGGAGCTAATGGATCATCTCAAAATGACTCCAATAGGCTCCCTGTCAAAATTCAAGTCAATCGGACATCGGTTGAACGTACATCAAAGTGCGACATCTTCTTCTCGATAAAACAAGTCTACCGGCAACAGGACCCCACACGGCTTCAAAACTCAAACAAAATCCTATGGTTGGTCTTATTTATTGCTCAGGAGGCTTCACCTAATTTCAAGTTATTCTGACATCGCTTGGCCCAGTTTCGGCTTCTGACAGCAAATCGGCAGCTCTGCACGACAAAGTCATCGGCTTTCCCGGAAAATTAGAAACTTTGCTCTCCAAATTGCAAGGATTCTCTTCAAGTTTTCTGCACGAAAATTAGGCCAAGAAATGTACAAAAATTTCAGGAAAAATACCGAAGAAAAAAGGAATAAAAAAAACTAAAAAAAGTAAAAGTGGAAAAATCCCCCAAAGTCGCGGCGACCTTGTCCCATGGTCACTGGCGACCCTTGCCCCATGGTCGCCGCCGACCCATGGGCATGGTCGCTGGCGGACCCTGTAAATCTAGGTCAACGAATTTCTGCTGAAAGAGCCTTTTTCGGTCCCTTTCCGCGTTTTCGAGATTCTGGCCCCTGTGATTTTCCAGATTTTTGACTTTAGAGGCATCCAAATTCGTCGATCTTTGACAATATCACGGCTCCGTCTTCGAGAGTATCAAATCATCATTGATCGCCAACCGACTAAACCAAAAAAGTGCACTTTTTATCTGATCGATCGAGAAATCGACAAGACAGGTGGCACCAGTCGTTGTTAGCAATCAATGTCTGACGTTTCATGGTCATCCGATGTCGATCTGCATGAAGATCCATCGATGACATCGCCAGAAGAATTCAAAAGACGCGGCATGGCCCACGACTCTTCAATGCTTAGGCGACCACTTAATGCAGTTAATTGACCCGTTTATGGCAACTTAATGCGGTCATTAACTCGGTATTTCGGACAGCCCAATCAGAAGCAAGCAAATGGAGTAACAAGTCGAAGGTTTTATAAAATTTAAACCATGATACTCCTCCCATCATGGAGATTAAAGGTGATCAAATGCACTTAATTCTCCACTGGCGAATCAGAAGACAAAGGAAAACGAGTTACAAAAATAAATCAATTAAAACTTGTAACTCCTCCCATTATGAGGCTTTAATGCATTTAAGGCCCATAAACTCTCCTAAATGGCTACAAAGGCCTATAAATAGGGGAGCATTCCAAGAATAATAGGTCCAAAAATCTAAGCACAGAAAAGGGTCTAGAAAATTCCATCAGCCATCTAAAAAAAGAGAGAAAACTCTATTGAAGTTCTACATCGATCACGACTACAAGGTGACAAAAGTCCCTTGGGGGGCACCGCACCCCAAGGTCCTTGGCTCCTCCTTTTCTTGCTTTTCGTTGTAGTTTGTATTTTTCTAAAGAGAACAAAAAATCACTACTCTTGTCGTTCATTATTGATAAGAATTGTTAATCGGCTATAAATGCCAAAAATTGCCTTTTACTGCAAACATCCGCCTGTAACGGCAAACAAATGAAATCGCCTCTTATGCATTTCAAAACCGTGTCTCTTTTTTTAAATATATGTGTAATGAAAACTCGAAAGGAGTTGATTTCCATTTCTACTTGTGAAGGTCGATCTCCAGATTACCATTTATAATTCCAAGTAGAGTAGAAAATCTGGCACACCCACCCAAAAAGAAAAATGTTGATGCTCGCTTTGCCCCCCCACCGGGCATGAAAGGGTCGTACCCTACGAACTCTCACATCCGCCGACCTCAGTAAGCGCCGAGCGGGGAGCATGGTCCATCAAGCTGGCACACCCGTGGGATCGTTCATTTGAGAACATGATGCTTAGAAATGGAATATTTGCATATCATATCTTTGCTCTATGCTTATGCTTCCATTTCTTGATTCCTTGGCGCATTTCTAGTCGGTGGCCTATGTTGTATTTCACATCTAAAAAAATGAGAGTGGATTTTTTTTTTGGAAATTTCTAATTCTATCTTTGAATTTATTTCCACTCTTTCTCTTAAAAAAAATCGGATTTCTCAATTTGGATTCAAAATTGAGAAACTTTGATCCTTTCCATTTCGTTCATGCGCTTGCAGAAATGTTGAGCCGGTTTGAATTGTGGATTGGGCCATCGTTTCATTCATTAGGATCTTAAAAAAAATAGATTTCTCAGTTTGGATTCAAAATTGAGAAACTTTGATCCTTTATTTCGTTCATGCGCTTGTAGAAATGTTCGGCCGGTTCGAATTATGGAATGGGTCATCGTTTCTCTTCGATGAGTTCATTAGGGATCTTAAGAAAAAAAAAAAAATAGATTCTCAGTTTGGATTCAAAATTGAAAACTTTGATCCTTTCCGTTTCGTCTATGCGCTTGCAGAAATGTGGAGCCGGTTCGAATTGTGGAATGGGCCATCAAATCTCTTTGATGAGTTCATTAGCGATCTTAAGAAAAACAGATTCTTTGTTTGGATTCAAAATTGAGAAACTTTGATCCTTTTCGTTCGTTCATGCTCTTGCAGAAATGTTGAGCCGATTCGAGTTGTGGAATGGGCCATCGTTTCTCTTCGATGAGTTCATTAGGGATCTTAAAAAGAAAACAAAAAAAATAGATTTCTCAGTTTGGATTCAAAATTGAGAAACTTTGATCCTTTTCGTTCCGTTCATGTGCTTGTAGAAATGTTAAGCCGGTTTGAATTATGGAATGGGCCATCGTTTCTCTTTGATGAGTTCAATAAAGATCTTTCAAAAAAAAAAAAAAAGAAAAGAAAGAGGTGAAGAACACTAAGGTTGCACCAATTGCGTTCTTTGACCACGATTGATTAAAGAAAAGCCTTGTCCATAGTGTGGAGACAGCTTGACTGTTCTTCCGTCATCTTCGGGTTCATATTTAAGAAATTTCGATCTTTTCCCTGCTGGGCATGGGTGCTCATAGAAATGTTGAGCCTGTGTGTCGGATTGGAATACGATTTACTCTCTTAGACGAATCCGATCTTGACCTTTCAAAAAAAATAAAAAACTCCCGTCACTTTTGGATCCATATTCAAGAAATTGTGGTTCTAGGTACCGATGCTCGTAGAAATTTTGAGCCCGTGTTCGAATTGGAATACCATTTGCTCTCTTTAACGAATCCAATCTTGACCTTTCAAAAAGAGAATCTCATCTCATGTCAATCATGGATGCGATTTCCAACATTTGTACCTAGCAATACTGGTACGCTCTTTCAGGGTCTAATGTATTCGCGACCGACACATTTGTAACTCCAACTTTATATTTGTCTTACCTCGAGCAAGCCCCGCTTCTCAATAAGTCGAATTTAGGTTCACAATTGCTTATAGCAGTCAATGGAATGCTCATTCTGGGCTCACCATACTTGTGATCAGAACAATTGTAACATCTATGGCTTTTTGCCTTCTTCACGTCGCTTGGGTCAGACCATGTCGCTCGAGCGATTTGAAAAGAAAAAACTATAGTTTTTCTCATTTATGATCTTTATATTCTTGTGATTACTAATGGATGTGGTCTTGTTTCAGAAATTTTTCGAAACTAACAATGACAGCTTCTCTAACCATTACTTTCGACGAAAACAAGCACCAACTCATGCTTCAACAGAAGAAAAACACGCGCACTCACAAGCACCCTCGCTCGCTGCCTAAGCGTCACCTCTCTCGGTAACTCTCTGAACTTCGGGTCGACCTCGACTCCCCGAACTATCGTCTTTGCGACGCTGGGACCATTCCCACTTCCTGAAGAAGAAACTGCGCCTGCCAAAAAGCACAAAATCGCCTTTCAATGTTTCACTACCATGACACCAAAGGCAAGCGTCAAGAAGCCCGAAGCCCGCAGCACCCCTGCAAAGCCTCAACCCAGAAATAACCAAGTCTATCCCTAGCCTTGGTCCCCAAAACATTCGCCAAAACAGAGATGGCCTCAAACATCCACAAAGCCAGTATACCTGGCCCCACTCAAGGAGAACCAGTTCGACCCTCGCTTATATGAAAGAGGAGAGACTCGTCTCCCATTTGACAACCAAGTCAACCCTGCATGAGCCGGCTTGTTCCTACAAGCCAAAAATCAAATCATGCATCACAAGGCCTCTACAAGCACCTGCTAAGGCCTACAATCCTTCAGTTCGACCCTTCTTCACTATAAGGACCGAACTCAAAAAGTTCAAAGCTTTGCTGCAGCTGGCAAAGGACCGGGTCCGGATCCTATCCATGCCTGGCTTCAAAGAAGACAGGCTCGCCTGTTGCGCCTGAGGGAGCACATCATTCATTGTCAAAACCTGGCCATAGCTGACCGAAGCTCAAATTACTCATCGTGTACGACGTCGTGCGTCATATCAACAAAAAAGACTAGAGAAGCAGGGGACCCAGATTCCTACACTTCAAGCCTCTCACAAATGGGTCGAAAAAGAAAGACCCGACCAAGCTGCTACTGTCCATGTGTTTGGGAAACCAAAAGACGACAAAAGTCAACAACCAAAATCCATGTCCAACGTCCGGTGACTCGCAGTGTCTTAAGGACACGAAGACATTCAGAAGAATCTCCTGCTCCTTCAAGCCAAGGATGATGGAGTGATCCTTCCTCAAGCTCTTCATAAAAGAAATGAGCCCTAGCTCCGTCACCAGGACAGTTTCTTCATTCGAATCCCGTGGGATGAATGTCCTGGCTACAAATTCTGAGCCACCACCTCGCCATCTACCTCAAGATGATGCGCTCACATGCATCCAGCAGTTGGAACAAGGCCAGCAGAGGATTGAAACTCTGATGGGAAACCTTCTCCTTGCCTTTCAAAATCAGGCGAACAGTGAAACCTCCTCTGAATCTTTAAGATGATGAGGTAAATGGAGAAGAAAATGAGTCACGCGCCCTTACCAAAAAGGACGTGGACAGTATCCTCGCCAAAGCAAAAGAATAGGATATACTCAAGGATCATGGGATCAAGCCACCATATCCCTTATGGATGGACCTCGATCTCGTTTCCTACAAAATTCAAACATCCTACTCTCCAAACATATACAGGGAAATGATCAGCCATACAGCACGTAATCCACTTCAAAATCTTGATGAGAGCTATCGTAGATCAAGATTGCACTCAATATCCTCCTCTTTGCAAGTACCCCAAAAGGTACGGTTTTTTACTGGTACTCCACTGTGCCGGAGGACTCCAGCCAAAACTAGGCCATGCTAGAGACATTGCTTCCTGACTCACTTCAAAGGTGAGGATCATCCCGCTACTATGGCTCAGCTTTGCAGCCTAAAACAGGGGGAGAATGAGTCGACATACGACTTCATTCACAAGTGGAAAACAATGGCGTACAAATGCTCAGATGTACTACCACAAGCGTCGCTGGTGCCAAACAACATGAGAGCAAGGATTCGGTCCATGATTATCTGCAACAAATCAAAAAACCTTGGCGAACTCCTATAAGCTTCCATGGAGGCTGAAATGGTGATCAATGACCTAAACAGTCAGAAATCATCAAGGAAGGAACCCACCACCATTGCAACCTCTAAACCAAAGAAAAATGAGGTCCTCAATGTGCAAACCATGTCAGCTCCTCAGCCACCGAAGAAAGCTGAAAACAAAGCTGTAGGTAAGAGACCTGAACTCTCTGATGCCTTCAAAGAGCCAGTAGAAAAGAAGTACCCGTTCGATGAAGATATGGATGAAATCTTCGGGGCTCTCGTGGCAAATGGCAAGCTCACCTTGCCTGAACCCAAAAGACCGAGAGATGTTGGCAAAACCAACGATCCTTGGTAGTGTCCATACCACCAGATTATCCCGCATCCTCCCAATCAATGCTTCGTTGTAAGAGAGAAGATAAACGAGATGTGGAAAAACGGAGTCATCACCTTTGACAAAAACTATGGGTCTGCCTCTGTCAACATGGTGTCAAGTAGACAAACACTAAAATCACCAATGAAGAAGATCACTAATTCCTTCAAGGTGATAAAAAAAATTCAAGCGTCCGAAGTGCTGGTTCCTTACCTAACACCAGATGGATAACCCATATGGGTACATCCCGATCTCCTGGAAGATGAAAAATAGGAGGTTGTGAAAACAAAGCCGACAGCTCAACAACGAAGGTAGGCTAGGAAACATCTCCTCAAGCTCAAAAGGCAAGAGAAGATCCAGCTAAAACAAGAAGTCCATAAAAAGACAGAGATCTCCTCTACCGCTTCACTGGGGGCAATAAAAAATTCTCTTCCAGAGACATCAAAGGGGTAAGAAAGTTCACTCTCAGTGATTTCATGCCACCTCAATTCAGAAAAGAAGTCACTCATTGGGCATCATACTCTTGTAATTCGGTAGTTGGATTCTTCATGAATGGATACGAGTCCAGTGAAACCGACGAGTGGGAGGAATCCCTTGAAACAGGAGAATACCTCTCCAATGAAGAATGGGTTCCTGAAACTCACCTTATGCCAATAATCTGGTATAACCCCTTACAGCCACAATGAAGAAGACCAAGATGTTGTTCAAGAAAATGTTGTTGACCCATCACCCGCCATTGCTCTAGTGGAACCCAACCCTGTTGAACGACAAAGAGCAGACGAAGAAGAAGATTTGGCTCCCACGCCCGATCTTGAAGAATATGCGAGGATCTTGCAGTGTCTTGCCCTAGAATAAGAACAGGGATCGCGTCAACGAGCTTCGTCGCAACCAAAATCTAGAACCGGAAGTCCCTAAAGACCATCAGGTACCTCCTCCCTTAGCTCCTGAAAATGGGGAAAACCACTAGATCGATGATCCTATTACATCCAATGATGAGTCTGACTCCCAACTGTCCATTCTGGTAACGACTCCTATCGGAGCTGCCAACAGTGTGATAGTTCGGGATGATAGCTCTTCTGAAGCCTCGTCTGGTGAGTTCACTTACTCTCTGACCATGTCTGAGAGTATATCTTCTGGAGCCACATCTTCTCAAGTGACTTTCACTGAGATATCACACTCTCAAGCTTCATCTCCTCAGACTGTGACTTCAGAACTCACATCCTTTTCGACTGATCATCATCAAGAAGCCCCAGCTATTGAAGTTCGAGACGATGAATTGGTCAACAAAGAAGAAAGGTTGTTGGATGCTATTCAGGACTTGTTCCCGGAAAATGCTCCGTGCAACACAATCACTGAGGATGGCAACTCTACTGCAGACACATCCCCAGTAAATGAAAAGAAAATCTTCTTGATCCCAAAGGCGATATTCCGAGCGAAGTCCATTCTCAAGAAGCTTTCGAAGTTGGTAGAGGCGCCCACTCTGGCCGAGACAACGACAAAAATTAGAACCAATCTTCTTTTACTTATGTAAATCCTTCGAGAAAAGATGTTGTAAACGCCCCAAGTGGCAACAATAATGAACATGCAGGCCTCAAGGAGGCTTTCAAGTCTGACCTGATCAAACACTCACATACCTGCACGACTGCACATGCTAGACTTGTTACGAATGTCTCCACACACTCTTGATAATCTCATATCAGAATTACAAATGTTGAATGAGGATGTCGACAAACATGCCACGCAAGTCCTCCAAGTTGAAATGGACTATCGGGTCAAAAACTCAGAAACCTCCTCAAAGGGAAAAAGGAAAAAAATTGAAGGATCTTGCATTGAATGCCTCTCGGTTCAAAAAGCAACCAGTGCAACCATCGCCTTCTCTAAGGAAAACCTCCTACTTGGCGAAATAACGCACAACTAACCCCTGTACTTCACAGGGTACATCAAGGAAATGCCTATGCATAGAGTTTAGATCGACCCAGGTTCTGCACACAACCTCATCTCCACTTCGGCTTTCGAAGAGTTGGGTATCCCACCTAGCAAGCAGAGCCATAGATCTGTATCTATCTTTAGATGCGATGGGGGCACTCAAAGGCCTATCAGAAAAATCAGTTTTAAGTTGCAAATTGGTGAGCTTATCTCTGAGGTCACTGTGTATGCAATAAAAACCCCTTCATGCTAGAACATCCTTCTCGGACACCCATGGATACATGAGAATGGTGTTATCCATTCAAATCTACATTAGTGCATCAAGTTCGTTGGCGACGACGGCATCATACATCGAGTGTTTGCTGACAGAATACCTTCAAAGGTAAAGAAGTCCACTTTGCAGACTCCCTGATGTATGAAGGTGAAAAGGAAAAAGAGGAGAAAGAAATAGCATCCTTTGCCAAAAATCTTCAAAAAGATAAAGGCAAGGCTCCTCAACAATCATCGGAAGAAAACAAACCCTCCGGCAAATCCGAAGAGAGTAGTTAATCTCTCTTCTTCATCGCCCTCAAACCTTCAAAGCCTTTGGTCATCACAACTAAAGTGAAGAAGGCAAAACAAAAGTCTGGGGGCAAGACACGGATTCAGATTTATTATCTTTTTCGTGTCTATCATGTAAGACACGGATCCGGATTCAGAGCTAGAAGACGACTCATCGTCAAGCCAAGTTGACACCCATCAAGTTCAACCTGCTCTTACTCCAATAGAGACACCTGTTGATGTAGAAGATGATACGTCTGCTTCCTTCGTTGTTCAGGCAACTTCAACAAAGGAAAGGCCGATCTTCTTCCATAGATCGGATGCTTCTTCATCAAACTCCATGCTTGAACCTTTCCAAAATAAAGGTATGCCTTAGCTATCCCTATATAGTCCTGTGGCACAAGCTATTATGAAGAAATGGGCTATGACGCTCAAAACCTAGTCGGTTTGGGAGAAGGCCGAGGTATTCTCACGCCATTGGGGCCCGCCTTGACCAAAAACCAGCTGGAAGATTGGAGACTCTATGGCCATATGAAAAAGTCTTCACATGGGTTAAGGTATGATCCCGACACTCCTCTGAGACAGTTGACACAAAGGCTTAAAAGTCGACTTGCCAACCAAGCCTCAACATCTCATGTCCATGAAGACATTGATCTCCCTGAATATCTCTTCAATGAGTCACCTAACAAATATCCAAGAAGCTTATCCAATTGGTACAATTTCACTGACGATGAAGAGGAATTGTCTGATGGCACAGACGTGTAGTATTTTGACCCAGAAGAACCCTCGTCTCCAAAAGAAGTACCTTACTTCGACCCATTTTCAAAAGGCGATTGGGACCATCTCATAGCAAGTCTTGAGAAGATCACCGATCAAGAAGACCCATGGAAATGAACAAAGCCTTGGTCTGACAATGCCTTGAAACCCCTGAAGGTTTCATTGAGTTGGAAGCCTTAAAAAATATTGTGGAGGAAACACCTCCGAATCTTTCAACAGAAGATCATGTTCGAAAGATAGACTTGGGAAAACCAGATAACCCACGTCCTGTATTAATAAGCAAGAATGTGAAAAATGATGAGTTACCCGAGTATATCACTTTTCTTCATGAGTTTGTTGATTGCTTTGCGTGGTCTTACGCTGAAATGTCTGGTTTAGATCCCAAAGTAGCAGTCCACAAGCTCAATCTTCATAAAGACATCAAGCCTGTCAAGCAATGACAAAGAAGATTCCGTCTGGATGTGATGGATAAAATCGAACAAGAAGTTCAAAAGATCAAAAGCGTTGGCTTCATCCGAGAGGAATAGCATCCTAAATGGTTGGCCAACATTGTCCCCATGACAAATAAAAATGGGCAGATCAGAGTCTATATTGACTATAGAGACCTGAATGGCGCTTTCCCTAAAGAAGAGTTCCCACTCCCTATACCAGAGGTAATGATTGACAATACCTGCAGATTCGAGCGAATGACATTCATGGATGGTTTCTCTGGTTACAATCAGATAAAGATGCATCCTGAAGATGAAAAACACACTTCATTTCGGACTCCATTTAGCATGTATTGCTACATTGTCATGCCATTTGGTCTGAAAATTATTGGTGTCACATATAAGAGGGCTATGATGAAAATATTCCAAGATATGCAACACAAGATGGTCGAATGTTACGTTGATGACCTCGCCGTCAAAAGCGAAAGAAAGGAAGATCATCTCAAAGACCTTCGAGAAGTCTTCCTCTGGCTTCGCAAACACAAACTGCGGATGAATCCCCTGAAGTGCTTCTTCGGCGTCACGTCGGGTAAGTTCCTTGGATTCCTAGTTTGGAAACCTGGAATAGAACTTGACCCATCAAAGTCAAGGCTATTCTAGAAATGCCCTCTCTAAGTACCTTGACAGAACTGAAAGGACTCCAAGGAAGATTGGCTTACATCAGACGATTCATCTCCAACCTTTCAGGGAATTACCGTCCATTCTCTCAGTTGATGAACAAAGGTGTGAAGCCGCATTTCAAGATGGCAAGTCGTACCTGACCAAACCTCAAGTGTTAGATGAAGAAAGGTGTGAAGCCGCATTTCAAGATATCAAGTCATACCTGACCAAACCTCCAGTGTTTGCTGCTCCTACCACTGGGAACCATTCAACTTGTAGACAAGAGCTCTTGACCATTCTCTAGGTGCTTTACTCGCACAAGAACATGATGAGAGAAAAGAAGCTGCTCTATACTACCTCAGCCGCATGCTGGTAGGTGCAGAGCATCACTACTCTGCAGTTGAAAAAGAATGCCTTACAGTGACGTTCACCGTACAAAAGCTACGTCACTATCTGCTTTCCAACTCAGTCTACCTGATCTTGAGGATCAACCTCTTGAAAGTCCTTGTTACAAAAGCAGGTTCTCTCAATGCACGACTGGCAAAATGGTCCATCCTTCTGTCATAATTTGATATTAGGTATGTACCACAAAAAGCAATCAAAGGCCAAGCTCAAGCATACTTTCTCGCAGAGCATCCGTTGCCTAAAGATTTTCCACTTACAGATGATCTCCCAGACGAACTCGTCTACAATGTGGGACATGTAATTTGACGGTGCAACCAGGACAAATGAAAAAAGACAACTGATCTCGGGAGTTGGCATCCTTTTTGTTAGCCCCGAAAAATACATGATTCCACACACTTTCTCGCTACTGGAACCATGAACAAACAACACAGCTAAATACCAAGCTCTGATCCTAGGATTGAAACTCGTCATTTAATCTAGCATCACCATGCTGGTTGTCTTTGCAGACTCTCGACTGATCGTTAACCAGATGAATCAGAAATTTGAAGTCTGTAAGCCTAATCTGCTGCCTTACTACAGCAAGGCACAATCGCTCATACAAAAGTTTTACATCTGTCACATCATCCACATTCGTAGAGGTGAAAACATCCGTACAGATGCCCTGGTCGGACTTACCGCATCTATGGCGAGAGAAGGACCCTCCCTCATCTTAACACACACCAAGCAATTGCTGAATGCAACCAACTGGTTGGAAGTCGGATCTCTATCCTTCAACTTTCAATCGGCGACTAGAGGGATCCGTTCATTGATTACACTATGTTCGGAATCCTACCCGAATATCAAAAAGAACGGGTAAGCATCCAAAGGCGAGCCCCTAACTTTCATTGGAATATTCCTTCAAAGATCCTTTATAGGAAATCCTTCAACGGAGTACTTCTACTGTAAGGTACGCAACCTTACTGGGTTAGTTGGGCCCAACAGAAGGCTTGTTGACCCATTTATTTAGTAATTATTATATTTAATTGTATTATAGATATTTAAGTGCGTTTTGATCATGAGCGAGCTTCTTTTAGCATTAGAATAGTGTCTACGAAGTTTCGTGCGATTCCGAGTTCATTTTATCCTTGCAGGAGGGTAGTTTGCAATTTAGGGAAAATTGAGTGTTTTTCCAAAATATTCCAAACGACCTGATTTTTGGGTTAGTTGGAAAGGTTTCGTCGCGCTGATCACTTTTGTATTCTGACTCGTTGCGATCCGATGATCAGAAACCCTTCAAGTGGTCCACTCCTTCACCAGAGCCACTTAAGGGCAATTTAGTCTTTTTCCTCCCGCTCTTCTTCTTAATCGAAGATTAACTGTAATCCCAGTTACTTTCTCTTCAATGAAAGAAGTTACAATAGCCCCCATTTCTTCCTCTTCTCTTCTCAAGCCCAGAAGTCTACCTCGGAGAGATCATCTTTGCGATTCGAACCGCTAATCTTCATCTGCTCGATCTCTTCTTAATTGGGGATTAACATGCTAGATATTAATTTGGGTTGGTAAATTCTAAATCGGTAATCATTTATTGTCAATTTGATTCATTGGTTGGAATGTGGATAACATGAATTCTTGGGAGAACAGTAGGCTCAATTTTGTGCAAGTTGTAGTCTTTAGAAAGGCTTAGAAGTGGAGGAAATATTATGGAGTGAAAGAGCCTCGGAAATGACATGAAACATAAATAATAATGTTCAAATCACGTGAAGTCGGTCAAGTCTCGGTCAAGGTTCGGTCAGCTGAACTCAGGGTCAGTCAGCCGAACCCACGCTCGGTTCTGATTCCAGAGAGCGACTTTTAGCTCCTGATGGGTGACCAGTCAGCCGAACTCAGCATCGGTCAACCGAATGGTGGATATCGATCAACCGAAGCTGAACCGACAGTTGATCGAGAGAGGCGAAAGATTCTAGGAATTTATACTTCATTGCAAGAAGGTACGGCTAAAGTTTGGTTAGGGTTCGGTCAATCGAACTAGACTCGGTTCCAATTCCAGAAAGCAGATTTTAGCTCTGTCAGAGTTCGGTCAGTCGAACGTAAGATTGGGTCGACCGAACAGAGGAGTTCGGTTAACCGAGGGTCAACCGAAATGATCAGTTTGTTCAGTTTATTCCGGACTGAGACTGTTAACCTAGATTTGGGACTTGGATGTTGGAAACCACTAACCTACTATCACATGACCATAAAGGAGTTTGAAATCGAAGCACGTGGCTTGGTGTGAATTCGATGGGTTGTCTAGGTAATCGTATGCTATGCATGGTGTAACCGAATGGGCAGGGAACTGAATCGCTCGATGCGTAACATGATTGTACAACAAGGGTTTTCCCTAAATGCATTGTTGATTCAATTTTATATATGTATTCAGTTAGAACATGTGGGGTATAGGGATGACAACACTTAGCTAGGTTTGGATTGTAATTCTTCATTCGCTTGTGATTAGTATCCGTTGTTTATATTCCTTGTACACTCTCTTGGCATAAAACACTTAACCAATTATGAAACATAAATCCTTCTAGGATTTAGGACTTGGACCTGACTTAGAGTGTACCTTAGGAACCTGTGTCATTTATTTGATAAACATGACCGGCTAGCATGTAAGGGATTATCACGTGGTTGATTTGTTTTGTATTGTCTTAAATGAGATATTCCCTATGATCATGTCTTGTGCATTGTGCTAGCCAGACTTGCTTGTCTTGTTTGTCCTTGTGTCAACACCACTACATCACTATTTGCATATCATGGCCATCTGCAGTTTGGTGTTTTATTGACGGGTCGGTTACTCGGTCGTTGGGGTGGGCAGTCTGCGTAGGACGTCGTCTAGGGCGTTGAATAGCTGGGAGCAGGGTAGGACCGTGCTGCTATTCCCAGGACCGTGTTGAGAAGAAGTAGGAGTTCAAAGTTTTCATGGCCCCTCGGAGATTGTTAATTCTAGTGAGAAAGTTCGGATTGTTCAGATGAGAATGAAGGAGTCACATGATCGTCAGAAGAGTTATGCAGACAAAAGGCGGAGACCTTTAGAATTCCAAGTTGGGGATATGGTGTTTCTGAAGGTGTCCTTGATGAGAGGTGTTGTCAGGTTTGGGCAAAAAAGGAAGCTTGCCAAGAAGTTTGTGGGACCGTTTGAGATAAAAAGCAGGATTGGAGACGTGGGCTATCGTTTGGTGTTACCGTCAGAATTAGCCGGTGTGCACGACGTTTTCCATGTCTCAATGCTTCGAAAGTATATTCTAGATCCTACTCACGTGTTGCAGTACGAGCCACTTCAGCTACAAGCCTATGTCACCTATGTAGAGTGGCCAGTGCAGATCATTGACACTAAAGAGATAGTGTTGCGTACTAAGACCATCCAGTGGGTTAAGGTACAATGGGAAAACCACGATTCGGAGGAAGCTATGTGGGAGCTGAAAGATCATAATCAGAAGATGTACCATAATCTTTTTTCCTGATGAGGTATGTTTAGGCATTTGGGGGACCAAATGTTCTTTTTAGATGTGAGTGATGTAAGTTCCGCAACTTTACTGGGTTAGTTGGGCACAACAGCAGGCTCGTTGACCCGTTTATTTAGTAATTATTATATTTAATTGTATTATAGATATTTAAGTGAGTTTAGATCATGAGCGAGGTTCTTTTAGCATTATAATAGTGTCTGCGAAGTTTCATGCGATTCCGAGTTCATTTGATCATATTAGGGGGTAGTTTGCAATTTAGGGAAAATTGAGTGTTTTTCTGAAATATTCCAAACTCCGTGATTTTTGGGTTCGTTGGAAAGGTTTCATCGCGCTGATCACTTTTGTATTCTGACTCGTTGCGATCCAACAATCGAAAACCCTTCAAGTGGTCCACTCCTTCACTAGACCCACTTAAGGGCAATTTAGACTTTTTCCACCCTTTCTTCTTCTTAATCGAAGATTCTAGTTACTTTCTCTGCACAAGTTACATTAACCCCCATTTCTTCTTCCTCTTTTCAAGCCTAAAACTCTACCCTGGAGAGATCATCTCCGCGATCCGAACTACTAATCTTCATCCTCTCAATCTCTTCGTTCTTCTGGTATCAATTTGGTAAGATTTCTCATAACTTAATCTTTTCCATCATTTTCTCTTTGTTTAGATTAGGTCTGATCTTGATCTTCTTCCTTCCTTTCTTTTTTCTTGGCTTTCTAGATTGCGTTTTATCGGATTAGATAAGAGGTTTCGCAATAGAAGAGTTTCTCCTCGAGTTTTCTCATTTTCATCATCTTCTTCATTAAGGCAAGTAGATATGCAAATTATAATTCATATGTCTGTATTGTTTCCTATTGATTGATGATGCTTTCATGTTAGATTACTCTAATTCCAAGCCTGTTCTTAATTGGAGATTAACATGCTAGATATTGATTTGGGTTGGTAAATTCTAAATTGGTAATCATTTATTGTCAATTTGATCCAATGGTTGGAATGTGGATGGAAGGAATTGTTGGGAGAGCAGGAAGCTCAATTTTGTTCAGGTTCTAGCCTTTAGAAAGGCTAAGAAGTGGAGGAAATATTCTGGAGTGAAAGAGCCTCAGAAATGACCTGAAACAGAAATAATTATGTTCTAATCGCGTGAAATTGGTCAGGTCTCAGTCAAGTTTCGGTCAGCCGAACTCAGGGTCGGTCGGCCGAACCCACGCTTGGTTCTAATTCCAGAGAGTGACTTTTAGCTCCTAATGGGTGATCGGTCGGCCGAACTCCGCTTCAGCCAACCAAATAGTGGATATCAGTCGACCAAAGCTGAACCGACAGCTAATCGAGAGGGGCGGAAGAATCTAGGAAATTCATAATTCCTTGCTGGAAGGTACAGCTGAAGTTCGTTCAGGGTTTGGTCAATCGAGCTAGACTCGGTTCCAATTCCAGAGAGCAGGTTTTAGCTTTGTCAAAATTCGGTCAGCCGAACTTAAGATTCAGTCGACCGAACAGAAGAGTTCGGTTAACCGAGGTATGACCGAGGGTTAGCCGAGATGATCAGTTTGTTCTGTTTATTCTGGACTGAGACTCTTAACCGAGATTTTGGACTTAGATGTAGGAAACCACTAACCTACTATCACATGGCCATAAATGGGTTTGAAATGGAAGCACGTGGCTTGGAGTGAATTCAATGGGTTGTCTAGGTATTCGTATACTATGCATGGTGTAACAGAATGCGTAGGGAACTGAATCGCTCGCTGCGTAACATGATTGTACACTAAGGGGTTTCCCTAAACGCATTGTTGATCTAATTTTCTATATGTACTCCGTTAGAACATGTGGGGTATAGGGATGACACCACTTACCTAGGTTTTGATTGTAATTCTTCCTTAACTTGTGATTTCTATCCGTTGTTTATATTCCTTGTACACTCTCTTGGCATGAAACACTTAAACAATTATGAAACATAAATCGTTGTAGGATTTAGGACTTGGACCTGACTTAGAGTGTACCTTAGGAACATGTGTCATGTATTTGATAAACATGACTGGCTAGCATGTAAGGGATTATCACGTGGTTCATTTATTTTGTATTGTCTTGAATGAGATAATCCCTATGATCATGTCTTGTACACTGAGCTAGCCAGACTTGTTTGTCTTGTTTGTGCTTGTGTCAACACCACTACGTCACTATTTGCATATCATGGCCACTGCAGTTTGGGGTTTTATTGACGGGACGGTTACTCGGTCGTCAGGGTGGGCAGTCGGCGTAGGACGGCGTCCATGGCATTGAATAGTTGGGAGCGGGCTAGGACCGTGCTGCTATTCCCAGGACCGGCAGCTAAGATCCCACTTGAGTCGGACTTTGGTATCAGTAGTCTTGTTTGGATTGTTACTAGTACCCCGGAGGTGGCTAGGACATCCTCGGAGTCTCCTTCTTGCTTCTTACATTGTATTGTCTTGATAGTGGTTAGTTTTAGATGATTGCTAGGATTCTCGTTATTGTTTCTGTTTATTACTATTCATACTTTGTGCCGAGCTTCGCTATCCTTGTATTCATATGATTATATACTTGTCATTACTCTATACATGATGCATGCCATGTTTATTATACCTTGCTTATCTATTGCTCAACATGTCGTTGACTCTGTTCCTTGGTGTGCAGACACCTCATGTGGTTACTACTACTACGAGGAGCAGGCCGGTGAGGAGATCCCAAAGGATCTTCAACCAGCTGAGGAGGAACGAGAGTGACATGCCGATGACGTAGAGTAGCGTCATCATCCCTGGCATGAGAGAGATTCATATAGGACTTCATTAGATTCATTTATTCTTTTATTTCTCTCGTTGAACCTTATTCATTGACTTGGTTTATTTTAATGGCCATTGTAATTAAATTAACTTCGTTATTTAGTTTTGTTTATTCTAGTCACAACTTTAAATATTAAATCAAGTTACAATTCATTCTATGATATTCCATATGCCTAGAGTTGTATGAATTCCGCAGTTCATTAATGTTTTAAGGCTTGAAATGTAATATCCTCACAGCGGACTTACGATCCTTGGGACTAAAGGACAAAATTTTTAATTAGTCCTAAATTTCACTCTCCAAATCCGGTTTATTCTTTAATTGGGTTTGAGGGACATGACATCTACGCTCCTTGTCACAACAAGAGGCTGAAGAAATACTTCAAAAAGTTCATGCTGGTCTTTGTGGAGCCCACCAGGCTGGTCCCAAGCTCTACAATCAGATAAAAATGTTAGCTTACTATTGGCCTACCATGGTAGTTGACGCAATGCAACTTGATAAGCGCTGCCAATGGTGCCAAGTTCACGGAGATTATGTTCACATGCCTCCAGAAATGGCTGCATCCTATAACGATCTCATGACCTTTCGAAGCCTGGGGTATGGACATCATAGGTCCTATTTCTCTCCCTTCAAGCAAGGGTCATCGCTTCATCTTCGCCGCTACAGATTATTTCTCCAAGTGGCCAGAAGCATTTGCACACAACGAATTGAAGACCTTGTCAGTCCTTCAGTTCCTGCGCACCAACATCATTTGTCGTTTCAGCATACCTAAAAGATTCGTCCATGATAACGGACCACAATTCTGAGATCATCGATTCTACAATTTCTGCGACAAATACAAAATCCAAAGTTGACCTTCGACTCCATACAATCCAACAGCAAATACATTAGCAGAAGCCTTCAACAAGACACTCTGTAAAATCCTCAAGAAAATGTTCTCTAGTCACAAAAAAGACTGGAGCGACAAACTGTCTGGAGCTTTGTAGGCCTATCGAACCACCGTTCGAGGACCAATCCATAGCACACCATTCTCCTTGGTCTATGGATGCGAAGCTGTCGTGCCCTTAGAGGTACACATTCCTTCCTTGAGGGTATCTCTACAAAATGACATGACTAAAGAAAGCAATGTGAAGTTGCGACTCCATGACCTGGACAATCTCGACGAGAGACGGCTCGAAGCTCGACAACGCATTGAACTTTACCAAGTGCGCATGGAAGGATCTTTCGACAAGAAGGTCAGGCAACGCGCCTCCAAAGAGGGTGACTTGGTTCTCACGGTAAAGAGAACAATGGTCTCCGCTCATAAGTCCAAAGGCAAGTTTAAGCCAAAATGGGAGGGACCTTATGTCATCGACAAGGTTTTCTCCAACGGCACATATGCTCCCTTTAACATGGAGGCTGACAGATATATGCTGCCTATCAATGGCAAGTTTTTGAAGCGGTACAACCCTTGAAGACTTACCCAACTAGGTAAGAGCAATGCCTGCACGGCCAATGCCTATTTCCAGGTACTTGCTCATCAAACCCACTCCTTTTAGAATTTTCATATCAAATGTTGAAATTCCCAGAAACTCAAAACAATGCTTACTTTCATCATTTCATTGTTCAAAAAATCCAAGTTTAGGAGCCTCTCCCTGTCTTGACTAAAATTTTCGATCCTTAAATTCATGGTTTGAAACAAAAATCAGGATTTAGAGATTTCCACGCTAGCGCACCTTGCCTTTTACCGCCAAAATGGTTTTAGGTCAAAATTTACGTCCCTCGTGTCTTTAAACAAAAAATGGTTAAAAAAAACCGTGGGGAAGCGACGCTTAGTCGATACTCGCACAAATTGGAAGAATACGAACCACGTTCCACACTTCCAAAATCACAGGGAAGCGACATTCGGTTGATACTTGTAAAAATCGTGGAGACATAACATTTCAGTTGATATCCACAACCCAAGTTTCAATGGATCGAAAAAACCAAAAAATTGTGGACACGTAACATTTCAGTTGATTTCCACAACCCAAATTTCAAAGGTTCAGAAAAACCTAAGGTGGAGACACAACATCTCAATTGATATCCATAACCCAAAAAGGTTCGAGAAAACCGCAAATTTTGAAAATCGTGGGGAAACGACATCAAGTCAGTACCTGCAAAACAAAATTTTTGAAAAGCAAGGAAGCAACGCTTAGTTGATACTTGCACCAAAATCCGCGAGGAGGCGACATTCCATCGATGCTCGCAACCAAGTGAGCAAGGATGCGACATTCCATCGATACTTGCAAGACCATTCAGCAGGAAGGCGACTTTTAGTCGATACTTGCATTTTTGAAAGCCAAAAACCTAGCACTCATGCCAAAATCGGCTATAAATGCCACAAAACCTAGCTCTCATACCAAAAATCGGCTATCAATGCCACCAAAACATGGCTTTCACCCAAACAAACCAAAACTTGGCTTTCAAAAAACCCAGCTATCAATGCCACAAAATCGGCTATCAATGCCATAAACCCGGCTATAAATGCCACAAACCGGCTATCAATGCCACAAAATTAGCTCTTATGCCACAAACAAGATCTGGCTCCCATGCCAAAACAATCATTTGACAAAAGATTTTCCCAAAATGACAAACTTTTGATCAAATTTTCAAAAAAATCATTCCCATTTAACTATTTCTTTCATCACAAAAAGATTTAATTGAAAGGAGGGAATACAAAAATGAGAAGTGTTCACAAGCACTACAAAAAAAGCGAGAGAGTACCAAAAAATACATGTGTGCCAAAAAAAAAAACAAAAAAATTGAAGATTTTTTGTTACAAAAAAAGAGAAACCATGAGCATAGCAAAAAATGGTCTCTAGCCAAAGTTTTAGCTCCTTAAGCAAACTTTTGACCTTAGCAGTCAAAGTTTCCAAGGCACACTTCTTCAGGAACTTTGCATGAGATGCTGGAGAATGCTGTAACTTTTCTTCAACACCGGGAAGCTTTTCCCAAGCAGCTTGCCATCGTTCGTTTTCTTGAGTCCTCTCTTTAAGAACTCAATCAGCAACTGCAACCTGGCGAATCGGAGCTCTCTCCATTTCACGAGCCTCTGCTAAGTAGCCCACTTGGCCGCGACTTGCACCTTTAAATGCTCAAGACATTGCTTATCCTCGATGACCGCCTTATCAAGGCGTTCAACATCGCATTACAGCTCAATGATGGCTAAGTCTTCTAAGTTCCTCTCTCGGATGAACTGCTCTTGCTATGTTTGGTCTCATCCATGTCAGATTGAGCCTTACTAGCAAGGTCCAGGAACATCTCCTTGAAGAATTCACCGTGAGGAAAAGCCATGGTCTCAAACCACTTATCACCCAGTGCAATGATCCTATCAACGATCGCCCTGACACCTATAACATCTAGACTAACTCCTTTGGTATTAGCGAGAATCTCCTGCACATGCTGGATCATGCCAAATCCGGCATCCAAGTGTCCAGAAAGGAGAGTCTCGATCCAAGAGCTCAAAACTCTCGCCAGCACCTTCTTCGCAAATTGAAGAGAAGAACCGGATGAATATTCACCCTTTTCCGTCGGTCGGCTGCTCATGTCATGCCCCATTGGAAGAGTAATAAAAGAACTCTTTCCAATTGGAGCCACTAGGGAAGGAATCTCAGCACGAGGTCTCACCTCTGCCATGTCAGAACTAGTTGTAGAAGTCCGGCCTTACCTCTGGATCAACCTCTAGCACCCCTTGCTCTGGTTCTGAAGAAAGCGATGGGATCTCTCCTGTCACTTCACAACCTTCCAATGTAACACAAAAAGGTATGAGTACGATCCTGTTATAAAAAAATCATCAGGGTTATCACTACAAAATACCTTCTTTGACGGCTTGCAGAATACTCTCTTCCTCCATGAACTCATTGGAAGCATCATCAACATTTGTATCCATGGATGGTTCAAAGTCATCGGAATCCTGTGGCAAGTTAGCTGACAACAAAATGTTAGCAAACGACGACACAGATAAAAAAAATAGAGAAAAGCAAAAGAAGTCATACCAGTTGGAGATTCTGGAATCATTCCAGAGTCCCTCAGTTCTTTTTCAGGTGCCACAACCGGATCCGTCACCGCCTCATCGGTCAGAACCTCGGGCATCACTAAGTCTTCATCCTCTGCTAAAAAAAAAGGAGGAGCGAAGTCAAATCAGAACATAGAAAGCCCCATGAAAGAAACAAAAAGAGAAAAAGGAAGAATCATACCTTCACCGATGGTCTCTTCTTCTCGGCTTCTCTTTTTCGGAGGCTCGTCAGCATTCCCAGACACCTCCTCATTAATCGTGAAAGGACCTCTAAATCAGGAGAGTCTTCATGCTGTCCCTTGCTGCGATGCTGACTCCTCTTCCTCTTGCCTCTGTGGGATCTTTTTCTAGATGAACCTGCCCCGCTATTAAAAAAAGTCTCTTGCTTGACCCCTCACTGGACGGTTTACTCCTACCGGTAGACTCTACGAAAGCTAGCCTTTGTGCCTCTTGCATCCAAGAGTCAAGCTCAGCTTCCTCCTTTTCTAGCTGCTCTAAGGCCTCATCAAGTACTTTCAGGACAACTTCAGAACCGATGACGCCCCGGTCACCGAGAAAGCCTATCTTATGCTTCTCTCCAGAAAGGAAGGCC
The DNA here is from genome assembly GCA_012931725.1 of Litsea cubeba. NCBI lineage: Eukaryota > Viridiplantae > Streptophyta > Magnoliopsida > Laurales > Lauraceae > Litsea > Litsea cubeba. The sequence goes on from CM022950.1 coordinate 34,853,681, forward strand.
AAAACTACCTCTCGTCGGATGCCATTCGACTTCCCAATGCCTTTTTCGGAAGACAACTTTATATCAAGCTTCTTCATAGAAAGTCCCCAGTATGCCAAAAAGCTCTCTGCGAACCACTTCGTGAAGCCAACAGTCCGGAAAGTGGACAGCTCAGGATAAGAAATCATGGCAGTATTGTCTTTAGTACTATAAAAAACCCATGCATTTCTGCCATCCTGCAAACCTCCAAAGCGCTTCACCGTACTCGAAAGTACTCTAACAACGCCTTGACAAAAGCCCAACTGCAGCGCAAAAGGAGAAGGTACATACGGCTGGATGTCGACGAAAAGATGTCTATGGTACACCATTGTGCCGACACGATGCTAAAAAGCCACTCCTTCTCTGCATTTGTGAAGGAGTAATGTCTTTCCAACCCTGCCCTGGTGGAGTCATGGGAGGAGGCACCAAAATCAAAAACCTTCTTCCGCAATTCCGGAGAAAGCTTCACTGAAGATTACCCCATCTCAATGTCCCTGAACCATCGGATCCTCATGCGGGAAAACGGAAGAGAATTGAATACGGCTTTACCCTTAGCCAACCGAATCATGAGAGGATCATCTTCCTGTGCAGCACCCAGCCGGTGGAAGCCAGGACAGTGGTATACATACCATGAATAAAAGATGTGGGCTGAGAATACCATGTTCATAGGGAGCCCAAGCCGAACCAAGAAAGCAGCAGCATGTAGTTCGGTGCACATATAAGAGTAAAGAACTGGCACCAAAGCAAGCCGCTCTCCAAACTCCTTCTGACAAGCCAGAAAAATACAATGTGGCCTGATGTGCGTTCCATCTCCTCCAGCAAAGATAGCCTCACCTAGCCAATAAGTGAGGTAAACAACGAGATCTCTTTGCAGTACAATGTCAGAACAAATGGCATCTGTACTTGCGAAGAAAATCCTCAACTCTTCTCATATGGCCGAAGTCTTCTTCGAACCCGGATCCTTAGCCCTGTCTTCATAAGTCATGTTATCAGAAGATTCCCTGTTGTCAAAGAAGTTGGGGAACGAAGAGCTAAAACTCTTCCAATTGCTGGATCTGACTTTCGAGCCCTCCTTCTCCTTCAAAAAATTATAAAAGGCGACAACTTGAAAGTACAGAAGCCTAAACTCCTCAGACTGCTCCTCAGGGACGCTGTCGATTGGCTTGAACTACTCATAGAGTTTGCCAAGGATAGGCAACCCAGTAATGACGCTCAGCTCCTTCAAAGAAAAATCAATCTCACCATTCGTGACAATGAAGGTGTTGGTTTATGGAAGGAATGACTCCAACATAGCCATGAAGGCCTCGTCGGAAAAGATCACGGTCTCCCTAAAGGCACGGACCGCATCAAAAATCATGGCTTCCTTCAAAACGGCACCACCAATCAGCAGGACGTGATCAGTCCACGACTTTTAATCGGAGTCACCACTGAAACGGCCACGAAGTCGAACAGGCTTCACCCAATTGCTGTCGTCACCGCTGAAAATGCCAAGGCCCACCGGTCTCAAATCGACTGAAGGATAATCAGAGCCCTGGTAGTCGCTGGCCGGCATCAATATGTCCAAAAAGGCAGGCGACTTCTCTGCATATCCAGAAGGACCGCCAACAAAAATCCCTGTCTTGATCACTTTAATCGTTTTCACCCAGCTTGGGGGATCTTCCCTCTTAGAGCATGTAGGAGAAAGGCTCATGATCGAGATAGTGCGTTTGAAAGTTAACCGGGTAACAATAGTCCTCTCCTCACCATCAGCTGTGTAAGGGAACTGAAAACATCTTCTCTGGTATGTCATGTCGTCAGGGACTGCATCACCAAAGAAGAAGGTAGGCTTAGGCACAACACCCTCTAATCGTCCATAACCCAAGGATGGTTTCTTACCATGATCTTATAGAACTCCTCATCCTTGAGAGCGATCAGTCGCTGCCTCATCTCATCTTTGTTGAGGGAGTCACACTCTTCTAAGTTTCTCTCAACATACTGGACCTTCTCCCAGGCCTGCTGAACGGCCGCATTGGAAGATATAGCAGATCGACAAGGTACACTTGTAACAGGCTCCTTACCAATGTTCGTTCTAGAGGAACCACCTGCAAAGGTTGGAAAAGAAAAAGATCATCATCAAAATGATAGAATTTCACTAAAAAAAAATAATCTGGTGAAATTTTGGCATGATTCCAGGGCAATTCCAAAGAAAAGGGAAACACCCCGAAAGAAATAGAAAGCTTGAAGATGGGCTCAACATCGCTGCGAGCTCCAAAACTTCAAACTTACAAAACTCAAATCTCCGCAAATCAGGAAGGGCTCAACATCACTGCCAGCTCCAAATTCCAAGAATTTACAAGGATTTTCAGGTATGTGCTATCACATCATGCTCCCAATTCAATTTACAAAAATATCATGCATAAGAAAGTAAATTGTCATGCATTAGATGCTAGAAAACCATTGACCAAAGTTTGACCAATTCCAACCCAACTTGGTCAAAACAAATCAAACTTTGTCTAAGCCAACACTTATGTTGGCTTGACCTAGAAATCCCAGCCATTTATTTTATGCATAAAAAAATGCATGAACATCTTGATTTGCATAAAACGCATTATCATGGTGAGCGAGAAAGAGAGAGAGAGAGGAAAAGTGAAATAAAAAATAAAAAAAAAGAAGAGAGAAAAAAAGGGAATTGGCCCATAGGCCGTGGCCCTTGGCCACCTGGCCATACGGCCAGATCCGTACGGATATGTCAGTATGGCAAAAAAAAAAAACGAAAAAAAAACTTGTGAAAAAAAAGAGAGAAACACGTGAAAAAAAGAGGACTTGTAAAAAAAAACAGAGGAATAAAACACATGGAAAAAAAAGAAGGGAGAATAGGAAAAAAGAAAGAAAGAAGAACTTTTTCTTACCATCCTACTTCTACAATAGAGTTTTCTTAGAAACGAAGACTTACTTGAAGCAATTGATGGAGAAGAAGAAGAAAAGCTTGAAGATTCTTGAAGAACTCTTGGTCTTGAAGCACTCTTGAGATTTATTAAAAAGAAAGCAATAACAGCAAGAGATCCAATCTCCCCTTGCTTTTATAGAAGAGAACAAACTAAAGAAGGAAACAAAGAGAAAAGAAAAGAGGTAGTACTACGAATTAGCAACCTTACCAAAAGAAAGAAATTAGAAAGATTCTTTTCCAAAATAAAGATACTTTGATCGATTCTCTCCCAAAAATAAATCAAAGAGAGATTTTCTCCCAAAAGAGAGGAGATTTGAGATATTCTCTCCCAAAGAAAGATATCTTGAGATATTCTCTCCCAAAATAAAGGGAACATGAGAGATTCTCTCCAAAAAAAAAGATATTCTTATATATTCTCTATCCAAAGGAGATATTTTTAGATATTCTTTATAAAAATGAAACCATATGAGATCTTAGCTATTTCAAAAGCTTAAGGTCCCATGGGTTAGCCCATATGAGCCGGGTTTGACCACCTAGGCACTAAAAAAATAAAAATTGGGCTTTTAATTAGTCAAAGAGAAATCCCTCTTACCAAGAGCATACAAAAATGGTTTCATGCCTCTTTTGAGTTGATTGGACCATACAAAAAAGAATTCCAAGCTCCATGAGCTTCCAAAAATCAAACCATCCAGCCTCATATACCAAATTGAGCCAAAATCTTGAAATTGACATTCCACAACAATCCAAACCAAATCCCGGTCCCCTAACTTGCCACATACAGCTTGTTAGGTCACAAGACCAAAACAAAAAACCAAAACCTGATCCCCTAACTTGCCACATACAGCCTGTTAGGTCACAAGGTCAAAATCAAACCCGACCCCCTAACCTGCCATATACAGCTTGTTAGGTCACAAGGTCAAAAACAAAAATCCAAATCCACATCCCTGGTATCATCTTCAAAACTTTGCCTCGAGATGGAACGTGATCCCTTTCACTGCCATGAAAGTCCCTTGGAAGCTGAAAAGGCCACTCTAACAAAAGAAAGACTGCTCAAAGACTCTTGGTCAAGTCACAAGCTCTCCTTCAAGAATCTCTTTGTGGCACATTGACTATAAAAGTTAACCAATCGGTCGCTGTACCTCGAGGGGGCACTTGTTGAAAATAAAAAAAAAGTCACTTTGCCTCCTCAACATCAAGAAAGCTACATGAAGCCTCAACCTACCAAAAATGGGCAATGATACTTCTCAAAAGGTCAAATCTTGACAGAATCAAACAGAAACTGCAATATTCTTCAAGATACCCAAAAGAGGAGTACACAAGAATTTTTGGGCCATTTCAAAATCATTTGGCTTAACTTCGCTTCTCCGATAGCTGAATAGGAGCTATTAGCGGCGACAGCATCGGAGACACCAAATCTTCGATCAGAGCCTATGGATAGTCTCAAAATACATCCAAAAGGCTCCATGTCAAGTTTCGAGTCAAACCGACAATGTTTGACCCTTCATCAACCCTCGAACAGCTAAATCAAGCCTCTCCACGGTGAGAACCACGGAGTCCATCACTCATCAAAAAGAGCACATGGACGGCTTCAAGATGCTTACAAAGGGCTATACGTCAAGTTTCAGGTCACTTCGACAACATTTGACCATACTTTGACTCTCGGAAGCCAAATCAGGCCTCTCGGCGGTGAAGCTCTCCGAGACCATGGTTTCCAAGACAGAGCATGTGGATCATTTTAAAATGACTCCAATAGGTTCCCTGTCAAACTTCAAGTCAATCAGACATCGGTTGACTGCACATCAAGCCACGACGTCTTCCTCGCGATAAAATCAAGTCTACTGGCGACAGGACCTATACGCCTTCAAAACTCAAATAAAAGCCTATGGTAGGTCTTATCTATTGCTCAGGAGGCTTCACCTCAAATTTCAGATGATTTCAACATCGTTTGGCCCAGTTTCAGCTTCTTACGAAAAATCGGCAGCTCTACGCGACAAAGTCTTCGACTTTCCCGAAAAATTGGAAACTTTGCACTCCAAAAAGCAAGGATTCTTCTCAAGTTTTCTACAGGAAAATCAGGCCAATAAATGTGCAAAAATATCAGGAAAAATACAAAAGAAAAAAAGAATGGAAAAATACCTCAAAACGGCTGCAAAACGGGGACCAAAGAGGAAAATTCCCCCCAGGGTCGCCGGCGACCATGGATACCCGGGTCGCCGGGTTCGCCCTGGAATGCCCGTTTTCTGTCGTTTTTTCGCGATTTGAAGCTTCCAACTCTTGGGATTTTCTAAAATTCATACTTTTGAGGCACTAAATCCTTCGACATCTGTCAAAATCAGCATTTAACCGTCAAGAGTATCAAAATCAACATTGATCACCAAATGGTCAACCAAAAGGTGTGTTTTCTAGCCAATCGATCGAGAAATCGACAGGACAGATGGCACCAACTCGCTGTCGACAATCAATACCTGAAGTTACGTGGTCATCCGATGTTGATCTACATGAAGATCCATCAATGATCATTGCCAGAAGAATCCCAAAAGATGCAACACGGCCCTCGACTCTTAAACTGCTCGGCGACCACTTAATGCGATTAATTGACTAGCTTTATTGCAGTCAATAATTCATTTATTTTGACAGCCTAATCAGAAGCGAGCATCCCGGAGTTACAAGTCAATTGATTCATGGCATTTAAACCATGAAACTCCTCCCATCATGGTGATTAAAGGCGATTAAATGCCCTCAATCTCCACCGGCCAATCAGAAGCCAAGAAATAGGAGTTACAAAATAAAGAAATAAATCTTGTAACTCCTCCCTTTATGCAGCTTTATGACAATTAAAGCTCATAAATCCTCCTAAAAGGCTACCTAAAAGCCTATAAATAGGAGAGCACTCCAAAGCATTCCAGAGATCGGAAAACATTTCCACAGATCACAGATCAGAAAAAAGCACAGAAAATCCGGAGAAAGAAAGAGAGAAAACTATGCGAAAGTTCTGCACCGGCCACCATTATAAGGTGACGAAAGTCCCTTAGGGGGCACCCCCCAAGGTCCTTGCCTTCTCCTTCTGCCTCCAATGGCTTAGACGTGGCTTTTCAGCCCGTCTACTTAGCTTTTTATTGGACATAGGACCTCCTCTTATCTTTATCCTCCAAAAATCTGAGGTTATAGCCAAGCCAAGCGAATCAAGAGCATCCTCTGTTCTCATCTGCATGGATGATGGCGAAGTCCACACATGGCTTGCGACCATCAATCTGAAAGAGTCCCCCATAATCTCTTGAGAAGTTAGATCCTCCTTTTCTTGCTTTTCATTGTAGTTTTTATTTTTCCAAAAGAGACAAAAATCATAACTCTTGTCTCTCATTATTGATAAGAATTGTAAATCGGCTATAAATGCCAAAAATCGACTATAAATGCCAAAACATCGCCTTTCACGGCAAATCAAGAAAATGTTTCTTTTCTTAAATATATGTGCAATGGAAAACTTGAAAGAAGTTGATTTCCTTTTTACTTTCGAATGTCGATCTCCGGATCACTACCTGCAATTCCAAGTAAAATAGAAAATCCGGCACACCCACACACAAAAAAAATTTGATACTCGCTTTGCCACCAGTCACGAAAGGGTCGTACCCCACGGACTCTCACGTCTGCCGACCTCAGTAGGACAGTGCGCAGATGCACGGTCCATCAGTACCTAGCCACCCATCCCAACCTATAAAACTAATCTCTCCCATGCCATATGTTGGCTACTACTTCGCACTCTCATTATCCTCTCTTTTCTCTCTTCTCCCCTCATTTCCCTCCAATTCTCTCCCAAATTCCCCCCAATTCTCCCATCTCCCTCTCTTTCTCTCTCTAGAACTCTTAGAAGAAGAAGAAGAAGACCTACAACAGCTGCGACTTATTACTAGGGGTTTCTCTCTTTATCTTTATAATCTCCTCTCCCTCTTTAAATCAAGGTAAGTGCCCTCTTCTAGTTCAATTTCTATAGAACTTTCTCTTTCTCTCTCTCGATCTCCTTTCTTATAGCAATTCTCTTGTGGATTTGGGTTAGGTGTTAGAGATCTCATTAGATCTGAGATATTTGGGCTGGTTATGTGATTGGAGAACTTAGAGATTGATTTTTATATTGGAGCTTGGATCTTTCTTTTCTCTCTTTACCTTCTTGCCAATTGATTAGAGCCAAGTGCAATATGCTTACTTAATATAGAATGCATGCTTACTGTCTTTGATTATGCAATTTTCTATTCAATTGATGTTAGAAATGAAAGATCTACCTTTCACTATAAGAATTTACACTTTTCCTGGCGTAATAAATAAATGCCACGAAAAGTATAACTTATGTCGGTGCAAAAGCTTATTTCGCCGAGAAAATCGGGAAAATATATAGTTTTCCCGGCAACATTTTTTCGCCGACAAAGGTACCATTTTTCCTGGCGTTTTTTTTTTGTTTTCACCAGCAAAGGTTCCATTTTTCCCGGCATTTTTATGTTTTCGCCGGGAAAAGATATAGTTTTCCCAGCGATATTTCTTCACCAACAAAGGTATCATTTTTCCTAGCATTTTTTTGTTTTCGCCGGAAAAAGTCCCATTTTTCCTGGTATTTTTTTTGTTTTCGCCAGCAAATGTCTCCTTTTTCTTGGCATTTTTTTGTTTTCGCCGGCAAAGGTTAGATAAAGTCTACCCCCAAATCCACTATTCCCTTCACGCCTTCATTTGGGAAATTATTTTCCCCCTATCACCTACCCATATCACCGTCTCTCCCCCTCACACTAATATTCCTCGCTCATCCCTCTCGCGCTCTCTCCCTCTTTAACCCTCGTCTCCCCGTGCACGCCATCCCCGTCCCTCTCTCGCTCTCTCCCATCTTCATCTCCATCCCTCTCTTTGTCTCCCCCTGCGCAGGTTCAGTATCAAATCCAAGGATTAAAGTAGACAAGTTAGGGCATTTGGGAGAGGGAGGATTGATTTTCTCTCCACTAATGATTGTAGACATCCTTTGTAGACTTCCCATCCACATGACTCCATAAGAGACCCACGTACCCTAGAATTCATTTTCACAGACTTACCGTCGCATTGCTTCATCTCTCCTCTTCACCATCTTCGTTTTCCTTGCCAGAATCTCTCTATCACGCAATGCAGGTCTCACAGCTGCCCCCCTATGCAGATCCGTCACCCAGGCATAGCCCCCCTTCACCACCCTCTCATCCTCTCGACCCTCCCATAATTTTCTCCTCTCCATCGCCTCATCGCCGGACTGTGCGTAAAAACGGCCCAGACGCGACTGCCCACCCCTCTCTTAATCTTTATCGCTGCGGCAGCACCTTTATCTCACCATCTCTCCCCTGCCATCCCCCGAGATCTCATCCCTCTCTCTTGAAATCTCCAAAGAGATTTCGAGAGTTGCTATTGGAATTCATAAAGATGATATTGATTCTGTCCTCAGAAAATACCATCTCATGTCACACCATTGGTTCACCTATGATTCCCCTACCCTTTTCAATGCTGGGACTCCAAGACCCCAGGTACCATTTGCTACTCTGTTTTCTCTTGTTTTCTTTTTCATTTAGCTCATTTTATTTAATGCATCTTAAAGTCATAAGACAACTAAAATTGTCATTTGCAAACTGTGTATTACATGTAACCAATCAAATGATTTTCTTTTAGGTGCATTACTTGGATTAGGTCAGGCATTTTTAGCCTTAAAGGGCATAATAAAAAGGAAGAAAAAGGACAAAAGGTCTTTTTTAAACACTTCTGCACAAAGTAATGGCATATGCCTTTTGAAGGAATTGCAAGCCTCGAGTATCAGGGGAATCACATTATAAACCATAGCATTTATTAAAAAAATCTTTTCTTACAGTTCTCAATTTGAAGCGTCATCGGATTCAAATGGTAAATTGCAAGCTTTTGATGATAGTTGTGTTGCATGGTTTGGCAGTTGAGTAGCTGCTTCCTGATTTTTATGAAAGATGATAGCATAGAGGGAATATATGATACTTTGAAGGAATGTGCTGCCATTAGCAAATCAGCAGGAGGAATTTGAGTTTCTATTCTTAACATTCACGAGACGGGTAGTTATATTCGTGATACAAATGGGACTTCAAATGGCATTGTTCCAATGCTGTGCGTGGCTTATTTTTGTATTGTCCCTTTGATATATTTTATTTTGTGATTTCACGGTTTTTATATTTACTGCAGGTGCATTTTCTGTGTATTTGGAGCCATGTCATGCTGATAACTTTGAGTTCCTAGATCTTAGGAAGAACCATGGCAAGGTATGTCTAATAACTAGTAAGCTAAAGTGCTCTGTGTTTTTATTTATGAAAAGTTCTTCTCTTGTTGCATGTACACAGATATTAAAACTAGAACCATCAACGCATAAGAACCATACAGTTTGGCTTATATTTGGCAAAAGCTAAATCTGACATTCATCCAATCAGTACTTACTGTTGGATTGAAATCTAAAAGGGTGATACCTTTGACTGGAGACTGGACTGATCTCAATCCTGGTATCTAATTGTTGGTTTTTGGTGGCCCATATCTTGATCATGAGAGATACGGTGGATTTAAAATTTGGTGGACCTCCTATAAACATATGCCCTAATCCATTGGGACTTGTTTTAGGCCCCTTGGTAGGACCCACTAGGACTTTCCCATGATAATATCCATGGGTGACATCATTTAGATTATAACTCTCTGTTCCCCACACGCACTTGTTGGATTGTCATTTTTAGTTTGGCATGAGGAACACAACCAAGTTTGGTATTCTCATGTTCAACATTTTTTCTTTCCTAGAACTTAGGCTAAACACACACATATTTGTTGGGTTGCCAATTTTAGTTTGTTATGAGGAACATGACTAAATTTGGTATTCTCGTGTTCAACAAAAAAAAAATTATTTGGCAGAACATAAGTTAATCATTTATCTTGTTGATTGCACACTGGTAGAAAGCTTTAATGTGTTTTTTTTTAGCAAAAGAATCAAATCTTAGTTTGGCGTCCAATTAGGTCATTGCTTGAGTCTGACTTGATTAAGTCACTGTATATGCTTCTAGAAAATTTAACCGGTCCCATGCAACTCATTAGGGATCATCCAAGTTGGCTCTACTTGGATGTGATTTTCATTTGTTTCATTTTTTTTTACTCTGCTTGGATGTGATTTTCATTTGTTTCACTTTTTCTTTTTTACTTTCTTTATGGTAATAGGTATCTATATTCAGGCCATGGTCATGGTTTTGAAACATTAGAAGATTTCTATATGATTTTAACCTACAATGCTTTGCATTTCCCAGTAGAGCATAAAAATCGTATAATTCTGCCTATTTTACTTGAACATTTCTCTACGTTATTCTATTCTCATCATACCTAATGGTGTTCTTGCACTTTGTGACATAGCTTCCTTGTCTACGTGCTTCATTATACGAACATTTTGTGCATCTTATTTCAGTCAGTTTATTAATAGGTCGTCATAATGGTGAACATTGCTTATTGCTTCAATCTTGTAGGAAGAACATAGGGCTCAAGATCTATTTTATGCCCTATGGGTTTCTGATCTTTTCATGAAATGGAGATTGAAACTCCATTTGATTTGTCCCATGGTGTCATTGTATTGTTTTTGTTGGGTAATCTGCCTGCAAATATGTCTTAACTACGGGAACACAACTACAATGTTAAAAAAAATAATAATAATAATAAAAGAGTTTCAGCAAAAGGAAGGAAATTGTAGGGCTGCCTTGATGTCCTTATGATTTGACAAAATAAGTTGGTTGCCAACTACTTTGTTGAAAAGTGAAATCTGGCCCAAAGATGTCCTCTTTTCGGAGGTTTGAATTTATTTTTCTCAACAGAAAAACACCTACGAGAGGCTTTAGTCTTCCACCAGAATTGACCCTATGCACAGATTCCAGATAAAAAATAAAAAAGTAAAAGCACTCTAACCATCACATGATTCATGAGCCTGTCTGACATTTGTGGTGCTCACATAATGAGCCAGCAATTATGGCTGACAATTTAGTCCTTAGACGATTATAACAATGTGCAGGGAATTCTTCAACCTGACATGTGGAATGTGACTCCATCTGATCGCTGGGATTGGGCTGCCTTGAGAGAGATGATTGCCAAGAATGGGGTGAGGAATTCCCTTCTTGTAGCTCCAATGCCTACTGCTTCAACTAGTCAGATTCTTGGCAACAATGAGTGCTTTGAGCCTTATACCTCCAATGTCTACAGTCCTCGAGTTTTAAGGTTTGCCATTTTTTCCGTTGGACTATCATTATGCCTTAAGGCTTACACTTCTGTTGTATATTTAATCCTTATTCATTGTCCAGTGGTGAGTTTGTTGTGGTAAATAAACACCTTCTTAATGACTTGACTGAGATGGGTCTTTAGTCTCCTGCTCTCAAAAACAAGATAATCTATGAGAATGGTTCAGTTCTCAAGATCCCAAAAGTTCCTGATGATTGGAAAGCCATTTACAAGTAACAATGCAATTTACCATAGTTGAGAAAAATCTCAGTTGGTTTTTTTTCCTGTTTCAGCATGTAACCATCATATTGCTATATCTCATACCAGGACCGTGTGGGAGATCAAACAAAGAATCATGGTTGACATGGCTGCTGACCGTGGGTGTTACATAGATCAGAGCCAGAGCCTAAATATCCATATGAACCAACCCAACTTTGGCACACTCACTTCTTTGCACTTCTATGCTTGGTCCAAGGTGCAAAAACATTTTTTTAGTTTTTATCGGTTTTTTCTTTCTTCTCTTTTGTGTGTGTTGATGCTTGCTGGGTACCAAAATTTGAGATTCACTTGAGATGTTTGCTATGGAATAAGCATCCTTGTGCGGCCTCATAGGGTGTGGGATATACAAATCACTTCCTTCTGTGCGTTATTCCTTCTGAATTACAAGGATGAGATGCAATATGTTTGAAAACTTATGTTGGCTTTGTTAGGATCTGAAAACTGGAATGTATTATCTGCGATCCTGTGCTGCGGCAGATGCAATTAAATTTACAGTGGATACCTCAATGCTCAAGGTAAAAATGGGCTGCATGTTGTGCTTGTTTGCTTTCAATTTTTGTTCCCCATAACTTTTCAAGCATTTTTTTTCTTGTTCTCAATGATTGAGTGATGGGAGATCACACTGGAAAAGGCTAAGCCAGTGAATGATGATGATGATGATGATGATGATGATGATGAAGTCAAATTGGCTTAAGTGGTTTGTTCCCTCGGAAACCGAGAAGAGTGCATGGCCTGTGGAAGCTAATATGGTCTTCAAAAGAATGTGTGAATTACTAGTTTGCAAGAATGCTGTGTGTGGAGGTTGACAATGTGGCATGCATATGGCTTGATATATGTGAGGGAAAAGCTTATCAAGGATTGAATAGGAGCATTTGTTTTAATTTTCTAATGGTAAAGGTAAAGTGCTTTCAATGTTGAAAGGATGTTTGAATATTAATATGAAGTGCAATGAATTTTCTTGTTTCATTTTTTCATGATTTTGGAATGGAAATGGATGTTGGGTGTGTAATAGATTTGGTCTTGCATATCAATTTATTCATGTGACACAGGTTGGAAGTTGTAATGAACTGATGTATATACAGAAAAATAATATTAAAAATCAAATAAAGCAAGAAATTATATTAAAAAATATATATTCTCGGCGAGAAAAAATGCCGATAAAAAAATTTGAAAAAATAATTTTCGTAAAATGTAAATCTTTTCTCGACGCAAAATAACGCCGGCAAAAGTTTTCTAATATTTAAAAAAAAAATTCTTTTCCCGGTGCAAAAAAATGCCCACAAAAATTTTTCTAACATTTATTTTTGGAAAAATAAACTTCTTTTCTCGGCGCAAGATAACGCCGGCAAAAGTTTTTCTAACATTTATTTTTGAAAAATAAACATTTTTCCGGGTGCAAAAAAACGTCGGCAAAAGTTTTTTAAATTTTATTATCGAAAAAGTAAACATCTTTGCTCGGCGAAAAAAAACGCCGGCAATGTATAGCTTTTTATCAGCGCTACCTTTTTTCACCGGCAAATGGTATTAGTGGCATACTTTTCCAAGCGGATTGCCAGCGCAAGAGAAATCGTCGGAAAAGGTTTTTCCCGACACTTTTTAGACCTTTATCGGCACTAAACAAAAGTGCCAATTGTTGTAGTGAGCATGTTTTCATAGATTTTTGGCCATTGATGGATGGATTGATCTCATTTGGAAGATCAATGGCCAATGGATTGGATGGTTGGATGTATATTGGTCATGTGCTTTTCATGTTTCTGGATGTTTATGTGGTGTTTGGACGAGATTGGATGGAATTGGGTGGAAATTGGAATGAAAAGGAAGAAATCCATAAAATTTGAAATTTGCAACAGGCCAATGTACTAGGTTGACCGAGCTCAGTGCCAGGTGACCGAGCTCGGTGCCAGGGTGATTGACTCAGTGTAGGTTGACCGAGCTCAGTGCCAGGTGACCGAACTCAGTGCCAGGTTGACCGAGCTCAGTGCCAGGCGACAGAGCTCAGTGCAGGTGACCAAGCTCAGTGCCAGGTGACCGAACTCTGAGCTAGGTGACCGAACTTTGAGCTAGGTGGCCGAACTCTGAGCTAGGTGACCGAGCTCTGTGCCAAGTAGGCCGAGAATACTGGAATTTCAGGAAAAAGAAACTGGAACCTGGGACTCCCTTCTGCCAGGATCTCCAGTGTGTGCGGCCGACTGCTCAGGCCAGGAGGTCGACCGAGCACACAGAATTCTGGAAAATCAGGCCTTACCTGTGGGTGTTTGCTCTCTGATCCCAGTGTGTGGGGTCGACCGCCCAGGCCTGGAGTCAACTGAGCACACTATGTACAGTAGTTTCTCCCAGAATTCAATTTCTGATGTTGTGATCTTTCGTGGGGCTCATTGACCATCCAAATGGACTTTTATTGATGTTCCAAGCACGAGTCAGTGGTGAGGCTCAACCTTGACTTGTGGGGTCCACTAATTAGGGACTAAGTTGTGTAATTTAAGATGATTCGATCCTTAAACGTTGTCAATGATGTACGTAACTTCTGGAGCACCAAACAAAGTATCCATTGACATCTAAGACTTCATTTAGAGACCGAATTACCTGAGATAGACCTGGAACTATAAGTGGACCAATTACCTAGGTTGGACTGTTGATATCTACCGTTGATTCATATACTTAGATAGTTACCTCATTTATGTTATTATTGTCACTCTATTGTCTTTACTATTGCTTATACCTATTAATTAAATGGAAAATGGATGACTTGAACCTCGAACTACTTAGAGGTGACCTGGTGGTACGATTGGGAGAACACTAACCCGTGTCTATGGCTAGGCGAGCCCTTTTATGGCTTTAACTTTGGATGTGGATTATCCTAGACTGGAGAGGTTGGATTATATGAACTTGTGACTCATTATAAATGTAAATGGACTGTATATCATTGGAAATGGACTTATCACTTCATTTGGACTATTATAGACCAGGCCATGTATTTGGTGGGCCTTGGTAAGGATCCAATGATCGGACTTGGACCTGGACTGTGATCCATGGATTGTATTGGGTACCTAGACCGCTCAAGGACTTTGCTAGGACCTTGTTCATGTATGGCAAAGCCTAGACAGACACAAACCTTTATTATTTCCCGAGTCGGCATAGACATTCACTCAGTTGATCTAAGTTCAGCCTTTGGACCGATCATCACTGGTAGGAGCTGTTGAGAGTGTTGAGTGAGCTATCATGATGAGCATTGTTGTAGACGGACGATGTGATATCGGGTCCGGTCTCTGAGTGATGAGTGTGGTGAGGATGTTGTTTGCAGGGCTCGTTATTCCCCAGCACTGGTGAGGTTTCCCCGCTGCGACTGTGTTCAATATGGGAGGGCCGCGGCATAATATCCCGCGGTATCCAGCTCATGTGAATGTGTCATATTGTTTAGATTAAATATCTTTTTTCTTCTGATTTCAAATGCTTCTCTTGCTCAACTGCCTAAAATTTATATCATTGTTAATCTATTTAACTTTATCACTGTCCCTACTCCTTTGATGCATACATCCAATAATACTTGCATACTGTGACTTGCCAGATCTTTAGATCTAATCCATTCTTGGTGCTTAGGTTACGACCCGGAGTATAAGGACGGTGCACTCGCGCTCATCGAGCACCCGTAGCAGGAGACTACGAATGGGGACCGACCAAGAGGTCGAGCCGGAGGTTGGAGAGCCAGCACCTGGGGTGTGAGAGTTATCTATGTTTAGATTTTTTAGTGATTCTTGCTATGAGCCGGGCAGTAGTCAAATATTTAATAAACCTTTGTTTTTATCATTTGACAATTTTAGGCTGGACTTCAGCCCGTTACATTTGATATATCATAATACTTATGCTTCCACTATCTTTACAAATGCCTCCGCTTAATTTTTATGCTTCCACAACTTAACCATTGATATTATATTATTCAAAAGTTTTAAATTGGACCTCATTGTAGACCTACGATCTTGGAAGTTCTCGGATTTTTAGGGAAGTAGCGCGCCAACTTCGGTACCTTGACGGTTTTCTCGGTATTCGGAATTGGGACGTTATAAGTACCAAGCCCACCTTTTCCGAGGTGGCGGAGAAGGAGACGGTTTAGGCATATCAGCCTGATGAGTATCATAAGTGGTGCGCAGACGATGTTGTCTGAGTCATCAGGACCTACACACGAGCGCCTCCACATGATACCTGGATATATAGATCTTCCGTATATCTTTTTGTTGGGCCTAGACTTTGTTTGATGGCCTTATAATTAAATGCTTTTATTATATGTTGATAAACTAACTTCAGTAATTAATGAGATATTCGCTCTTACATATTTATGTCGTCATCTGACTATATTACTCAAAATTTCTCCTATTTTATTGGTGATCAACTAAGAAAATATTTATACCTCAATGCGGACTTCGATCCTATGGAACCGTGATTGAGGGCTGTAGTGTGTGGCTTATGAAAAAAAAATACTACTAATCTCAAACATAATACCCATGATCATCAATCAGGGCGTGACATTATATATATGTAGGTGCAGAAAATAATGACCCACAATAATTGGGGAGCCTTAGAGGACTTATCCTACGATGGTGATGACTGGGTACCGTCCGAAAGCCTGAAAGAGAAGAGCAAACGGTCAGAGGACCCTGGCCTGGGCGGCGCAAGGCTCTCCGATGCCAAAGTCAGTGAAAGAACTGGAACAATGGAAGGAGAGGAAGAAGAGAGGCAGAGTAACAGCTCTATGGGTTGTATTGTGCGTACCTTGCATGTGAAGTGCAGTTCTATTTATAGACGATTTGGAAGATATCTTAGACGATATCTTGGTGTGGGTCCGATGATTCGACCAGGAAGTCATGATCAGCCCACGTTGCAATTAATGCGGTCCAATCCAGCCCACTCTGCATTTAATGCCAGTCGGGTCAGCCCACGTTGCATTAAATGCGCGTCACGTTGGGCCAGATTGTGTTGGGCGCCTTTGACGGTTGGGGTACCATCGGATCCGCCCTCGGGCCTTGCACTGATGTGGCTTCAGCCGCTGGATGCCGCCTTGTCAGGGATCTGGCGAAGATTGTGAACGGCTGGATGTCGCATCTGTCTCGCTAGCTCGCGCCCCTATTCCTCCATGTGCCTGGTGACGTGGGGGAAGAGGGGTGCGAGTGGAGGTTCTTTCCTGCTTCGGCTTTCGTCCCGGCCCCTTCAGCCAAGGTGGAGTTCTCAGCCGGGATGGGCACACGGGGTAGTCGAGCTCGGCGCTAGTGGCCTGGAGCTGTCTGACTTCGGCTGAGGCCTCTGCCCCGCTAGCCGAGGTGAGAATGGTGCCACGTGGATGGCATGCGGATGGCACGTGAGAGTGCTTAATCTCATCTGATGGCTGTGATTAGCTTAATCCTGAGTTCCGGAAATCTCCCCACACAATTGCCCCCTAGCTTTTGACCTCTCAAGCGTCCTAGCCTTTAGTGGTCGGAAGCTAGAAAACTCGTCTGGGGATGCGGCGATCATTGCCTCGTGTCGTTTCAACTCTTCTGAAGCAGTAAATGCTCTGCCCTATCTGTCCTGGGAAGTGAATCGACGGCTACACGCGTAGCCTCTTCACTGGTTGCGCTGTCTTATTGATGGAACGGGCGCGGATCGCGAAATCCGTCCTTTCGAATTTCGAAAGTGGCGCGCGCCGATGGTTCCTTTTTCCATAAATAGGGCTGCCATCTCCCTTTCTTGTTTCTGATTTCCTTTCGCCTTCGCCTTCGATTTCTGCTCTGCTGCTCGAGATTTTTCTAGCGAGGACGACCATAGGACGTGCTCGGACCTGTTCTTGAGTTGCCCCTTTGTCTCTGTAAGTTGCTTCGTGCCTCTGTCTAGCTTTTCTTTGGGGTTTCGCGACTTTTAGGGTTTAGCTTTTGCTGTCACCCCTTCTTTAGACATGGTCACCCCTAGGTTTGATCTAGATACTGAAGAGGGCATAGCCAGATTTAGGGCTGCTTACAGTATTCCGGAGGGAGTCCTCCTCAAATCGGCTGACTCTGTCGACCATGCCACGATGCGCTGGTCCTGCGGCTGGATGCCGTTCCCTCTGATCTCCGTGATCGAGGGCGGGGTCAGATTTCCTCTGCACCCCTTGCTTAGGGCTTGCCTCAGTAGCTGGTCCCTTACCCCGTGCCAGCTGATGCCTAATGGCTATAAGGTCATCATGGGCACGGCGAAACTGAATGAGATTCTGAGGACTGACCTAGGTGTCCACAATATCGAGGACACCTACGATATCTGCAAGGCTGGGGAAGGGAAATATTATCTCTGGGTGAAGCCGCAGCGAAGGGGCTTCGTCCTGGCCTTGGAGGATTCAAGTAAGAATGCCGAGGAAGCTTTCTTCTGTGTGTCGGGGGACTGGGAGTTCGGCGCTGGCGAGAGCAGGAGGCTGATGGTCCCACGTCGCCCCGGGACTGTCCCAAGTAAACATCGCTCCCCTTCTCTTACCTGCTTTGCTTGATCTCGATGAAGCCGAGCTGACACTCTAACTGTTTGTTGTGCAGAGGCAGGTGCGAGGCGACGCCGAGCTGCGAGTGAAGGCTGGAGGAGGAATGCCGACGACATCAACAAGGTTGAGAGGTACAAGGGGCACGAGACCAGGTCGGCGTGGAAGCTGCTCGGCTACACGCCGAGGTACCGTGGTCACTACCAGAGGACCGGAGTAGCCGAGGTGGACGAAGCGCACCCTGACCGTCCTACCGTCTCCGTTGCAGTGCCTGCCGGGATCCCTTTGACCGATCTTGCTGCGAGCCGAGCCGCGTCTGGTGCCGAGGCGTCCACACCAAACCTAACGCGGATTGTGGACGCTTATTCTTCCGATAGAGAAGAAGGCATGGAGGGAAGCTCAAGGGAGCCAGTTGTGAAGGACCTGGCGGCCAAGTTCAGGCTGAGGTCCTCATCTTCTGGGGCGCCATCATCTGCCAGTACCCGCTCAGCTTCGGGCTCGAGGGGTGCTGGCGCTTCTTCTGCTCCTGCCCCCGCTCTGAGCGGGGGAGTGCGGCGACGCTCGCCAGATCGCTCGAAGGAGGGGTCCCCGCCCAGGAAGAAGTCCAAGGCGGGGGAGAAGGACTCGGGGGCTGAACAGCCTCCAAAGGGCAAAACCCTTGCGCGGGACCCCGGAGTCAAGGCCCCAACTGAAAGGAGTGCACCAGCTAAGAAGAGCGCTCCAGCCGAGAAGAATGTGCCGGCCAGCAGGTCGTCTGGCGGGACGACTCGCGAGCTCACCATCTCGGCGGGGCAAGGGTCTGGATCGTCCTCCGGACCCCGAACTGCCCCAGCGCCATGGAGGCCGAGGATGGAGAACGTCGAGGATCGGTTGCTAGGGAACGCCGATGTCATCGGAGCTCTCGCCAAGGTTTGCGCTCTGCCGCGGGACATGGAGACGCACGAGAGGTTTGACAACGAGAGCCTGATGGTCTCAGCTATTCAGGCTAACCTTCTGGTAAGTGTTTTCAGCATTTTTCTTCAAGTGATTTGGCTCGACTGCCCCAGCTTGACCCATCTTTCTCCATTTGCAGAACGTGCAGAGGCTCCTGACCGTGGTGGGACGGAGTTACAGGAACGCCGCACGGGTTACTCAACTGGAGTCCGAGAGGGATAAGCTGAAGAAGGAGCTGGAAGAGCAGCGGAAGGGAATGGAGGGGCTGAAGAAGGCCAGCGCTGAAGAGTCTGCTCGGCTGGCATCGGCTCTGACTGATGTCGCCGAGCTCACGTCGAGAGCTAATCAGTTGAAGGGCGAGGTCTGGGCGAGAAACAAGAGGACCGCCGAGCTAGAGTCGGAGCTGGCCAGATTGAAGGCTGAATCGGCGGCCGAGGGGACGAAGCTGCGCGGGGAGGTGCTGGCCGGGCGCGCTGAAAGGGAGAAGCTGAAAATGGCGAACGCTGAGCTGGAAAAGGAGAAGGCCTCCCTTCTGTCCGAGGCCCAATCCGCTTTCCAAAAGGGGGTGGACCATGCCACGGAGCTATACGAGAAGCAGGTGGAGGAGATCACCTCCATTCTGTTCGAGGAAGGATGCCTGGCCGCACTGAGACGTGCGGGGGTCCCCGAAGACCACCCTGTCTACCGGGATCTGCCGAAGTACTCTGACCCGGCTCCCGAGCCGAGCTCCGTTCCTGCAGCTGAATGTGCCCCTGACGAAGCTCCTGCAGTCGCTCCTGCTGCAGACGACGCTCCAGCTGCCCCGGCCCCGAGCGATGCCCCTGCCGCCAGCGACGCATCGGCCGCGCCTCAAGGTGAGGCCTCTTCTGCCCCTGCTTCGGCTGAGGTGCCGGTTGAAGCCCCTTTTGCCAGCGACGCTCCAAGCAAGGTCACGGTTTCGGCCGAAGCCACTGATCCAGCAGATATGGTGATCGACCTGGTGGAGTCGCCGAAACCGCAGTAGCCTTGCCCTTTTTACTTCTCTTGGCCTTTCATCTGTAATACTTTTGCTTTCAGCCTTGTAATACTTTCTGTTACTAATGAAAAACGGGCTTCTTCACTTGAGCATTTTTCTCTCTTTTGCTTCTGGATGTGCTATTGAATGTATTGAATGCCTTTACTGTGATGCATGACCTTCGAGGTAGAGAGAGTCAAACGGTCTTCATGGCTGTCTGTGCCGATTCTCCGTATTCTGGAGATCATAAATAGCAGTAAGCATGGCGTTACGGTCGATGAGGGAAACGGGCGGACGTCTCCACGTGGCGCCATAGGAATCGCTGGTCAACAGGCAGGAAGGCGTGCGTCCCACGTAACGCGTGGGAGACTTCGCCCCTTAACTTCCTTCGTAGATTGAGCCCTTCTTCTTCCTATAAGTAGGGGCAGAAGGCTCGCCATGGGAGAAGAAAACAAAAGGACTTAGGACAGTTTAAATCACATAGACGTAGGAGCCATGCCCAGTGGGTGTTCAGAAGCAGTTGATCCGGGGGGAACCCCTGCGCCTGTGGACGGCTTTCTCCAAGGGGGGAAGCCCGTCGTGGTCTGCGCGCTCTCTGAAGGAACTCCCCGTGGACCACGCGCTCTCTGAACGCGGGTTCATGGCCGATCGTCCCTGGTCAGGTTGCAGGGGAATCCTCTGCAACTGCGGGATGGTCGGGCCCTTGGCGTCTAGTGATCCTGTAGGGTCCTGTGTCGCATCGAGCTCCCTGCGAGCCCCTTGCGCCGTGTCAGGATCGCCAGACTAAGGGTGGAGTTGAGGCCTGCTGGACCTGGGGGCTCTTCAAATCTTGGTCTCACTGACCGGAGGGTGTTGAAGAGCTCAGCGAGGTCCAGGGCCTCCGAACTGGAGGGGATCCTGAAAGCTTTGGTCTGACCAACCATAGCGTGTTGTAGAGCTCACTGGAATTCAGGATCCCTTAGAACCTCCAGGCAACGAACCGGCGTCTTCGAGCCTGCAGCCTGAAGAGTCGGTGAAGATCAGAGTCTCCCAGTCTCACTTTATTTTCTGTTTTTAGAGGACTGCGATCCTCCTGTCTGTATTTTTCTTTTCTGTTCTGTAACTCTTGTAATGAAGCAGTTTGCAATGAATAAAAAGGAAGAATTTTGCGATCACTTGAATTGTGTGCAATGCTTTTCGTCTTCTCTTTTACTTTCTTTGCACTGTCTTGGAATATTTGAGTTTTTGTGCTGCCTTTTCGTGCTTCAGTGCTTGCACAGTTCTTTCTTAAAAACTGTCCTTGGCCGAAATGGCTGGCTTTGGCCGAGACGAACTGCTTGTGCGCCGAGGTGGATCCAGAATACCGCTGGTCTCGGCTATGTGAGCATGAGTTCGGCAACGGTCTTTGAGGGGTGTATAAACCCGGACTTTAGGAATTCGGCCCAGTGTTCGAACTCGAGGCCTCCTTCCAGGGCTGTGAACCCTTGGAATGGGATAAAACCCTGACTTTAGGAATTCGGCCGAGTGTCCGAACTCGAGGCCTCCTTCCAGGGCTACAAACCCTTGGAGTGGGATAAAACCCTGAGTTTAGGAATTCGGCCGAGTGTTCGAACTCGAGGCCTCCTTCCAGGGCTACGAACCCTTGGAGTGGGATAAAACCCTGAGTTTAGGAATTCGGCCGAGTGTTGGAACTCGAGGCCTCCTTCCAGGGCTACGAACCCTCGGAGTTGGATAAAACCCTGAGTTTAGGAATTCGGCCGAGTGTTGGAACTCGAGGCCTCCTTCCAGGGCTACGAACCCTTGGAGTGGGATAAAACCCTGAGTTTAGGAATTCGGCCGAGTGTTGGAACTCGAGGCCTCCTTCCAGGGCTACGAACCCTTGGAGTTGGGATAAAACCCTGAGTTTAGGAATTCGGCCGAGTGTTGGAACTCGAGGCCTCCTTCCAGGGCTACGAACCCTTGGAGTGGGATAAAACCCTGAGTTTAGGAATTCGGCCGAGTGTTGGAACTCGAGGCCTCCTTCCAGGGCTACGAACCCTTGGAGTTGGGATAAAACCCTGACTTTAGGAATTCGGCCGAGTGTTGGAACTCGAGGCCTCCTTCCAGGGCTACGAACCCTTAGAGTTGCCGGAGTCAGTGAAAGAGAGACGACAGATTGATGACAGGGCGAAGAGCTGCTTTCATTGATTCGGGATTCATTACATCTTTAGAAATAGAATTTCTTTAGGTGGGATGCATTCCACGGTCTCGGCAGTGGCTTGCCCTCTAAGTCTTCGAGCTTGTAGGCTGATTTTCCTGCCAGTGAGACCACCCTGAATGGGCCATGCCAGTTCGGAGCCAGCTTCCCTTCGTTTGGTTCTTTGTCAGCTGGCAGGGCCTTCTTTAGAACCAGCTCTCCCACGGAGAATCTTCTTTCTCTGACGTTTTGATTGTATGCCCTGGCTAACCGCTGCTGATAGTCGGTCAGTCGCAGGGCTGCTGCTTCTCGTCGCTCGTCTGCCAGCTCCAGCTCCATTGCCAGGTTCGTGTCATTTCAGCCTTGGTCGACCAGCTCTGTCCTCAGGGTGGGAAGGCCGATCTCTAAAGGAATGACCGCCTCCATCCCGTAGGCCAAAGAGAAAGGTGTTGCCGAGGTGGACCTCCTTGGAGTTGTTCTGTATGCCTATAGCACGCTCGGAAGCTCCTCTGTCCATCTTCCCTTTGCCTTGTCCAGTCGCTTCTTCAGGCCGTCCAGGATCACTTTGTTAGAGATTTCTGCCTGGCCATTACTCTGTGGATATGCCGGAGTGGAGTAATGATTTCTGATACCGTGCTCTTGGCAGAAGTCTCTGAAGGACTTGGAGTCGAACTGAGTCCCGTTGTCCGAAATCAGGGTCCGGGGGATGCCGAACCTCGTTAGGATGCTTTTCCAAACGAAGTTCCTGGAGTCCCTGTCCGTGATTGAGGACAACGGTTCAGCTTCTATCCACTTTGTGAAGTAGTCTGTAGCGACTATCAGCCATCTCTTGTTTCCTGGAGCTCGGTGAAGAGGGCCCACGATGTCCAGGCCCCATTGAGCGAAGGGCCATGGGCTAGTGAGGGGACTCAGATCTTGTGCTGGCTGGTGGAGAGAGTGGGAGAACTTCTGGCACTTCTCGCACTTCCTGGCGTACACCTGCGCGTCCTTCTGCATGTAAGGCCACCAGTAACCCTGGCTTATTGCTCTGTAAGCCAGTGATCAGCCTCCTATGTGGCTGCCGTAGATTCCTTCGTGGATCTCATACAGGAAGTCGTCCACTTTGCTCGGATGGACGCACTGGAGGTATGGACCTGTGAAGGATTGCCTGCAGAGTTTGCCTTCGGGAGAGAGCCAGAATCGAGCTGCCTTGAGTCTAATCCGGTGAGCTTCAGTCTTGTCCTCAGGGAGCTGGTCATCCTTCAAGCAGGCGACGACTGGATCCATCCAGCTTGGGCCGAGATCAGCGCAGAGGACAAGCCGAGATGAATGGAGTTCCAAGCTTGACCTTGATACTGACCCAACCTCGATGGTCCTTTTGTTCCCTGCTTCGACGGCGGAGGCCAGGTTCGCAAGCGCATCTGCGTGCGTATTGGTATCTCGGGATATTTGTCTGACCTCGGCTTTCTGGAAATGAGACAGCAGTTTTTTCGCAAGGGCTAAATAGGCCGCCATCCTGTCGTCCCTGGCCTGGTAGTCTCCAGCGAGCTGGCTAGTTACCAGTTGAGAATCGCTAAAGATCACCAGGTGTTGGGCTCCGAGGATTTGGGCGCTGTTCAACCCTGCTATTAGCGCTTCATACTCCGCCTCATTGTTTGTCGCTTTGAAGTCCAGGGTGAAAGCCTGCTCTATGACCAGACCCTCTGGCGATTGGAGGACTATGCCGGCACCAGCTCCCTTGGAGGTGGATGACCCGTCGACAAAGATCTTCCGTGCCGAGGTGGGAGGCTGTTCGACCTCAGTCAGTTCCGGCTCGTGCCCTGTGCCCCCCAGTGCCGTGCCGGGCTGGGTCAGAGCTGAATTGGGCGAGACGAATTCAACGATGAAGTCTGCCAGAATTTGGGCTTTGATCGCAGTTCGGGGACGGTACTGTATATCATACTGCCCCAGTTCAACTGCCCACTTTGATATTCGACCTGAAAAGTCAACCTTCTTGAATATTGAACGGAGTGGATGCTCCGTGATCACCACGATGGTGTTGGATTGGAAATAATGGGAGAGCTTGCGGGAGGCACTGACGAGGGCCAACGCAAGCTTCTCCAGCAAAAGGTACCTGGTCTCGGCATCGAGCAGGGTCTTGCTCGTATAGTAAATTGGTTTTTGAACTCCCTCGTCCTCCCTGATGAGGACGGAGCTCACTACGTGATCCGAGACCGCAAGATATAAATACAAAATCTCCCCCAGAGTTGGGGTGGAGAGTAAGGGTGGTGACATTAAATAAGTTTTGAGCGTGGCCAATGCCTGGTCGCACTCAGGGGTCCACTGGAATTTCAGATTTTTCTTTAGAAGCTGAAAGAAAGGCCTGCACTTATCTGATGACGGACTGATGAAGCGATTGAGTGCTGCAGCCATTCCCGTAAGCTTCTGGACTTCTTTCGTGGTAGAGGGGCTCTGAATGCCCTGGATTGCGGTGATCTGGTCCGGATTGGCCTCTATCCCCCTCCGCGTCACCAAGCTGCCGAGGAACTTGCCTGAGGCTACGCCGAAGGCGCACTTGGAAGCGTTTAGCTTGAGCTTGTACGCGCGAAGGATGTCGAAGACTTGGCCCAGATCCGCCAGGTGGTCGCTGGAGTGCACTGATTTGACGACCATGTCGTCAATGTACACCTCTACTGTTCGGCCGAGCTAAGCCTGGAACATCTTTGTCACGAGGCGCTGATAGGTCGCCCCCGCGTTCTTTAGCCCGAAGGGCATCACCTTATAGCAGTAAGTGCCGCGGGGGGTTATGAATGACGTTTTCTCCTCGTCAGGCTCGAATAGTGGAATCTGGTGGTAGCCTCTGTAGGCGTCGAGGAAGCTCATTCGGTCGTGACCAGCGGTGGCGTCGATCAGTTGGTCAATTTTTGGAAGGGGGAAACTGTCTTTAGGGCAGGCCCTGTTCAAGTCTGTGAAGTCCACGCACACCCTCCATTTACCAGTTTTCTTCTTGACCACCACCGTGTTGGCCAGCCAGACCGGGTACTGGACTTCCCGGATGGCTCCTGCCTTGAGCAGGTTGTCGATCTCTTCGACGACCGCGTCTGTCTGCTGCAGCCCTGTCCTCCGGGCCCTCTGCACTACTGGTTTGTGGTCGGGGTCCACGTTTAACTTGTGGCACATGACCTCTGGGTCAACCCCATGCATTTCACTTGGGCTCCAAGCAAAGACGTCGACGTTCTGCATCAGGAACCTTGAGAGCTCGGCTCTTTCTTCGTCGGGCAGCTGGGTGCCGATCAGGAAGAACCTATCTGGGTCTACCGAGTTTAGCCTGACCTCGGCCAGGTCTTCGATGCTTTTCTTCTCAGGATCTCGGCCGATTTCATCTAGGGCTTTCTCGAATTCGGCGAGGTTGACGCGCTCTGACTCCTTCACTGCTGGGACCGCGGCCAGCATGCACTGCCTAGCCTGCTGCTGATCTTCCTCCACCGTGACCACTTCCATTGCGCCCTCCTTGCTTTCGAGGACGAACTTCAGTTTCTGGTGGAGGGAAGAAGGGACTGCTTCCAACTTGTGGAGCCACGTTCTGCCCAAGATGACGTTGTAGGGAGAAGGGGCGTCCACGACCAGGAAGTCGGCCAACACGGAGGCTCCGCCGACCCGGGTCTCCAGGGTGATCCTACCCTTGGGGTAAACTGGCGTGGCGGACAACCCTAGTAGGGGTGCACGGACCTCCGTGAGGTCTGCTTTCGAGAGGTTCATCTTCTTGAAGCAGTCGTAGTAGAGGACCTCGGAAGAACTGCCGGAGTCGACGAGGATCCTCTTCACGGTGAAGTCCCTTAGCTTCATCGTGAGGAGCAGGGGGTCGTTGTGAGGGAGCTGGATTCCCTCAAGATCCTTATCTGAGAACGAGATCGCGGGTCGGTCTCGGCGAGCTCTCCTGGATGCCGGTGCGAGCTCGGCTTTCATCACCTCCTTCCCATGCGACGCTCGCCTGGCCTCGGCGCGGGCCTGTGAGCCCCCACGAGATGAAGGGGAGGGGACTGAGGACGCCAGATGGATCACGTTAATGATCTTCTCGGAATCCTCACTGTCTGGCTCCCGAGCCGCGCTCTGGTGAACTCGGCCCTCGCTGCCGCCGGCATCATCGGCCTTGACGAACTCAGGAATGTGGCCCTCGCTGGCTAGCTTCTCTAGGTACCACTTCAGAGAATTGCAGTCCTCGGTCCTGTGCCCTTTACCCTTGTGGTAGGAGCAGTAGAGCTTGCTTCGGCTGCCGGTGGTGGGCTCATTCTTCAGGGGCGGAGGCCACTGGAAGAACGGCTTAGTCTTTATCTTGCTCAGGATACGGTACGTCGGCTCCTTGAAGACGACGTTGACGCTCTGACCGGCGCTGGTGGGAGGTTTGGGCCTCCAGGTGCCCCCAGATCGGGACGACATAGGCCTCGCCGAACTGGAGGACCAGGCCTGCTTGGGCTCTTGCTTCTGAAAGGGCCCCCCGCCTCTCTGCCGAGGCTGGTTGCTCTTCTGCTCGGGCCCCGGTCTTCCGCCCTCTTCCCAGGCCTGGATTTCATCTTCCTCCCGGGCGATAAAGCGCTTTATCCGGGACATCAGCTCTGGCATGGACTCTGGGGGGTCTCCGACCAAGTCCTTCCGGAGGTCGTGGCCGAGGATCAGGGCATGTTGGAAGGCGTAGATCGCTATCTCTTCCCTAGTGCCCTCGATCTGGCTATAAACCGCCCAGAATCGTCGGGCGAACTTGGCGAGGGTCTCACCTTGCTTCATTCTCAGGGCGAGAAGGTCCCCTTCTTTCTTGGGGACGACGCTGTATGCTTGGAACTTCTTCAGAAAGGAGAGTTGGAGCTCCTTCCAGCTCGAAATCGACTCCTTTGGGAGGGCGCAAAACCACTTCAGAGGGAGGTCACCCAAACTGGAGGAGAAGATTTTGCAGTTAAGGTGAACCTCGTTTCCCCAGATGGACATCTTCTGGGAAAAGTGTCGGAGGTGAGCAGATGGATCGGACAGTCCCTCGTAGGGGACGAACCGCGGGACGGAGAACCTTTTGGGCAAGGGGGTGCGCTCGATGTCCCTCGTGAAGGGCGAGGCCCCTAGATCGGGGTGGCCACAGATCTGCTTCTGGTCCCGCACATCCAGGTTGCGCTGAAGAGCCAACCTGACGCGCTTGTCAAATCGCTCTTGCTCGTCGTCCCTTTCTGGAGTCTGGGCTTTTGACTTTCGCTTGGAGTGGTTCGGGCTGTGATGGCTACGGGCTCGGCCATCGCGGCTATGATGACTCCGGCTTTTGCTAGAGCCTTCGTCATGGATTTGGCTCCGCTTGTGGTCCAGATGGTTTCTGAGATCTTCGCGAGGAGGCTGGGCTGCCCTGCTGGGGGCGTCCTTCTTCTTTCCCTGAGGATCAGAGACTTGCCTCAACGAGGCAGTCTGCGCTGCTCTCAGCTGCTGCTGGAGCTCGTGGATCAACCGCTCCTGCTTCTGGAGGAGAGCATTTTGAGCTGCAACATCTCCTCCAGTGGCGGGAGGCTGAACTCGACGCACTTCTTCCGCGGCAACGGCCTTATCTTTGCGAGGACGCTCATGCCGACGCCCGTCGCGTCGGGGTGGCGTAACCTCGTCTGCTGAGAACGAGGTCTCGAGTCCTTCTTGGAGGGGGACCTCGACAAAAAGCTGCGAGCCTAAGCGGCCCTCGCCTGCTGACGTGCCATGCACCGTTCGGGAACGCCCCTGAGGAGGGACGTCTGCCGATGGTGCTGGCAGCTCGAGCGCTGCTCTCGAAGATTCTCCGCCCCTCTTAGCTTTCGGAGGCATGGCTTCTGGGAGATTGAAGTTGAGGAGGTTGGGAAAGTTGGGAAGGTTGGGATATTACTTTCCCACAGACGGCACCAATTGTAGGTGCAGAAAATAATGACCCACAATAACTGGGGAGCCTTAGAGGACTTATCCTACGATGGTGATGACTGGGTACCGTCCGAAAGCCTGAAAGAGAAGAGCAAACGGTCAGAGGACCCTGGCCTGGGCGGCGCAAGGCTCTCCGATGCCAAAGTCAGTGAAAGAACTGGAACAATGGAAGGAGAGGAAGAAGAGAGGCAGAGTAACAGCTCTATGGGTTGTATTGTGCGTACCTTGCATGTGAAGTGTAGTTCTATTTATAGACGATTTGGAAGATATCTTAGACGATATCTTGGTGTGGGTCCCATGATTCGACCAGGAAGTCATGATCAGCCCACGTTGCAATTAATGCGGTCCAATCCAGCCCACTCTGCATTTAATGCCAGTCGGGTCAGCCCACGTTGCATTAAATGCGCGTCACGTTGGGCCAGATCGTGTTGGGCGCCTTTGACGGTTGGGGTACCATCAGATCCGCCCTCGGGCCTTGCACTGATGTGGCTTCAGCCGCTGGATGCCGCCTTGTCAGGGATCTGGCGAAGATTGTGAACGGCTGGATGTCGCATCTGTCTCGCTAGCTCGCGCCCCTATTCCTCCATGTGCCTGGTGACGTGGGGGAAGAGGGGTGCGAGTGGAGGTTCTTTCCTGCTTCG
The DNA here is from genome assembly GCA_012931725.1 of Litsea cubeba. Taxonomy (NCBI): domain Eukaryota; kingdom Viridiplantae; phylum Streptophyta; class Magnoliopsida; order Laurales; family Lauraceae; genus Litsea; species Litsea cubeba. Next base: position 34,882,211 of record CM022950.1, read on the forward strand.
ACTTTCGTCCCGGCCCCTTCAGCCGAGGTGGAGTTCTCAGCCGGGATGGGCACACGGGGTAGTCGAGCTCGGCGCTAGTGGCCTGGAGCTGTCTGACTTCGGCTGAGGCCTCTGCCCCGCTAGCCGAGGTGAGAATAGTGCCACGTGGATGGCATGCGGATGGCACGTGAGAGTGCTTAATCTCATCTGATGGCTGTGATTAGCTTAATCCTGAGTTCCGGAAATCTCCCCACACAATATACATCTCTTATAATTCCTTGAAACTCTATTCCATAGGCCGGTTGGACCTTTGATGTATATGTTTTCGTTGAAGCTGACTCGTTAGAATTGAAACCGCCCCTATTCTGGAAGATCGGCCACATGTATAAACGTAGGCCGAACTCTATGTCAATTTTGATATGACCGAATACAGGAAGCGCATTCCTTTCAAGCTCTTTGGACTATAATAATTTCGACCCACCAACGATAAATATTGCATAAAATATCGTCCTTGGACAGAGCACGTGAATCACACAGCAGCTCCAAGTCCCACAAAACACGCAGCTTCTACTATATATACTGAGGGCTAAACAATCTAAGCCTACTACTATTTTTTCTCTTTTCCATTCCAATCTTAGAGCAAAGCCTTTTTTGTTATAGCATCAATGGCTGCCATCCTAAACCATTTCACAAGCAATCCAATACGCCCTCTCCTCCCCCTAAACAAGCTAAAACCCCTCTCATCTTCTACAAAGACCATTCAAGTGACCACTACAGACAGTAACCCCACCAACTGGTCCACCATAAACGCAGACGTGGACGCCCGCCTCAAGCAGGCCCTCCCAATCCGCGACCCCATCGACGTCCATCAACCTATGCACGATCTCGTCTTCTCCGCGCCCAAGACCTTGGTTCCAGCTCTCTGCACCGCAGCATGCGAGCTCGTGGGAGGGGAGCATAAAGACGGTGTGGATGTCGCCTCGGCCCTAAACCTCATGCTGGCTGCTTCCTACACCCATCAATACCTCCCCAACCTTTTACAGAGGCCAAATCCCCCCTCCTTCCCTCACAACATTGAGCTTCTAACAGGGGATGGCATCTACCCTCTTGGGTTCGAGCTGCTAGCCAGCCCTGATGGTGTGGGGGGTGATGCTGAGCGCGCTCTGAGGGTAATTTTGGAGGTCGCACGTGCCATGGGTGGGCAGGGGTTGGTAGAGGCACAGTACATGAAGGTGAAGAGGGCCAAGGGGGAATTGGACGTTGACTGCGCGTTGATGCGCATGTGCGAGAGAGGAGAAGGCAGTGTTTACTCATGTGCAGCGGCATGTGGGGCTATTGTAGGTGGGGCCTGCGAAGAGGATGTGGAAAAGTTAAGGAGGTATGGGTTTTACGTGGGTATGATCCATGGGCTGTTGGATGGTGTTGGCAGAGAAGGCGATGTGGAAGAAGAAGTTAAAAGGCTTAGGTTCTTGGCTCTCAAGGAATTGGAAGGGTTTGATGCAGAGAAGGTTCGTGCCATTTCCAGCCTAGTTGATGCTGATACCACTCGCTGTGTACAGTAGGCGAAAATGAGAGCCCAACTACTCAAGGGACTAGTGCTGTAAATCAATCAGGGCATTATTGAAATTCAAATCCTTCAAAATCGAAGTCTCGCCCCGTTTTAAGATTGCACCGTGTTTTCTCTCCGATTCAAGTTGTGCCAATTGTAAGATTAATCCAAAGAATCTTTTAAGTGGCTCCATATATAAAAATAGGCCTGGTTCAGAATTTTAGGAGCAATGATCTCCATGATTGCCTGGTTGACCAAACAGATGTCCTTGTGTACCAAATATTAGAGAAGCCCGGATCCTAAAAGTCGGAGAAATCTTAAGTTAATAAATACTTGTTTGCATGAGCCGTGAGATGAAAAAAAAAAATTATATAGTAAAATCAAGAAAAATACCACTATAAAGCGGTTCAAAGTAAAGGTACAAAATGATACTCTTAAAAAGCACTAAATGATGAAAAAAGTATTTTTAAAAATCATAAAACGACAAGAAAGCGATCATAGAATTTTTGTCTTTTAGTGTTTTTATTCTCAAACTCTTCTTCTCATTTGACCCATAATTTTATTTAGTTTTACCCATCATGCAAACAAGCGGGGCGAAATAGTGGAACTCCACAATGGGGCCTGCCTATTAAAATCTCAATGGTTTAAAGTAAATGCCCTCCAATTATAATGGGTATCCGCAAATTTTATATAAATTTGAGATTTCTCTTTCTTAAGAATAGGTACTCACACAAGCAGTTACATACTCTCACCTAAAGCCCTCACCATCAATGTTACAGCTAGAAGTTGTTCCTTGGTTGTTTTTGTGTAAGAGAAGTGCCTCAACAACTATGCTATCGGTGGATTGGCCATTACGAGTATGCTCCACCATCGGATTCACTTTTGATGAAAAATGTGATAATGAATGCATGTATATATAATTGTGTCAATAATATTTTTTTTATATAAAATAGTTAATCAAACAGTGACACAAACTAGGATTGTTTTAAAATGTGTGGGCATATGGGAAAGGAGCCCGCACATGTAGGGGCTGAACCAGGAATTTTATTTAGATGGGGGGGGGGGGGGGGGGGGGAGAAAAAAAAGAATTCAAACAAAATTGCAATGTAAATATATATATATATAAGAGAAAGTGGTTTGTCAGAGAAAGTGGTTTGTCATTCTTCTTCTTTATTCATATCTTAGGGGTTGTTTGGTAAACATCGCGGAAGAGAAAACCATCCGTTTCCTTTTTGGTGGAATCAATTTCCTACCACCCTAGGTGGGAATCAGTTGAAGCTCAAACGGAGGGGAAAATTGGGACATTTCTCCGTTGCACAAAACGCCTGCAGCAAGGCGTCAGATTTTTCGATACCTTGTACCCTCTTCTTTCCACGAAAAACTTCTCTACTCGAACACTCCCTTAGGGTGCGTTTGTGCAAAGCTCGCGACTTTGGTTATCAACAGGGGGTAGATAAGAGTTTTGGAACCTCTCTAGCCAGGAAAGATAATGTAAAATTTCGGAATTTCCTGCATTTTTGCCGCCGCACCAAATAATAAAAAGAAGGCGCCAGATTTTAGCCCCTATCCGCTGAAACGTCCTCTGTACAAACAAAACCTTAAAGCCTCTGCAAGTTTGCAACCTACAACTCCTTTCAATATCCCGAATAAGAAGATGTGATTTATCCTCTTCCCCTTTCGGATCATAAGATTTGGGGCAAGTGTAGTCGGGTTAAAATTGAATATTATAAAAATCCCTTCGCCAATCTCCATTAAGCCTTCTTTCTGTGTTCTCATTTTTTTCATTTCCCTTCTTTTCTTTTCCTTTTTCATTTTAAGTTTTTTTTTAAATCAACAATATATTTATTTTTTATTTTATAATAGTCAAACCATGTTAAAAGAGCCATAAACATTGGAATAGATGGCCACACCATAGAAGAGCCAAAGCAAGCTTCTTATGGTCCGTTTGGGAAGGGGGTAAAATGTGAGGAAGGAAAAAAAATGGGGGAGAAATGGAGGAAAAGTGAAAAATGAGAATGTTTGGGAGAGGGGGAGGGAAAGTGGGGGAGGGAAAAGTGGGGGGAAAATGAGTGTGGGGCCCACTCCAGAATTTTCCCCTCTAAAATGAGAAGGGGAGGGGAATGAGGGGCAAGAGGGGAAATTGTTTGAAATTACTAAATTGTCTTTTTGTCCAATAGAAATTTTTGTAAAAGTAAGGATAAAATGGTCTTTGTCCCTCTACCTCACAAACAAACAAAATCCTACTTTTTTACTTTTCTTCCCCCTACATTTAACTTCCCAAACAAGAAGAGGTAAAATTAATTTTCCCTCCCGTCTCCTCCCCTTTATTTTCCTTCCCCCTTAAATTTTCTCTCCCTCCCCCCTTCCAAACATTGTGAGAGAGAGAAACTTATGTTGTATGCGGAACCATACCCCGCCTCTGCACACGTGGAAAAAAACCCAGAAAAGTAGCCCACAATTAGAATGAGATCACATACCCTGGTTCGAGGTTTGGGCGGCTGGTTAAAACTACAGCTCCTCACCTCTAGGATAAGGAGCCCTTTTCCCTTGTTTCTGGATTAAAAGCCCGGTAAGATCCTAATTCAAATTAGAAGCAGCGTGCAATCATTCCACCATCTAGATTTCTTTTTCAGATACGGGAAACACGTTTTTCTTTTAATTATGCTCCCTTGCAGACCACGAGGAAATCCAGTGGGATTCCAAATCGCGAGAGTTTATCACGTGAGCTGCACTCCCAAATGTGGATCTAATTAAAGGAGGTAGCAGAGAAGTCACATCGTCGGTGGCCAGGCGCGTCGCTTCAATATTCATTGTGAAGTTCAAATACCAAAAATATCTGAATCATTGCCCGACAACAACAGTGCGTACGACCCTAGTTTTGTTGTGTGTCACTCGCATGATTCTGCTAAGTTGGCTCGATGGTAATGTTTGGAGAGTTTGTTTTTGTTGTAAATGACGAGAGAGTTGGGAGAGTGACATTTCGGAAAAAAAATTTTAAAAGACTCCTGTAGTTTTTCTAAAACCTCAAAAAAATTTCTATACTTTTTTCTTTTTTTTTTAGTAAAATTCCTTTTGACTGATTGCCAAGCTGTCCAATTAGTAACGGTTTTATTTCTCCCTTCTATTTTTTAATCTTCGACCGATTTACCCTCGTGAGAGAGAGAGAAATCTCATAGTTACAAATGATAAAGATAAATTTTCCCATAAAGATCCATCACTAAAATAAAGAGGCTGATTGAAGTTATGGATTGACATATAGGGCTGACATCAGCCGTTAGCTGGACCAGTTTAGATTGCAGGTGGGACCCATTGAAGAGAAAAATTGACAAAAAAGCATGCACATGCAAGCATTGAACTCGAGTGAATTTTTTAGCATGGTCATATGGTGGGCCCACTACTATCAATGCATAAGAGTCGGGTCTACTCAGCATGTAGGTAAAGCTCAGAAAAATGCCAAAAGTAAACTACTGAATATAAATACCCAAAGGGCCATTAGACACGATCCATTTAATTTGATGATTAAATCATCAATAGTGAGTTTTATGGTGGGGACTTGGACCCAGTGCCATCATATTTTTCACTCGTTGCTTTTACCCATTATAAAAAATAATAAATCGTCAACCAATATGTTGAATTTTCTTAAGTAGGCCCACCAACAATCTAAAACCCCTTAAGGAAATGGGGCCCCATAACTAGAAAAAATATCAGATTTGTGTTGGGATATTTCCGAACTAACCGGAATACTGGCCTGATGCTCCATCTCATGCTCCAGCACCAGCTAGTCCATATCGGCGAGGCACGGTCTCGACGATAGTGCAAGTCTCCAGTTCGGCCAAGTAATTCCACCTCGGCCATAAGCTCATAAGCTCCACCTCGGCCAGGGCATCCCCAGCCCGGCTGGGGACTTCGTCCCAGTTCTCCACTTCGGCGTCCCTGCGAGGTCTCCAGCCAAGTCAAGGTCGCCCCCGACCTCGGCTCCCCTGTCGCGACCCCGGACCGAAAGGGGAAGGATCCGAGTCCAGGAGGTCGGGACAGTGAGTTGGGGTGATGCCGCGCCACGTGCATCTCTTTGGCTAAAACGCACACGGAATTTAAAAGAATATTTATCCGTGCACGTGATTTCCCACAGGGTTCCGCGGTGAGGATTATTTGTACACATCATCTCACATGTAACCATATCACATATATTCTCATGATTGCGGAAGCGTGTAGCAAACCATACTAATGCCATTCAAATCCATAGACAAGACTTATTTATGGTTAACATAACAAGATATCAGGATGAGCAATGATCAAGCATATTTTTCCCCAAAAGTAAAGTTAAGTGTAATTACAAAATATCAGTTAATTAAAGCCCCCAAAATAACGGTCAACAAAGACCGTACAACCAAATGAAACCTAAAATAAAGATATCAAGTTCCCAAAGTGTATCGTCCTCAAGGCAAAGCCGAATGTCTACATGACATCATCGGCTTGCCACTCAATCACTCGTTGCGGTTCACCGACCGCCTCCTCTGGCTCCTCCTCAATGGCAATAAACTCGGGACCTGAGTACCAAAATAAATGGATCAGACACGACGGTCTGGCAGGTGGGTGAAAAGACATAACAATAATAAAACAATGATGCTATGCAAGAGTTAAGAAAACTTATGGATAAACAATGAACTTTATAAAAGACAATGTATCATTTCAAAAGAAGTACATATGCAATAAATCATGTAAGATAACAAGGATTTGGAAACTGTCAAGATGGCAACCCCACAAGCTAGGTCCTCCCTTCACCGAAGTGAAGAGAGCGCATACCCTAACAGGATCATTGACCTCAGTCACACGAGGTGAGGAGGAACAACGATAAATATTATAATATACATATATATATACTCTGCGGGACCACGGTAGCGAACCGGGTAAAAACTCTGCACATTCCAGACTGCAGCTGACTATCAGGAGGGGAAGGAACCCCAAGTCGGGAGATCAAACCGACGAGGTCGTCCAAGCTCAGTGGTGCCGACTCATAGGTCAAATACGATAACTCAGATCATATGCACGGTAAGAAACGGGGTGTCAAAATGCACAAAATAGACATTCACCTCGAGTTGCCATATACAAGTTAGCAAAAGCTAAACACATCACTTCTAGTACTCTTGGGACGGTCTAGTCATATCAAGTTGGTTTGAAATCCCAAAATAAGAGTTAGGTTGAAAATTAGATACAATTAGTTTTCCATACTTTTACAGGCCAACAATGGGGTTTCTAGAATTGAAACAGTGCGAATAGGGTCCCGTATGTCGGTTATGATGAAATTTTGGTACTCTTTAAGAGTTAGGGACATTCCGGGTCCTTATACACATTGGTCAATCTAGAAAACCTCATGGAGTTTCCATGATGAGGTTCCTCCTTTCTTCGGACTTCATATAATGCCTTACCCATCCTTGAATAGCATTGGGCCTCCAAACAATACCTCCACACTACAGCCTTTCACAATATACCCCAATCTTTCATGGGTTTGAATGTATCATTATAGGTTCAATGTCTTCAAATAAGAAGATAAGGGATAGAGCTGAATTGGACTTGAGTATGGCTTGGAATGAATCTGGAAATTAGTCTCACAATTCTCCCATTTTACAGTTTATCTCATTTCAGTCCGATCGATCGGACTCCTTGGCCGATCGATCGGTCCTGAATTTGCTTCCAGTTATTTACAGTCCGATCGATCGGACCTGATGGGCGATCGATCGGTCCTGAGAACCCTCTCAGTTATTTACAGTCCGATCGATCGGACCTGATGGGCGATCGATCGGTCCTGAGAACCCTCTCAGTTATTTACAGTCCGATCGATCGGACCTGACGGGCGATCGATCGGTCCTGTAGCGAATCTCAACCTATTTGGTTGAATCCCTCTCTTGTCCAACTCCAATCCATTTCCTTTCTTTCCCCTTCTTCCATACATATCTTCACAATTAATTGGGCTATTCCTTGACCTCATTATCTCATCAATTCATCATTCAAAATCAATAAGACTAAACCATCAAACATAATAAATCAATAAAACCATCAATGAAGACAAATCAAGATCTTTGCAGAAAACATGATAAAACACATGAAAATCATTTCATCCACTTGCCTTGGGTCCAATTGCAATTCAATTGAGCTCTAATCACCTCTTAGCCACAATCAAACACCTATGCACAAAAACCCCCAAATCCAAACCCTAGATTATCAAAACTAATTAAAACAAAACGGAATCTTCCAATAATTGAAATAGAGCTACCCTAGGGCTAAACAAACAAGATTATAAAACTTTCAAGAAAATCACTTACAAGGAAGTTCTTCAAAAAGCAAGGTGTTGTCCAAAGTAAGTTTTGGAGTGGGCGGTTTTCTTCAAAAATGGTGTCAAAACGAAGGCCTTGAGATGAGGAAGAAGATTATAGTCTCTAACCTTCCATTAGCACTAGCTTAGTGGGGGATTGAAGATGAAGAGGCAAGAAAAGGTAAGGGAAAACCCTTAGGGCTGGGATTTCTCTTCTCCTCTAGGGTTTTTGCCAGAAATGGGAAAAAGAAGAAGAAGCTTTCTATATATAGTAAGTGAGGATGGGGCCCACAACATAAAAGACTTCTCGGGCTCAAAACATGGTTTTCGGGGCTTCAAATGAATTCGACGAAGAAGACAAAGTTGATCGGCAAAATTTCTAGTTTCCAAAAAGTATATATTTTGTACATTTTGGTGACATTGAAATCGGTGTCCAGATTTTGGGTAAAAAGACCATTTTGCCCTCAATTGCGAAAAATCGGGTTTAAGGTCCTCGAATGAAAACGATGTCAACATGAAAGCTGTAGAGATTAACAAGATAATTCCAATGGGATTAAAAACACGATTCTTGGAAATCATCGATAAACCCCCAATCTCACACAATTCGTAACAAGAACCCCCAAAGGGTCCCACAAATAAAAAGGCTCTCCAAATTCCCCAAAGCTATTCGAAAAGCTATTCTAATCCCCAACTAATCCAAAAACTACTAAACACACTTAAAACTAAAACACAACTTAATCAACTCTAAACGAGGTCTCTCGGGTCGGGGTCTTACATCCTCCACCCCTTTAGGACATTTGGTCCTCCAAATGGAAATTAAAACTCACCTCCGGTAGGAGATGTGGGTACTTCTTCTGAACTTGATCCCGTAATTCCCAGGTTGCTTCTTCCGGTCCATGATTCTCCCAAAGTACCTTGACCCACTGAATAGTCCGAGTTCTCAATTCTTGTTCCTTAGTGTCAATGATCTGCTTGGGCCTCTCAACATATGTTGCATCTTCTCGGATTTCTAATGGCTCATAACGGAGTATGTGTAGTCTGTCAGGAACGTATTTCTTCAACATAGACACATGGAAAACATTGTGTACGCCGGAGAGCTCAGGCGGTAAGGCTAACCTGTAAGCCACATCACCAATCCTACTCACAATGTCATACGGTCCAATGTACCTCCTAGACAGTTTGCCCTTCTGTCCAAACCTCAAAGTCCCACGAGTAGGTGACACTTTCAAGAAAACCTTATCTCCTTCTTTGAACTGTAAATCCCTTCTGTGAGAGTCTGCATAACTCTTCTGTCTACTCTGAGCCACTTTCAGACGTTCTTGGATCAACTTGACCTTGTCGCTTGTCTCACTAACAATGGTCGGTCCATGGAAACTGCGAGTACCAACTTCTTCCCAACAAACAGGTGTTCTACACCTTCTGCCATACAAAGCCTCAAAAGGTGCCATACCTATACTCGAGTGGAAACTGTTGTTGTAAGCGAACTCACACAACGGTAAGGCTTCATCCCACTGAGTCTTGAAATCTAACACACAAGCTCGAAGCATATCCTCAAGTGTCTGAATTGTCCTTTCTGACTGACCATCGGTTTGAGGGTGATAGGCCGTGCTGAACTGTAACTTCGTACCCATAGACTCATGCAATGTCTTCCAAAATCTTGAGACAAATCTGCTGTCCCTATCGGATGTGATGGAAACTGGCTGTCCATGACGACTGACAATTTCTGTGACAAACAACTGTGCCAAGGGTAACATATGCATTTTCTTCCCAGTCTTCATCGGTAGGAAATGAGCTGACTTGGTGAGACGGTCCACTATGACCCAAATAGCATCATTGCCCTTACTAGTCTTCGGTAAACCCGATATGAAATCCATGGTAATGTGCTCCCATTTCCATTCCGGAATCTCTAATGGTCGTAGTAACCCTGGAGGCTTCTGGTGTTCCGCCTTGATCAACTGACATGTCATACAGCGAGAGACGAAAGCTGCTATCTCTCTCTTCATGTTATTCCACCAAAATCTGCCTTTCAAATTCTGATACATCTTCGTACTGCCCGGGTGTATGGAATACTTGGTATTGTGAGCCTCAGACATGATATCATTCCTCAAGTCCTCCAAGTTGGGCACACACAGACGGTCTCGGTAATACAAAACTCCATCCACAACACGAAAATCCGGACGATCTGCTAGGTGCTCAGAAATCTTAGCCAACTCTGGGTCTTGCAACTGATTCTCTTTGATCTTCTGAATGAAAGAAGGCTCTGACACTGACATGTTTGCTAACATGACACCTTCTCTTAGTGGCTGAAAATCCACTCTCATCTCCTCTAACTGCTGTACCACATAAGTCCCCCGAAGACTTGCCATGCTCACTGACTTTCTGCTCAAGGCATCTACAACTACATTCGTTTTTCCCGGGTGATACTTGATTGGAAAATCGTAATCCTTGATATATTCCATCCATCTCCTTTGCCTCATGTTCAACTCCTTCTGAGAAAACAAGTACTGTAGGCTACGGTGATCGGAGTGAACCTCAAACTTCTCTCCATAGAGGTAGTGTCTCCACATCTTCAAAGCTAAAACAACTGCGGCCAACTCGAGATCATGTGTTGCATAGTTCTTTTCATGATCTTTCAACAGTCGTGACCCATATGCAACTACCTTCCCATCTTGCATTAGCACGCATCCAAGCCCAACATTGGAAGCATCGGTAAAAATGGTAAAACCTCCGCTCCCAGATGGCAAAGTAAGGACTGGAGCTGTAGTCAATCTCTTCTTCAGCTCTTGGAAACTAGCTTCACACTTGTCTGTCCAAACATATGGTGCATTCTTCCTTGTCAACTTTGTCAAAGGTGATGCAATCGACGAAAATCCTTACACAAACCTCCGATAATACCCTGCTAATCCAAGAAAACTCCTGATTTCTGATGCATTCTTCGGTCTATCCCAATTCATGACTGCCTCAATCTTGGACGGGTCCACTGATAATCCTTCTTTGGAGATGATATGACCCAAAAATGTGACTTGGTCCAACCAAAATTCACACTTACTAAGCTTTGCAAACAACTGGTTCTCCCTCAAAAGCTGGAGTGCTATTCTCAAATGTTCTTCGTGCTCTTCTTTGGTCTTGGAATACACTAAAATATCATCAATAAACACCACTGTAAACTGATCCAAATACTCCGCAAATATCTTGTTCATCAATGCCATGAAAACTGCCGGTGCATTAGTCAAACCAAATGGCATCACTAGAAATTCATAGTGCCCATATCTTGTCCGAAATGCTGTTTTTGGTACATCTGAGTCTCTAACTCTCAACTGATGGTAGCCTGACCTCAAATCAATCTTCGAAAAGTAAGCAGCTCCTTGCAACTGATCAAACAATTCATCTATCCTTGGCAATGGATATTTGTTTTTGATGGTCACTTGGTTCAATCTTCTATAGTCAATACACATTCTCATGGAACCATCCTTCTTCTTCACAAACAAAACTGGCGCTCCCCACGGTGACACACTAGGTCTCACAAAACCTTTGTTCAAAAGTTCTTGCAATTGCATCTTCAACTCTCCCAATTCTGCCGGGGCCATTCTGTAAGGTGCGATAGATATCGGAGCGGTCCCCGGTAACAACTCAATAGTGAAGTCTATCTCTCTAATGGGTGGCAATCCTGGTATCTCTTCCGGGAAAACATCCGGAAATTCACAAACGATTGGGATCTCCTCCACCCCTTGGGACCGTTTATCCTCCGTGATAAACGCCATATAACCCTCACAACCACTTTTTAGAAGTCTATCAGCCTTCAACGCTGAAATAAACCCTGCACCAGAATTACTCCTCTCTCCCTGAACCGCTCATACAACACATTAGGATCATTCCCTCTAACATTCACCGGACCAGGTGGTGCAACTGGGATTGGTTCCGGTCTCCTCTCCAATATCCCCAACAACTGTGCCTGCATTTGAGCTATCTCCCTAGCATGATCCTCGTCTTTCTTAAGCATCTGTTCTTGCAATCTGGTCTGTGTCTCATATGCTTGTGCTTGGAGCCTAGCCTGATTCTCATTGGCCTGGCGTTGTTGGTCTATCATAGCCTGCATCATCTGTTGGAATTGGTTCTGCATATTGTTGTCCTGAAGTTCCTCTGTACTAAGCCCTGCACTCTCGCTGTTACTGGCAATCTAATTACTGTTTGCTGTTCTTTTGCGAGGTGGCATAACGCTGCAAAACAAATTGTTAGCACACATAAATCAAGTACAGGGTGGTCACACATTGCTCACACGATTCTATCTAACGAATCCTCGCCACGTACTTAAGATTTCTAGTTTCTTTTAATTGCCTGAAACATGTCCCGCTTTGATACCAGTCCTGTCGCGACCCCGGACCGAAAGGGGAAGGATCCGAGTCCGGGAGGTCGGGACAGTGGATTGGGGTGATGCCGCGCCACGTGCATCTCTTTGGCTAAAACGCACACGGAATTTAAAAGAATATTTATCCGTGCACGTGATTTCCCACAGGGTTCCGCGGTGAGGATTATTTGTACACATCACCTCACATGTAACCATATCACATATATTCTCATGATTGCGGAAGCGTGTAGCAAACCATACTAATGCCATTCAAATCCATAGACAAGACTGATTTATGGTTAACATAACAAGATATCAGGATGAGCAATGATCAAGCATATTTTTCCCCAAAAGTAAAGTTAAGTGTAATTACAAAATATCAGTTAATTAAAGCCCCCAAAATAACGGTCAACAAAGACCGTACAACCAAATGGAACCTAAAACAAAGATATCAAGTTCCCAAAGTGTATCGTCCTCAAGGCAAAGCCGAATGTCTACATGACATCATCGGCTTGCCACTCAATCACTCGTTGCGGTTCACCGACCGCCTCCTCTGGCTCCTCCTCAATGGCAATAAACTCGGGACCTGAGTACCAAAATAAATGGATCAGACACGACGGTCTGGCAGGTGGGTGAAAAGACATAACAATAATAAAACAATGATGCTATGCAAGAGTTAAGAAAACTTATGGATAAACAATGAACTTTATAAAAGACAATGTATCATTTCAAAAGAAGTACATATGCAATAAATCATGTAAGGTAACAAGGATTTGGAAACTGTCAAGATGGCAACCCCACAAGCTAGATCCTCCCTTCACCGAAGTGAAGAGAGCGCATACCCTAACAGGATCATTGACCTCAGTCACACGAGGTGAGGAGGAACAACGATAAATATTATAATATACATATATATATACTCTGCGGGACCACGGTAGCGAACCGGGTAAAAACTCTGCACATTCCAGACTGCAGCTGACTATCAGGAGGGGAAGGAACCCCAAGTCGGGAGATCAAACCGACGAGGTCATCCAAGCTCAGTGGTGCCGACTCATAGGTCAAATACGATAACTCAGATCATATGCACGGTAAGAAACGGGGTGTCAAAATGCACAAAATAGACATTCACCTCGAGTTGCCATATACAAGTTAGCAAAAGCTAAACACATCACTTCTAGTACTCTTGGGACGGTCTAGTCATATCAAGTTGGTTTGAAATCCCAAAATAAGAGTTAGGTTGAAAATTAGATACAATTAGTTTTCCATACTTTTACAGGCCAACAATGGGGTTTCTAGAATTGAAACAGTGCGAATAGGGTCCCGTATGTCGGTTATGATGAAATTTTGGTACTCTTTAAGAGTTAGGGACATTCCGGGTCCTTATACACATTGGTCAATCTAGAAAACCTCATGGAGTTTCCATGATGAGGTTCCTCCTTTCTTCGGACTTCATATAATGCCTTACCCATCCTTGAATAGCATTGGGCCTCCAAACAATACCTCCACACTACAGCCTTTCACAATATACCCCAATCTTTCATGGGTTTGAATGTATCATTATAGGTTCAATGTCTTCAAATAAGAAGATAAGGGATAGAGCTGAATTGGACTTGAGTATGGCTTGGAATGAATCTGGAAATTAGTCTCACAATTCTCCCATTTTACAGTTTATCTCATTTCAGTCCGATCGATCGGACTCCTTGGCCGATCGATCGGTCCTGAATTTGCTTCCAGTTATTTACAGTCCGATCGATCGGACCTGATGGGCGATCGATCGGTCCTGCGAACCCTCTCAGTTATTTACAGTCCGATCGATCGGACCTTATGGGCGATCGATCGGTCCTGAGAACCCTCTCAGTTATTTACAGTCCGATCGATCGGACCTGACGGGCGATCGATCGGTCCTGTAGCGAATCTCAACCTATTTGGTTGAATCCCTCTCTTGTCCAACTCCAATCCATTTCCTTTCTTTCCCCTTCTTCCATACATATCTCACAATTAATTGGGCTATTCCTTGACCTCATTATCTCATCAATTCATCATTCAAAATCAATAAGACTAAACCATCAAACATAATAAATCAATAAAACCATCAATGAAGACAAATCAAGATCTTTGCAGAAAACATGATAAAACACATGAAAATCATTTCATCCACTTGCCTTGGGTCCAATTGCAATTCAATTGAGCTCTAATCACCTCTTAGCCACAATCAAACACCTATGCACAAAAACCCCCAAATCCAAACCCTAGATTATCAAAACTAATTAAAACAAAACGGAATCTTCCAATAATTGAAATAGAGCTACCCTAGGGCTAAACAAACAAGATTATAAAACTTTCAAGAAAATCACTTACAAGGAAGTTCTTCAAAAAGCAAGGTGTTGTCCAAAGTAAGTTTTGGAGTGGGCGGTTTTCTTCAAAAATGGTGTCAAAACGAAGGCCTTGAGATGAGGAAGAAGATTATAGTCTCTAACCTTCCATTAGCACTAGCTTAGTGGGGGATTGAAGATGAAGAGGCAAGAAAAGGTAAGGGAAAACCCTTAGGGCTGGGATTTCTCTTCTCCTCTAGGGTTTTTGCCAGAAATGGGAAAAAGAAGAAGAAGCTTTCTATATATAGTAAGTGAGGATGGGGCCCACAACATAAAAGACTTCTCGGGCTCAAAACATGGTTTTCGGGGCTTCAAATGAATTCGACGAAGAAGACAAAGTTGATCGGCAAAATTTCTAGTTTCCAAAAAGTATATATTTTGTACATTTTGGTGACATTGAAATCGGTGTCCAGATTTTGGGTAAAAAGACCATTTTGCCCTCAATTGCGAAAAATCGGGTTTAAGGTCCTCGAATGAAAACGATGTCAACATGAAAGCTGTAGAGATTAACAAGATAATTCCAATGGGATTAAAAACACGATTCTTGGAAATCATCGATAAACCCCCAATCTCACACAATTCGTAACAAGAACCCCCAAAGGGTCCCACAAATAAAAAGGCTCTCCAAATTCCCCAAAGCTATTCGAAAAGCTATTCTAATCCCCAACTAATCCAAAAACTACTAAACACACTTAAAACTAAAACACAACTTAATCAACTCTAAACGAGGTCTCTCGGGTCGGGGTCTTACATCCTCCACCCCTTTAGGACATTTGGTCCTCCAAATGGAAATTAAAACTCACCTCCGGTAGGAGATGTGGGTACTTCTTCTGAACTTGATCCCGTAATTCCCAGGTTGCTTCTTCCGGTCCATGATTCTCCCAAAGTACCTTGACCCACTGAATAGTCCGAGTTCTCAATTCTTGTTCCTTAGTGTCAATGATCTGCTTGGGCCTCTCAACATATGTTGCATCTTCTCGGATTTCTAATGGCTCATAACGGAGTATGTGTAGTCTGTCAGGAACGTATTTCTTCAACATAGACACATGGAAAACATTGTGTACGCCGGAGAGCTCAGGCGGTAAGGCTAACCTGTAAGCCACATCACCAATCCTACTCACAATGTCATACGGTCCAATGTACCTCCTAGACAGTTTGCCCTTCTGTCCAAACCTCAAAGTCCCACGAGTAGGTGACACTTTCAAGAAAACCTTATCTCCTTCTTTGAACTGTAAATCCCTTCTGTGAGAGTCTGCATAACTCTTCTGTCTACTCTGAGCCACTTTCAGACGTTCTTGGATCAACTTGACCTTGTCGCTTGTCTCACTAACAATGGTCGGTCCATGGAAACTGCGGAGTACCAACTTCTTCCCAACAAACAGGTGTTCTACACCTTCTGCCATACAAGCCTCAAAAGGTGCCATACCTATACTCGAGTGGAAACTGTTGTTGTAAGCGAACTCACACAACGGTAAGGCTTCATCCCACTGAGTCTTGAAATCTAACACACAAGCTCGAAGCATATCCTCAAGTGTCTGAATTGTCCTTTCTGACTGACCATCGGTTTGAGGGTGATAGGCCGTGCTGAACTGTAACTTCGTACCCATAGACTCATGCAATGTCTTCCAAAATCTTGAGACAAATCTGCTGTCCCTATCGGATGTGATGGAAACTGGCTGTCCATGACGACTGACAATTTCTGTGACAAACAACTGTGCCAAGGGTAACATATGCATTTTCTTCCCAGTCTTCATCGGTAGGAAATGAGCTGACTTGGTGAGACGGTCCACTATGACCCAAATAGCATCATTGCCCTTACTAGTCTTCGGTAAACCCGATATGAAATCCATGGTAATGTGCTCCCATTTCCATTCCGGAATCTCTAATGGTCGTAGTAACCCTGGAGGCTTCTGGTGTTCCGCCTTGATCAACTGACATGTCATACAGCGAGAGACGAAGCTGCTATCTCTCTCTTCATGTTATTCCACCAAAATCTGCCTTTCAAATTCTGATACATCTTCGTACTGCCCGGGTGTATGGAATTACTTGGTATTGTGAGCCTCAGACATGATATCATTCCTCAAGTCCTCCAAGTTGGGCACACACAGACGGTCTCGGTAATACAAAACTCCATCCACAACACGAAAATCCGGACGATCTGCTAGGTGCTCAGAAATCTTAGCCAACTCTGGGTCTTGCAACTGATTCTCTTTGATCTTCTGAATGAAAGAAGGCTCTGACACTGACATGTTTGCTAACATGACACCTTCTCTTAGTGGCTGAAAATCCACTCTCATCTCCTCTAACTGCTGTACCACATAAGTCCCCCGAAGACTTGCCATGCTCACTGACTTTCTGCTCAAGGCATCTACAACTACATTCGTTTTTCCCGGGTGATACTTGATTGGAAAATCGTAATCCTTGATATATTCCATCCATCTCCTTTGCCTCATGTTCAACTCCTTCTGAGAAAACAAGTACTGTAGGCTACGGTGATCGGAGTGAACCTCAAACTTCTCTCCATAGAGGTAGTGTCTCCACATCTTCAAAGCTAAAACAACTGCGGCCAACTCGAGATCATGTGTTGCATAGTTCTTTTCATGATCTTTCAACAGTCGTGACCCATATGCAACTACCTTCCCATCTTGCATTAGCACGCATCCAAGCCCAACATTGGAAGCATCGGTAAAAATGGTAAAACCTCCGCTCCCAGATGGCAAAGTAAGGACTGGAGCTGTAGTCAATCTCTTCTTCAGCTCTTGGAAACTAGCTTCACACTTGTCTGTCCAAACATATGGTGCATTCTTCCTTGTCAACTTTGTCAAAGGTGATGCAATCGACGAAAATCCTTACACAAACCTCCGATAATACCCTGCTAATCCAAGAAAACTCCTGATTTCTGATGCATTCTTCGGTCTATCCCAATTCATGACTGCCTCAATCTTGGACGGGTCCACTGATAATCCTTCTTTGGAGATGATATGACCCAAAAATGTGACTTGGTCCAACCAAAATTCACACTTACTAAGCTTTGCAAACAACTGGTTCTCCCTCAAAAGCTGGAGTGCTATTCTCAAATGTTCTTCGTGCTCTTCTTTGGTCTTGGAATACACTAAAATATCATCAATAAACACCACTGTAAACTGATCCAAATACTCCGCAAATATCTTGTTCATCAATGCCATGAAAACTGCCGGTTGCATTAGTCAAACCAAATGGCATCACTAGAAATTCATAGTGCCCATATCTTGTCCGAAATGCTGTTTTTGGTACATCTGAGTCTCTAACTCTCAACTGATGGTAGCCTGACCTCAAATCAATCTTCGAAAAGTAAGCAGCTCCTTGCAACTGATCAAACAATTCATCTATCCTTGGCAATGGATATTTGTTTTTGATGGTCACTTGGTTCAATCTTCTATAGTCAATACACATTCTCCATGGAACCATCCTTCTTCTTCACAAACAAAACTGGCGCTCCCCACGGTGACACACTAGGTCTCACAAAACCTTTGTTCAAAAGTTCTTGCAATTGCATCTTCAACTCTCCCAATTCTGCCGGGGCCATTCTGTAAGGTGCGATAGATATCGGAGCGGTCCCCGGTAACAACTCAATAGTGAAGTCTATCTCTCTAATGGGTGGCAATCCTGGTATCTCTTCCGGGAAAACATCCGGAAATCACAAACGATTGGGATCTCCTCCACCCCTTGGGACCGTTTATCCTCCGTGATAAACGCCATATAACCCTCACAACCACTTTTTAGAAGTCTATCAGCCTTCAACGCTGAAATAAACCCTGCACCAGAATTACTCCTCTCTCCATGAACCGCTCATACAACACATTAGGATCATTCCCTCTAACATTCACCGGACCAAGGTGGTGCAACTGGGATTGGTTTCCGGTCTCCTCTCCAATATCCCCAACAACTGTGCCTGCATTTGAGCTATCTCCCTAGCATGATCCTCGTCTTTCTTAAGCATCTGTTCTTGCAATCTGGTCTGTGTCTCATATGCTTGTGCTTGGAGCATAGCCTGATTCTCATTGGCCTGGCGTTGTTGGTCTATCATAGCCTGCATCATATTCTGGTGGAATTGGTTCTGCATATTGTTGTCCTGAAGTTCCTCTGTACTAAGCCCTGCACTCTCGCTGTTACTGGCAATCTAATTACTGTGTGCTGTTCTTTTGCGAGGTGGAATAACGCTGCAAAAACAAATTGTTAGCACACATAAATCAAGTACAGGGTGGTCACACATTGCTCACACGATTCTATCTAACGAATCCTCGCCACGTACTTAAGATTTCTAGTTTCTTTTAATTGCCTGAAACATGTCCCGCTTTGATACCAGTCCTGTCGCGACCCCGGACCGAAAGGGGAAGGATCCGAGTCCGGGAGGTCGGGACAGTGGATTGGGGTGATGCCGCGCCACGTGCATCTCTTTGGCTAAAACGCACACGGAATTTAAAAGAATATTTATCCGTGCACGTGATTTCCCACAGGGTTCCGCGGTGAGGATTATTTGTACACATCACCTCACATGTAACCATATCACATATATTCTCATGATTGCGGAAGCGTGTAGCAAACCATACTAATGCCATTCAAATCCATAGACAAGACTGATTATGGTTAACATAACAAGATATCAGGATGAGCAATGATCAAGCATATTTTTCCCCAAAAGTAAAGTTAAGTGTAATTACAAAATATCAGTTAATTAAAGCCCCCAAAATAACGGTCAACAAAGACCGTACAACCAAATGGAACCTAAAACAAAGATATCAAGTTCCCAAAGTGTATCGTCCTCAAGGCAAAGCCGAATGTCTACATGACATCATCGGCTTGCCACTCAATCACTCGTTGCGGTTCACCGACCGCCTCCTCTGGCTCCTCCTCAATGGCAATAAACTCGGGACCTGAGTACCAAATAAATGGATCAGACACGACGGTCTGGCAGGTGGGTGAAAAGACATAACAATAATAAAACAATGATGCTATGCAAGAGTTAAGAAAACTTATGGATAAACAATGAACTTTATAAAAGACAATGTATCATTTCAAAAGAAGTACATATGCAATAAATCATGTAAGGTAACAAGGATTTGGAAACTGTCAAGATGGCAACCCCACAAGCTAGATCCTCCCTTCACCGAAGTGAAGAGAGCGCATACCCTAACAGGATCATTGACCTCAGTCACACGAGGTGAGGAGGAACAACGATAAAGTATTATAATATACATATATATATACTCTGCGGGACCACGGTAGCGAACCGGGTAAAAAACTCTGCACATTCCAGACTGCAGCTGACTATCAGGAGGGGAAGGAACCCAAGTCGGGAGATCAAACCGACGAGGTCATCAAGGCTCAGTGGTGCCGACTCATAGGTCAAATACGATAACTCAGATCATATGCACGGTAAGAAACGGGGTGTCAAAATGCACAAAATTAGACATTCACCTCGAGTTGCCATATACAAGTTAGCAAAAGCTAAACACATCACTTCTAGTACTCTTGGGACGGTCTAGTCATATCAAGTTGGTTTGAAATCCAAAATAAGAGTTAGGTTGAAAATTAGATACAATTAGTTTTCCATACTTTTAACAGGCCAACAATGGGGGTTTCTAGAATTGAAACAGTGCGAATAGGGTCCCGTATGTCCGGTTATGATGAAATTTTGGTACTCTTTAAGAGTTAGGGACATTCCGGGTCCTTATACACATTGGTCAATCTAGAAAACCTCATGGAGTTTCCATGATGAGGTTCCTCCTTTCTTCGGACTTCATATAATGCCTTACCCATCCTTGAATAGCATTGGGCCTCCAAACAATACCTCCACACTACAGCCTTTCACAATATACCCCAATCTTTCATGGGTTTGAATGTATCATTATAGGTTCAATGTCTTCAAATAAGAAGATAAGGGATAGAGCTGAATTGGACTTGAGTATGGCTTGGAATGAATCTGGAAATTAGTCTCACAATTCTCCCATTTTACAGTTTATCTCATTTCAGTCCGATCGATCGGACTCCTTGGCCGATCGATCGGTCCTGAATTTGCTTCCAGTTATTTACAGTCCGATCGATCGGACCTGATGGGCGATCGATCGGTCCTGAGAACCCTCTCAGTTATTTACAGTCCGATCGATCGGACCTGATGGGCGATCGACCGGTCCTGAGAACCTTCTCAGTTATTTACAGTCCGATCGATCGGACCTGACGGGCGATCGATCGGTCCTGTAGCGAATCTCAACCTATTTGGTTGAATCCCTCTCTTGTCCAACTCCAATCCATTTCCTTTCTTTCCCCTTCTTCCATACATATCTTCACAATTAATTGGGCTATTCCTTGACCTCATTATCTCATCAATTCATCATTCAAAATCAATAAGACTAAACCATCAAACATAATAAATCAATAAAACCATCAATGAAGACAAATCAAGATCTTTGCAGAAAACATGATAAAACACATGAAAATCATTTCATCCACTTGCCTTGGGTCCAATTGCAATTCAATTAAGCTCTAATCACCTCTTAGCCACAATCAAACACCTATGCACAAAAACCCCCAAATCCAAACCCTAGATTATCAAAAACTAATTAAAACAAAACAGAATCTTCCAATAATTGAAATAGAGCTACCCTAGGGCTAAACAAACAAGATTATAAAACTTTCAAGAAAATCACTTACAAGGAAGTTCTTCAAAAAGCAAGGTGTTGTCCAAAGTAAGTTTTGGAGTGGGCGGTTTTCTTCAAAAATGGTGTCAAAACGAAGGCCTTGAGATGAGGAAGAAGATTATAGTCTCTAACCTTCCATTAGCACTAGCTTAGTGGGGGATTGAAGATGAAGAGGCAAGAAAAGGTAAGGGAAAACCCTTAGGGCTGGGATTTCTCTTCTCCTCTAGGGTTTTTGCCAGAAATGGGAAAAAGAAGAAGAAGCTTTCTATATATAGTAAGTGAGGATGGGGCCCACAACTTAAAGACTTCTCGGGCTCAAAACATGGTTTTCGGGGCTTCAAATGAATTCGACGAAGAAGACAAAGTTGATCGGCAAAATTTCTAGTTTCCAAAAAGTATATATTTTGTACATTTTGGTGACATTGAAATCGGTGTCCAGAATTTGGGTAAAAAGACCATTTTGCCCTCAATTGCGAAAAATCGGGTTTAAGGTCCTCGAATGAAAACGATGTCAACATGAAAGCTGTAGAGATTAACAAGATAATTCCAATGGGAGTAAAAACACGATTCTTGGAAATCATCGATAAACCCCCAATCTCACACAATTCGTAACAAGAACCCCCAAAGGGTCCCACAAATAAAAAGGCTCTCCAAATTCCCCAAAGCTATTCGAAAAGCTATTCTAATCCCCCAACTAATCCAAAAACTACTAAACACACTTAAAAACTAAAACACAACTTAATCAACTCTAAACGAGGTCTCTCGGGTCGGGGTCTTACATCCCCGACCTCGGCAACACACCCTGACCTCCGTCTGGATGCTAGAGCTAGCCAAGGCAGGGGCTGACAGCTGTCCTCCCATGGACGCTCAAGCACGATACAGCACGTGCGACAAGACAAGGGCACCACTCATAGTCCCTGACAGATCGCCGTCCACAGCTCCCGAAACGTCATGACAAGGCTTGATGGGACTGCAATTAAAGAAAAGTAGGCTACGATGGGACCGCGCCTCCCTAGTACCTGACAAAGTGGGCTATGACAAGACGGTCAGCCACCCTATTGCCTCCTCTCTTCCTCTATATAAACACAAGAACAATCCACAAGTAAAGAGGCAAACGAATACACCACTCTGGTATGCCCATCTTCTTCTCCAAAAATCTCTATCCTCTGCTTAGTTCTCACACTAACTTAGGCATCGAAGAGCCTTGAGCCGCCCAGGCCAGGGTCCTTTGATCCCCTCTCTATTTCTTTTTCCCCTTTCAGGTTCCAGGCAGCTGATCTTCATCAGTTCTTTGGATAAGTCCAATAAGGCACCTCCTATTCTTGTAAGTCACATTTTTTGCACTTACAATTGGCGCCGTCTGTGGGAAACGGCTACAAAAAGTCATCTTCCCAAACACCATGCCTCGAAGAACCAGAAAGGGAAAGGAACCACTTACACTGTCGATGCAGCTGCCGACGGTCCCCCGCCGGGAAAGGTCAGGAGTAAGATCTGGTCCAGCGAGCACCCAACAGTAGGATACTCGATCGGGTTCATCCTCTAAGGATTCAACCTCGACTCTACCTTCCAAAAGGCGCACCCTGAAGGACAACAGAAGCAACCGAGCTCATGACGAAAGCTCGGGTAACAACCACGACATCGGAGAGCGACTTGATCAACGCATAAAGCAAGCAGTACGACAGAACATGGAGATGGCCGGCTTCACTCGAGTTCGGCTGAACTCTGACGATTTCGACACATCCCCCTTCTCTCCAGAGATCAGAAACTTCCCCCTTTCCCGCAGATTTCAGCGTCCCGAGGTTCGTCGTTTACGATTGGACCTCGGACCCAACAGCACACCTCCGGCACTTCACTCAGAGGATGTCGGTATGGGGCAATGCAGGCCACCTGAACTGCAGAGTCTTCTCTTCCAGCCTCGGGGACCTCCTCCTAAAGTGGTTCTGCGCACTCCCCCAAGGATCGATCAGAAGTTGGCAGCAGCTCCAGAGTTCCTTCATGACGAAGTTCCAAGCTCAGAGGGTCATCCCCAGGTCAGCCGCCGACCTGATGGCCCTCAGAATGAAGCAGACCGAGAACGTCATGCAGTTTGCCAAAAGGTTTTGGAGTGTCTACAGCCAGATCGAGAATGCCTCAGATACAATAGCAGTCATGTCTTTCCAACAAGCCCTCCTACTAGGTAAAGAGCTTAGGAGAGACTTGGTCATGCATCCCGTGGTCACTATGGCAGCATTGATGACCAGGGTAAACCGGTTCGTCAGGCAAGGAGCAGACGAAGCCCGATCTCAGGAGCATTTCAACCTTTACGAAAGCGACCAGACAGCCTCCATCTCGGCGGGAGCCTTCAGCTCGATAGTAGCCCCCAGCTCGGCAGAAGTCTCCTCCAGCTCAGGAGGCAGCTAGATGTCTCCTATCATCACTTAGCTTCGACCGCCCGTCAGCTTCGATCGCACGACCCTCTACCGTCATTTCGACGGCACGGTCCTCTACTGTCAGCTTCGATGGTGCCGTCAGCTTCGATGACACCGGCACGACCCTCTGCTGTCGGCTTCGATCGTACGACCCTCTACCGTCATTTCAACGGCCCGGTCCTCTGCTGTCAGCCTTGATCGCACGGTCCTCTACCGCCGTCAGTCATCCAAAGCCACCGGGCTCACCCTGGAGTCGTTCCATACACCCAGGCTTCTTAGCCTCCAAACGGCCTCATGTTGGTCCATCCACATGCTGGTTTCCGCCTCACGCTGGTTTCGGCCTCATGCTGGTCTCGACCGCATTGAACGACCTCATGCTGGTCCGTCCACGTGCTAGTTTCCGCCTCACGCTGATTTCGGCCTCATGCTGGTCTCAACCACATTCAACAACCTCATGCTGGTCCGTCCACATGCTGGTTTCCGCCTCACGCTGGTTTTGGCCTCATGCTGGTCTCGACCGCATTTAACGACCACATGCTGGTCCGTCCACATGCTGGTTTCCACCTCACGCTGGTTTCGGCCTCATGTTGGTCTCGACCGCATTTAACGACCTCATGCTGGTCCGTCCACGTGCTGGTTTCTGCCTCACGATGGTTTCGGCCTCATGCTGGTCTCGACCGCATTCACGACCTCATTTTGGTGTCGCCCTCATGCTAGCTACGCGCTCTACGCAGGTTCGGCCTCATGTTGATCTCGGCCAGCGCCAAAGAGACTGCTCTGGCGTACTGTTCAGGCTTCTCCATCTCGGCCAGCGCCAAAGGGACTGACTTAGGGTTCATACACCTAGTCGCTCCTAAAACTATGGGTTCATACACCCTGGGACTGACCTCGGGTTCATACACCCAGTCTTCCCTAAACTTTGGGTTCACGCACCCATGGACTGACTTAGGGTTCATACACCCAGTCGCTCCTAAAACTTTGGGTTCATACACCCAGTCTTCCCTAAACTTTGGGTTCTCACACCCATGGACTGACTTAGGGTTCATGCACCCAGTCGCTCCTAAAACTTTGGGTTCATACACCCTGGGACTGACCTTGGGTTCATACACCCAGTCTTCCCTAAACTTTGAGTTCACGCACCCAGGGACTGACTTAGGGTTCATACACCCGGTCGCTCCTAAAACTTTGGGTTCATACACCTTGAGACTGCACTGGCGTACCGTCTAGGCTCCTCCACCTCGGCCAAAGAGACTGCTCCACGGCTCCAGCTCAGCAGCCATGCTATCCTCCAACTCGGCATTAGTGCCAGTTTCCAGGTTGGCAGCAATGCTAGCCCCCTCGGCAGCATCACTAGAATACTTCCAATGAGACTGCACCTCTAGTGACAAGCCAGCTGGTCATGTCTCGGTCTCTCAATTGGTGATGAATCAGTTGACTGAAGACCACCAATCTCAAGCGACAAACAGCTCCAAGGCACAAGTGTTGTCCTCATAATACTTAGCTTCTGACCTCAAAGAGAAGTCTAATGAGCTCAGAAGCTGGGGGGCTATTGTGTGGGGATATTTCCGAACTCACCGGAATACTGGCCTGATGCTCCATCTCATGCTCCAGCACCAGCTAGTCCATCTCGGCGAGGCTCGGTCTCGGTGATAGTGCAAGCCTCCAGTTCGGCCAAGTAATTCTACCTCGGCCATACGCTCATAAGCTCCACCTCGGCCAGGGCGTCCCCAGCCCGGCTGGGGACTTCGTCCCAGTTCTCCACTTTGGCGTCCCTGCAAGGTCTCCAGCCAAGTCAAGGTCGCCCCCGACCTCGGCTCCCCGACCTCGGCAACACACCTGACCTCGGTCGGGATGCCAGAGCTAGCTAAGGCAGGGGCTGACAGCTATCCTCCCATGGACGCTCATGCACGCTACAGCACGTGCGACAAGACAAGGGCACCACCCATAGTCCCTGACAAATCGCCGTCCACAGCTCCCAAAACGCCATGACATGGCTTGATAGGACTACAATTAAAAAAAAGTATGCTACGATGGGACTGCGCCTCCCTAGTACCTGACAAAGTGGGCTATGATAAGACGGTCAACCACCCTCTTGCCTCCTCTCTTTCTCTATATAAACACAAGAACAATCCACAAGCAAAGAGGCAAACGAATACACCACCTGGTATGCCCATCTTCTTCCCTAAAAATCTCCATCCTCTACTTAGTTCTCACACTAACTTAGGCATCGGAGAGCCTTGCGCCGCCCAGGCCAGGGTCCTTTGATCCCCTCTCTGTTTCTTTCTCCCCTTTCAGGTTCCAGGCAGCTGATCTTCATCGATCAGTTCTTTGGATAAGTCCTATCAGGCACCCCCTATTCTTGTGAGTCACATTTTTTGCACTTACAAGATTTATCCTGGTAAGTAAGATGCTAGGCGTGAGCTGACCATAGTAGCCCATTTAGCCAATCCCCACTCCTAGTTGTCTCTTTGTTTTTGGGTTGAGTTAATATGATTAAAAATGACTTTTTAATATTAACTCGACGAATAATTCATTAAGTTTTTTTCTCAGGGGTACGTAAATCGGTCAAAAACAAAAAAGGGAGTGATAGATAAGAAGCAGTTATATACTGTATGGTTTTGATTGTTAGTCAAAAGGCATTTTAGTAAAAACATAAAATATAGGGGCCTTTTTGAGGTTTTATGAAAATAAAAGGGCCTTGTTGTAAAATACTCTATTTTTTATCACCTTGGCCCGACTAATCCTAAATGGCCAGGGGAGCTGGATAAATTACATAGTGGAGTCTAAAAAAAATATATCTACATGAAGTTTAGTTGGGTCATGTGCTGACAACAACAATGCGTACTTACAATCCTAATTAGTTGTGCATCACTGGCATGATTCCTGTTGCTTGCAAGTGCGAAGTTGGTGTCCGAGCCCTTTAGGCCGGACTAATCCGTATGAGCCCGGGGAGAGCCTAGTAAATCAAATCCCATGTAGTTTTAATGCGGTAGCGCAGTTTCAAACCCTCAAACTTTGAAAGAGAACTCGTGGTCCTAAGCCAACTGACCTACCCCGCGGAATTCATTTGGGACTTAAGATAGGATAATAATAATTTCGTGAATAATGATGATATGTTCATTGTTTATTAATGAATGTTAGGATAAAGCTATTACAATCCAACAAAAAACTCATGGTGGTTGCCCATTCTCATTAAGATTATTAATTTTGAAACCATGAAAGGTCCTAATAGAAAAATATAAAAGTTTATCACTAAATACTCAAACCATAGGGCCCTATTTACAAACTCTATTAACCTTATAAAAAATTACTTATTTTTTTTTTTAAATTCTAAGGGCATGTTTGGTAATGAGTGCGAAATTTGCGAGGCATGTGCAAATTCGAGATTACTCACTTTTAATGGAATATGGGTTTCCTTATTAAAAATTTGAGTAATTTACCTAAAAAAGAACCTTAGATGGTTACTAGACGAAAAATGGGCCACTAGTAAATATGGCACAGAAGTGGTCCCCTGGGACCACTTCCGTTTTTTTTATTAATGATCGAAACAAGTGACGACGTCGTTGCACCATTCAACCCCATAAAAGTGCCTCGAACCCCACTTCCCCATTGTCTCCTTCTTCCTCTCATCGCTTTCTCCATTTTCCCCTGGAGGTTTCCTTTTCCTTCTTCCTCAAAAGGTAGTTAAGGTGGTCTTGAAGCTCATTGCATGTCACCTGAATCACTCTGGATATCTTCAGTTAGCTTCCCAACTTAGGCTTCAACGCCTTAGAGATCAGGTCTTGAGTTCAAGGAAGGAGACGACACAATCCTTGAAGCAAAACTCTCAGAAGGCCGCCGCCAGATGATTTGACTTCTGGATCGTGCCTTATCCCCCAAAACCATGACCCCCAAAACCCTAAACACCCGCCATGCCCTTAAATCCTGCATCTTCCAGCTCCACTCCTAGCAAACTTACTCACATGGATACCTTGAAGATGAGCAACAAGAAAGTGCATGGTCGCTTTCATGGACGATGATGATCGCGGCGAGCACCACAGACGCTTCAAGAATGGGTGGTAAGCTCTCCATACCGCCATAAATGGCAGATCGCCGGAAAACGGCCTTTTTCCGATGTGGGTGTGTTGGGAATCTGGTTCTTGGGTGGTGAGAGAGAGGGAGAAGTGATGGAAAGAGGGATTTGAGATGGGGTGAGGAGTTGGGGATAGAGAAATGGAGTTTTGAATGGAAATCTGAGATGGGTATTTTGAAATTTGAAATATGATTGGGGAAAAGGATGAGTTTTGAGAATAGGAGGGTAGATTAATCATCTCTAACAATCTGATTCTCACTCTTGTGGTTGTGGAATTTGTTTGGAGAAGAAGGTGTTGGAGGGAGAAGGAAAAGGAGTGTGTGTGAAAAAAATGGGTGCTGGGGAGAGGGATGGAAAGAAGTGTGCTCTAATATCTGACGACGTCGTTGCTTCACAGAAGCTAGTGGAAGAAAGTATGCTTTAATATCTGACGACATGGTTGCTTCACAGAAGCTAGTGAAAGAAACTGCTATTCAGATCTGAATTAGCGAAAGACATTCAAGGCTAATTTGTAACATGACATATTTTAAAAAAAAAATCTGATTTGGACAGCATAAATCAGCCATATAGATCGCATGAGAACTCCATGAATTCATGACCAACAAGTGTATAATTAAAGGAGAATGAAGAAGACTATTACCTCGAAGATTTGTAGACTTCAAATCTCTGAAAAAATAGATCCAAAGGCCCGAACTTAGACTTGCAATCAGTAAACAAGTTGCTGGAATTTTCTGCACTAGTATTGCCTTTGATCTTCTCCTCTATCTCACTTCCAAATCTGATTGGCTAAGATGGTGGGATCTTAATCTAGGAATTAAGAACTATTTCTCCAAGGAAAAATCTCAGACCTTAAGCTCTTATCTATCAAGAAGAGAACCTCCAAAGGGCTGGACGTGTGGCTCTCCTTGTGCTCTCTAAAGTGTTGGACGTCCAAGAGGGGTTTGGGTTTCTTTTATAGAAACTTTGAGGAAACCTTTCCTAAAAGTTTATCTCTCCTAATTCTCATGGATGTCCTAAAAGGAAAGACTTATTTCCTTTAAGAAACACTCCAATTAGAAAAGGAAACTAAAAGGAACTTCCCATGCAATTAGTAATCCTAGTTGTAGAACACTTACTAATTTTAAGTTCCTAATCCAAAAAGGAAATTTTCTCATAGGAATACTAATCCAAAGAGGAGTCCAACTTTCCAAGTAGAGAGTCCTACTCAAAGTTGGAAACCTTACCCATGGATATCCCATTATGGACGCCTCACATATTAATGCACACCATGGCCCACATACAATTTATCTAGAGTTAAATTCATGTATGCCATCAAAGGCCTATTTGAATTTAAACTCAAAATTATTTTTCCACTAAAATAATTCATCCTTATGTTATCTAAACATTTTAGGAAACCATGCAATCTTGGAAAGTGACTAGAGAAGGGACCAAAAGACATATTTGCCATTGGCTCCCAAATGACCAAAATGTCCATGCTAAACCCATAGCAACATTAAGACCATTTTAACCTTAACTCATTCCACTAAAGAGTTATGGTTGAACTCCAAGGACAAATATATAATATAATAAGCTCGTCATAAAATGACGGTTGTCTTCGACCTACTAAGTGTAATGACCTGAATGCCCCTCTATGTAACATCCATAATCGAGTCAGGTTATCACATGTACTATCAACCTTCCCGATTACATCTAAACCTTAGAACTTCATATCCTTAACATAATCATCATTCGAATATCATCCTCTTGATCCAGGGAGCGACCCACAAGTTCAATATTCATATGGAACATCCATATACTAAGATCTTAGATTTTGATGATTGATCGGATAATTCTAAGGGGACGATTATTCCATCATCAGATGGCATAGATTCTATATTGCATCTGCACGTCCCAACTGATCAAGTCCGAGTACCCAAAACACAGAGCTATTTGTTGGATACCGCGATCACTGAGAGGGGGGGGGGGTGAATCAGTGATTTCTAAAAACAGGTCCAATTCAACAACAAAACAAGTCAAACCACACAATGACACCAGATTTAACGTGGTTCACCGAAAGGCTACGTCCACGGTTCAAAGACTGTCCGAACACCAATCCGGGACAGATCTGAATCTTATTTAGTCGCACCAACGACAAAGAGCACCAACCCTTAGTTTCAGATAGCACCAACTATCTAGGAAGCACCGACTCCCTTTACAATTTATCTGCACCAACAGATAGGATCACCAAACCCCAGACATCAAGCACCAACTTGATGTAAAAACAGAATAAGAGATAAACTCTGTCTACAGCCCTTCCCCTCTACAATTCTCTCTCTCTCAATCCCTTACAAATTGAAATCTAAAGCATAAAGAGAGACACTTAACTCATGGACGAATCACCATCTTCAAGAGCACAATCCCGTCCATAATTGCTGTAGAAAGATGCAGCACAACAGCAACAGCAACAACACCAGCACACAGCACACTCTTCTCTCTTCTCTCTTCTCTCTTTTCTCTTCTCTTCTGGTGTGATTATGAACGACCCAAGCATGCCTTTATATAGGTTTTAATAACCCTTAATTGTATTCAAAACGGGCTACAATTCGTTTAGAAAGATTCCCAAACGAAATAGATAACTGTGCTGAATTTTCGTGCAAAACTTCTAATTCTGCGCAACTCTGGTTCCCGTGCTCGGTCGACATCCTGGCTTGCTCGGTCGACCGAAGACACTGACTGGAAACAGACAACTTTTGAGCTCGGTCGACATCCTGGGGTCCCGGTCGACCGAAGACACACTGTGTCACGAAAATAACTGAGAGGTGCCTTTTTCTGTTTCTGCAGGTTTCTTCTTGCTCGGTCGACCGCATGAAGAGCCCGGTCGACCGCGTGCTCTGCTTCAGGAATTCTGAATTCCTGACTGTTTCACTTCTGTTTCTTCTTTTCAGCTCTATCAACACTAGCCTATTAACATCATGCTTGTGACAATGTGTTGACAATAATTCCAACTCATATCTATACTTGAGATATTATATTCTTCAATTCATCAAAAGACTTCTCAAGTCATCTCAAATTCCAACAATCTCCCCCTTTGGAATTGTTGGCAACACTATTGGAACTTCAACACTTTCAACTCCAGCTTGCAGCTCTTCCAAGTTCTTTTCAACACTCACTTGGAACCAATTCTGAAATTCTGAAATAACAACCATGCACTGTCAACAATCTCCCCCTTTGCTTTCATAGCATAACATCTCTCCTTGCTATCATAGCATAACATCTCTCCCCCTTTGACAACAAGTCCAAAGGGACCAAACCGAGGAGCGAATAGGATATTCAATGAATGCATTGCTCCCCCTTTCAAGCACAACTCCTACGGTTTAGGAGAGTGAGTAACTCCTAACTTTTTCCGGAGATACTCGAAGACTTCCTTTGGCAGAGGTTTCGTGAAAATCATCTCAAATTCTTTCGTCATCTCTTCAGCAAAATTCCTGCACATTTCCTCATGCATAGCTTTCAACCAACTTT
Source organism: Litsea cubeba (assembly GCA_012931725.1). NCBI lineage: Eukaryota > Viridiplantae > Streptophyta > Magnoliopsida > Laurales > Lauraceae > Litsea > Litsea cubeba. Next base: position 34,913,424 of record CM022950.1, read on the forward strand.
CATTGAGACTGGCTTCAGCCACAGTCTTGGGTTCAATGGTGGACACAAGTGAGTAATTGCTAACTACACTTTGTCTAGTTTGAACGCCTGCCTTAGGATCTCCAATGATTTGATCCTTAGGGTGTTGCTCTACCCAAGTGCTGTGCTTCTTAGGTGTAGTATCTTCTGAGTCATCCTTTGATTTCTCAGAATCATTAGATTCAGCCATCTCATCATCAATCTCACTCGAGTCCTCATAAACTGGACTGTCATTATGAGTTGCATTCTTTGGTTCAATATTCTCATCTATTCTCACATCAGCACTTTCTATGATTTTTTCTGGTTCTTTTGTTAAGACACCTATATGCCTTGCTAGTAGAGGAGTAACCCAGAAATATACCTTCGTCAGCTTCTTTCTTCAAATTTGCCCGGATTTTGTTCGAGCCGCTTGATGTAACACTTGCTGCCGAAGACTTTGAAGTGCTTGACTGTTGCTTTTCTTCCAAACCATAGCTCATAGGGAGTTTTGACTTCATGTGGCCTGATCAAGCATCGATTTTGAATGTATACAGCCGTATGAATTGCCTCTTTCCAATACTTGTCAGCCATCTTGCTTTCACTTAGCATCGTACGAGCCATCTCTTGTACGGTGCGATTCTTCCGTTCCACAACTCCATTTTGCTGTGGAGTTCTAGGGGCTGAGTACTGTCTTTGAATGCCATGATATTCACAATATTTAGTGAACTCTTCAGATGTGAACTCGCCTCCACGATCAGACCTTAAAATCTTGATGCGTTTTTCCAATTGATTTTCAACCTGTGCTTTAAACACTTTAAAACGATCAAGTGCTTGATGCTTATGCTTAAGAAACAATACCCATGTCATACGAGTATAATCATCAATGCATAACATGAAATACTTATCTCCATTGGTGCTTTGAGTTCGCATCGGTCCACAGAGATCAGTGTGCACTAGCTCAAGAGGTTTCTTGGAATGATGCTCCTTTGACTTGAACATAACCCTCGTTTGCTTTCCCTTTTGGTAAGAGTCGCAAATGGGATTGGAAGGCTTTTCAACTGTAGACATGCCTCTTACAGCTTTTGAATTGCAAATCTTTGACATGTTATCAAAGCTTAGATGCCCAAGGCGTTTGTGCCACAACCAACTTTCCTCTGTCCGACTCATCAAGCAGGTCTTTTCAGCTCCATCTGACAAGGTATAGAGATTTCCAGCAGTTCTTGATCCAGTTGCCACTGTTTTGCCGTTGCTACTCTTCTTGATGGCAAACCCATTCTTTGTGAAGATAACTTCGTGACCCTTGTCACAGATCTGGCTCACACTAAGCAGGTTGTGTCCTCAATCCAGACACATATAAGACTTCTTTCCGATCTGATCTTGTTTGCCATAAGCTGAATAACACCTTTTCCGCAGATTTGGCACCATCATTGTTTGCCAAACTTCACCTGAACCGCCTTCATAGTGCTGTAATTTGATGAATTCTCTTTATTCACCAGTCATATGGCTGAACAACCACTATCAAGGACCCATGGTGCTGCCTTCTTTTGTGCATTGAATGCCATTTGCACAATGAGAGATTCTTTGGATTACCTGTCCCTTTTCTTTGCCCTCCATGCTTAACTAACTTGGGTTTCTTTTCAACCTGAAATTGGTTAGCAATAGGCAACCTACAATCCCTAGCCAAGTGTCCATAATTATGACACATATAGCACTCAATTTGTGGCTGTTTAGGATTGAAAAAGGGTTCCTAGTCACAAACGGGCTGTTTTCTAACATAGAATTTGCAATCAGCTCTTTTATGTCCAAATCTATTACAATGATAGCAATAACCATAGAATCTGAACATTCTTCCTTTCTTAGGTGGCTGGTTAAACTTCATTACCTTTCTAACAGGAATGGACTCCTTTCTAGGTTGAGTGGGCTTCATAGAGTTAGAAGGTGCAGTGACTTGCTTCACAAACTCTTTCTTTTCAAGAGGTGCAATCTTAGAGGATTCACCTTTCTCAAATCCTAGACCAAATCTGAAGTGGGCAGGTCTTTGAACTTTCAGTAGTTCATCGAGTTTCATAGTCCCTTCAATCGCTTGGAGCGCTTTGAGTTTTTTGCTATTTTCCAAATTTTCAGCCTTTGCTCTAGCGATCTCAGTTTCAAGTTTCATAGCCTCTTCCTTTTTGATACTTATTTGGTTTTCAAGGACTTCTACCATTCTTTTATATTCTTCTACTTGAGTTTTCAAAGCAATAATAGAACTTTCAGATTCATGGAGAAGTTTCAGATTTTTCTTACTTGATTTGCGTTCCATGCTAAGCTCCTCAAGTGCGGCTATGAGTTCCTCTTCAAGATTGACTTCAGCCTCCTCATCCTCTTCCGGATCTAGCTCTTCTTCTTCTTCAACGTGACCATGAAGAGAGCTTCGGTTGATTCATCATCGTCTGAAGTTTCAGACGTGCTGTCATCTTGTTGACATAGAAAGTTTTTAGCTTTGCCCCTTTTTCTGAAATTTCTCTTTCCTTTACTCTTTTCAGCATAAGAGTCATTATCATTGTCTTCTTTTAGCGGACACTTCGCAGCAAAGTGACCAACACCTCCACAATTGAAGCATTTAAAGGGTAGCTTCCCTTTGTACTTGCCAATGCTTCCTTTCTTCAACTTTCTAACAAATTGAGCCTCAAGCTCATCATCATCAGTATCAAACATCATGACCAGCAGTCTCTTTTGCCTTTTTCTGAACTTTGAAGGCCGCTTCTTTATCAGATGAAGACGTCTTTCCTATGCGCATCTCATAGGCAGTTAGAGAACCATGTAATTCATCCATGGAAAATGCATTCAGATCTTTGGCTTCTTCGATGGCTGAGACTTTTGAATCAAACCGGGGAAGAAGAGATCTTAGAACCTTTTTGACGATGACCGGCTCTTTAATCTCTTCCCCTAGTCCACGAATGTCATTCGTGACTTCATTCACTCGTTGCAAATATGAGTCAACATTCTCGCTTTCCTCCATGCGAAGAGATTCAAATTGAGAGCGATGGGTTTGCAATTTGGCTTCTTTAATCTTCTCATCACCTTCATGTATGCTTTGCAACTTATCCCAAATTTCCTTGGCTGTTTTGCATGCAATTACTTTGACAAGCTCGCTGTCCACAAGGCCACTAAAGAGTGCATTCTGCGCCTTGGAGTCGTTGTCTGCCAACTTCTTCGATGCAGTATCATTGGGTACGTTGGCAGCATTGTAACCGACTCTGACAGCCTCCCAAACATCATAGCCAAGAGATTTGATGAAGGCTTGCATCCTAATCTTCCAAAAAGAGTAATTAGAACCATCAAACAGAGGTGCTTTCATATTCCCTGTATTGACTGCCATATGATTTGACAAGAGATCACCCTTAGCGTATTAAGCTTTTCAAGGGAACCTTACGCTCTGATACCAATTGTTGGATACCGCGATCACTGAGAGGGGGGGGGGGTGAATCAGTGATTTCTAAAAACAGGTCCAATTCAACAACAAAACAAGTCAAACCACACAATGACACCAGATTTAACGTGGTTCACCGAAAGGCTACGTCCACGGTTCAAAGACTGTCCGAACACCAATCCGGGACAGATCTGAATCTTATTTAGTCGCACCAACGACAAAGAGCACCAACCCTTAGTTTCAGATAGCACCAACTATCTAGGAAGCACCGACTCCCTTTACAATTTATCTGCACCAACAGATAGGATCACCAAACCCCTAACACCAAGCACCAACTTGATGTAAAAACAGAATAAGAGATAAACTCTGTCTACAGCCCTTCCCCTCTACAATTCTCTCTCTCTCAATCCCTTACAAATTGAAATCTAAAGCATAAAGAGAGACACTTAACTCATGGACGAATCACCATCTTCAAGAGCACAATCCCGTCCATAATTGCTGTAGAAAGATGCAGCACAACAGCAACAGCAACAACACCAGCACACAGCACACTCTTCTCTCTTCTCTCTTCTCTCTTTTCTCTTCTCTTCTGGTTGATTATGAACGACCCCAAGCATGCCTTTATATAGGTTTTAATAACCCTTAATTGTATTCAAAACGGGCTTACAATTCGTTTAGAAAGATTCCCAAACGAAATAGATAACTGTGCTGAATTTTCGTGCAAAACTTCTAATTCTGCGCAACTCTGGTTCCCGTGCTCGGTCGACATCCTGGCTTGCTCGGTCGACCGAAGACACTGACTGGAAACAGACAACTTTTGAGCTCGGTCGACATCCTGGGGTCCCGGTCGACCGAAGACACACTGTGTCACGAAAATAACTGAGAGGTGCCTTTTTTCTGTTTCTGCAGGTTTCTTCTTGCTCGGTCGACCGCATGAAGAGCCCGGTCGACCGCGTGCTCTGCTTCAGGAATTCTGAATTCCTGACTGTTTCACTTCTGTTTCTTCTTTTCAGCTCTATCAACACTAGCCTATTAACATCATGCTTGTGACAATGTGTTGACAATAATTCCAACTCATATCTATACTTGAGATATTATATTCTTCAATTCATCAAAAGACTTCTCAAGTCATCTCAAATTCCAACACTGTTGACCCATGAAAAGAATCTCACCCATAGTGAATTAAAGCACAAGAACTTGACTTTGTCAGTTCATCCACAAATGCTCAAGATTAAGAGCGCCGGTCACTCAGTAGCATGAGGTGATTTGATCTCTTTCTGTGATAGTACTATTTTAGAGATCACACCTACCATGGTCCTGTTCAATGCATTGCATATGCACTAATGAGATGAATCCGGGAAAGCCCTCCCATGACTTAGGTAAGTCACCCTGAATACAGGAGAGTCTCTCATTATAACTTATACCAAGATGAAGTGCCCAGCTCCATCTTTCAGTTATGAACAAATATGATGTTTCCAGTTGTCCATGAATTAGATCTATCTGTGTGTAGACACTACACACCTAATTCATTTACTAGAAACAATGGGCCTTACACAACCATACATATATACATGTTTAAGCATAAAAGAGTCTTTTTATTAAATAACCAGTAAATATCCAGTAACAAAAGATGAAAGTGCAGCTAGTGGGCTTTAGGGCATACACCAATCCATGTGAACTGAACAATCAAAATTAGGAATGGTGAAGTGAACTCATTGAAGCTAAGTTTGGTGGACTCCAATGTCCAAACCTTAATGAAACATGACTTTTAAATGGAACATATCATTTCCCAATAAGCCTTCGATATTGATGATAACATATCGCAATTCCTTTACAATTTGGTCAGCTTCAAGCCTATAAATTTCTAGATTGATTCCCTTCAAAGGTCTACAAATTTTCCTACTTCTGAATGTCCCATAAGATGATATATATAAAAGAAAAAAATAGCAAGCATCATTAATAGGAGCCCCACAAAAAAAGACTAACATAAAAAGGGCAAAAAAAAAAAAAACTAAGATCAGCGCCGACGTCGTTGCCCAACCGTTTATGCAGTCTTGCTGAAGGGGTAGAATAAGCGACGACATTGTCTCTTCGCAGAATCTTGAAACACTTGGTCCTATTTAAATGAGCGACGACGTCGACGCTCGTCGAAAAAGAGCAAAAAAAGAGAAAAGTTTGGCGGGAATACCAATTTCGTAGCATATAAACTAGTGTCCCCCTTTTCGTCTAGTGACCATCTAAGGCCCTTTTTCAGGTAAATTCCTCTAAAAAATTTTATAGCTAAAAATTTCACAACAAAATCAATGCGTCAAATAGTCATCCCTCAAAGTAGTACTGCAGAACTTCTTCCACTCTAAAAGGATGTTCAAGGCTATATAAATACATTCTACATGGCCACCATTCAAAAGACTAAGTTTTTAAAAAATCTTGGCTTCAAAGTTGTCACGTCCTAGAATCCAGGGCCCATCATATTGCGAGCCATGACCAAGATACATCTCATTATGATATGTTTCAAATCCATTTGCAAATAATATTTTTCTAATAAAGATAATAGTGGGAAGTATAATTATATTTTAATTGCAAAAGCACAATTAATTACAACATATTTTATAAGCTTAAAGTAATATAGCCTTGGCCAACGATGGGCTGATGAAAAAATAAAATAAAGGAAACTAATCCAAACATGTATCGCACTCTGCCGCAACTGTTAATTTTATGGACTCAATTCAGTAGATGATATAATAAATTGATTAATTTCTTTATTTATCAGTATATTCATGCTTTCCTTTCATGGGATGAATGGTGATTTATTATATACTTGCACATAACCAATACGAATGACATGATGGTTCATGAGATGAATCGGAGTCCACAAGTATATTAGATGTAACACATGTGTATGGATGAGATCCACATACGGGAGACATGTGTGACAAATCTTATACTTAAATATCTTCACAACCAGTGATGAGACTGGACATCTCATACTGACAAGGTTGCAGCACTTTGATCACTATGAGATAGTGTGATTCGCCTCGATCATCAGATTGTAAGATTCTGGATCATAGTGCTGGTACATTGGATGTATTGAAGGACCATGAGAAGCACCTTACAAACACTGTCTTTACTTTAAGATCTGCTCTCATAATTCCCTAGCAATAGGCTCTCAATCCTGAGACATTAATGAACTCAAGTTTCTATCTATTCATTTGCTTTGAGTCACCAATGGGTGAGGCCAACTGTAGGTCAACACCTCGGTGATTTGAGTACGTGGTAGTAGAGCTGTGGGAACATTCAATGGTCAAGTTGGAATCTATCTCTAATATCCCCTTGTGCCAATTATTGGATTTATCATTGGTAAGTGCGCACCCATTCCGATTAAGAGTTAATTGGAAAGGTACCTATGATCAATATAATTAATTGGGGCTCAAGGATAATAAGATATGGATCTAGTTTGGAAGACATGTCCAATTGATCCATGGATATTGATAGAGCGGTCTACTTGTGGTAATGTGGAAGTTTAGGGTCTTCTATGTAATATTCCTAAGACTGGAGTTCAATTGCATTTATATAGTGCAGTTATTTGCAATTAACTGTGGGCCCGGATTACACATGAGATGTGGGGTCGCGTGTCCCAGTTGGAGCCAGCTTTCTAAGGAATCACTAGTGGTCCCCACGCTAGCCCAATTATTAGAAAGTATCTAATTCTAGTTGAATTCTAAAAGGAAAGCTGGTCCAACAATCTAAGCCCCCACCTAGTTCATGGCTAGACCTTTTCCCCGATTCAAAACCGATAGCCCCATCAGACTACCCATCCTCCTCTCTAATCGATGGTCAGATAGTCATGAAAATTCCTTCTTCCATGATTGAGCCAAGCAAAAACTCTTTCTCAAATGCAGCAATAGGCAAATTCATTGGAAGAAGACCGACTGTGGAATGGCTGACCTCCCAAGCCAACTCGCATTGGAACCTATCTAAACCATGCCTGATCTCCCTTACAGATAAAGGTCTTTTTATCTTCAGATTTAGCTCAAAGGAAGATCGAGACCTGGCCCTGTCTCAATCTCCCCACAGCCTGCAGAACAGAAAACTTCTTCTCCTCCCCTGGTTCCCTGGTCAAGGCTCTGTAGAATGGCCAAACCTCCACCCAGTCTGGATCCGAATATATGGCATCCCTTACCACTGCTGGAGTTCAAACATCCTTCTCTCCTTAGCAAGCTCCATAGGAACTCCCTTGAAACTGGATGACATCACAGCCTCCCAAAAAATTCTATCCTTTGCAAGAATCCTAGTTAACATTGATCTTTCCAGACCTAAACCTACAGAAATCAAGGCGGATTTAGCTGGAGAAGAGGAAGTCCTCCTCTCTGTCTCCTATGAAAATCTGCCATGCTCCATCTGTCTTCTCCAAGGACACTCAGAATCCTTCTGCAAAACTGTCCCTAGATCCTCAACTATACAGAGCCAAAACAGCCAGGGAATCCTGGGTAAGTCTCCAACTTCAGAGCCAGGTCCCCAAGACCATCCTACTCCAATCTCAGTACCCCCCATTGATTCTGAGTCAGCTCCAGCTTCAAACCAAGTGGACCCTCTTGACCATTATATTCCAGGCAGCTCCTTGGACCAAACAAAAGGACCCTGTTTCTCTTCCCCCCCCTCTCCCTCCCCCAGGCTTCCCCAATCCCTCCTCCTCTTCCGACCATCTTCTTCAGTCAAACTCCAGACTAGATCAGCTACCCAGGAGATTTTCTTGGAAGTCCTAGAAAGAATTCCTGCTCCTACACTAGACACCACAAACCCCTTTGACATACTGGATAAATGCTCCTTCATAGAACCAACAGATGCAGTCTCCTCCCCTCCCCTTCCCCCCTCCCCCTCTCACACCCTGCCTTCCTCTGATCCCACAAATTCCCCACCTCCTGCTGAAATATCCTTAGAGGCAAACCTAGCCACTCCCTCTAACAGAAAGAAAACCAAAATCAAAAACAAAAAGGCCTCCTCCTCCCGCCCTTTGACCAGAAGCTCAAATGGACCTCCCTCTCTCCCCTCAACTTCCAAATGATCAAAATCCTCTATTGGAACTGCAGGGGAATTGCAAATTCCCCTACCCTTAGGACTCTCCATCATCTCATCTCTTCTCACTCACCAGACATCATTTTTCTCTCGGAACCAAAGACCCTTTCTCCCCCTCCCTCCTTGAGGTCAATCTTTGGCTTTGATGGCTTCTTCTCTAATTCCAATCAATCAGCTGCTTCCATTTGGTGTTTTTTCAAAACAACTTCTGCCTTCCAATTTACCTTATTGGAATTCTCCAGCCAATTCTTAACCCTGTCTTTCACTAACCCTGCCAATGCTACCCAAAGCCTCATCACTGGAATATATGCCTCCACTAATTATATCTGCAGAAGAGAGCTTTGGGATTACTTAACTTCTCAAGCTTCTTCAAATATCCCTTGGTGCGTGCTTGGAGACTTCAACTCCATCATCTCTGCCTCTGAAAAACTGAGTCTCAGACCTTCTCGCCTAAACACAGACTTCCAACAGATGCTGCTAGTCTCGGGCCTGCAAGACATGGGCTTCTCTGGAAACAAGTTCACATGGTCCAACAATCGCAGAGGCACAAGCTATGTTGCAGCAAGACTAGACAGGGCCCTATGCAACCACCAATGGACAGCCATCTCGTCTGACCCACTGCTCTCCCACCTGCCAAAGGTCTCTTCTGATCATTGCCCTCTGCTTCTCTCTCACAGTCAGAGCCCCTCTCCTTCAAATGCCCCCTTTAAATTTGAAGCTATGTGGACGCTCCACCCGGAATTCAATAGTCTTGTAGCGGGAAACTGGAAGCCAGACATAGAGGGTCATCCCCAATATGTGCTAGCCCAAAATCTGAAAGCTATGAAGCAGGTTTTCAAAGTATGGAACAAGACAGTCTTCGGAGACATCAGACTCAAGACTCAAGAGGCGGAAAGGAATGTGCAGGAAATCCAAGAAAGGCTGGATTCTGGTCCAACCGATTCTCTTCACCAGGCTCTTTCGGAGGCCAAATCTACTCTTCACAATTGGCTCCAAATTACAGACCTCCACTGGCGCCAAAAATCAAAAGTGAGATGGCTGAAAGAGGGAGACAGAAACACAGCCTTTTTTCATGCCTATGCAAAATCTCGTGGGGCAGTTAACAGAATTGACAAAATCCAATCCAATGGTAATTGGATAGAGGACCCAACCCAAATCCAGCAATTGGCAGTCGATCACTTCACAGGACTAGCTCAGTCAAGTCACCCTGATCCTGATGAGAGCCTTTTTGAATTAGAGAGCAACAAAGTCTCCTCTGATATGAACCTCCACCTGACAAGAATTCCGGATGAAGAAGAAATTAAGAGGGCTGTTTTTGATTTGAAGGCGGATAGCTCCCCAGGGCCAGATGGCTTCCCTGGTTCCCTCTTCACTGCCACTTGGCCGATCACAGGAGGGACAATTATCAGAGCAGTGAAACACTTCTTCTCTTCTGGCAATCTATACAAAGCTTCCAATGCTTACTTTCTGGCTCTGATTCCTAAATCAACTTCGCCAGTCTCCTTTACTGATTATAGGCCAATTAGTCTTCTCAATTTCTCCTACAAAATCATGTCCAAAATCTTAGCTTCCAGATTGTCTCTCATCCTCCCCTCTTTAATCTCTCAAAACCAAGCAGCTTTTGTAAAAGGAAGATCAATCCATCAACATATTGCCTTAGCTCATGAGCTCTTCCAATACCTCCGCTTGAAGACTAGAGGTGGGTCTCTTGTATGCAGCTAGACATATCAAAAGCCTTTGATAAGTTAAGTTGGGCCTTCCTCTTTAAAGCTCTAGCCTTCTTTGGGTTCTCCAATAGCTGGATTAATCTTGTAAAAGCCTGTGTCTGCTCTGGGAAAGGCTCTGTCCTAATTAACAGAGTGCCTTATGGCTTTTTTAACTCCAATTGTGGTCTTAGACAAGGGGACCCCCTATCCCCTTACCTCTTTATATTAGCAGAGGAAATTCTCAGCCTTAACATTCACAAATTGGTTTCCTCTAGGCTGGTTCTCCCCCTTTCCTCAGTGCCAAAGACCCCCTGCCATCTCTTCTATGCTGATGATATTCTGCTCTTCTTGAAAGGCAACAAGAAAGGCCTGATGGCTCTTAAACAACTCCTAGGAAAGTATCAATTCAGCTCGGGGCAACACATCAATGTGGCAAAAAGTAAACTTTTCTTAGGCAAGAGTAGCCTGTTGACTAAAGACAGATCCTCTCCATCACTAACCTTCAGGATCATCCTCTGTCTTCTTCTTACCTCGGAGCTCCCCTGATTATAGGAACGCCGAAAAGACAACACCTTCACTCTATGGTGGATAGGTTCCTCTCCAAGCTAGTCGGGTGGAAGTCCAGGCTACTTTCTTTTGCAGGTCGAACTATCCTGATTAGGCATGTGCTGGGCAGTTTACCCAATCACATTGCAATGGTCTTCCCTCTCCCGAAGTCAGTTACAAACCACTTAGAAAGTATAATGAGGAATTTCTTATGGTCGGGTGCAGCTTCTGGATCCAAGAGGAGTCAGATCCGCTGGGACTTGGTGTGTCTTCCAACCCTTGAGGGTGGTCTGGGTATCAGGAGAATTCATGATCACAACGGAGCTTCCTTTGTCAAGCTAGCATGGACAGCTGCTACATCAGTTTCTCTTTGGGCTGACTGGATGAAAGGGAGGTACTTCCCCAGGGTAACCTTATGGAGCTCGGCCACAACTAAATCTGGTTCCTGTGTCTGGCGTAAAATCAGGAAGGCAGCCCACATCATTCAAGAAGGCAGCAAATGGATCATAGGGAAAGGAAACTTGGCAGACGTTTGGTTTGACTCTTGGTCTTCAGAGACAAGCCTGGCCGAACAGTTCCCCTCCTTCTCCTTTCCCCCTCATCAGACAGTCAGCACTCTATGGGATGGATCAGCCTGGAACTTGCCTTCAGGCCTTCAAACAGAGGTGGAAGATGCTTTAAAGAGTGCCGTCCAGTCTATCTCAATAGACCCTGCAAAAGATGACTCCATCTATTGGAAAAGCCACCCAGGGAAAGACCTCTCTCTCAAAGAAGCTTGGCAGTTAATTAGACACTCTCAGCCCCACAAAATCTGGGCTCCCCTGGTTTGGAACCACCTCATTAGTCCGAGAGTGTCCTTCTTTGCCTGGCGTCTGATGCATTGCAAAACTCCTACAAATGACCGGGCTCAAGCCACAGGAATCAGTCTAGCTTCCAGGTGTTGTCTCTGCAACCAGAGTGTTGAAACAGCGCTTCACCTCTTCTTCCTCTGTCCCTTCGCCTCTGGCCAATGGAGATGGATTCTTCAAGCAGCAGGTGTAAACAGTGCAGCCCCTAGTTCTCCTTCAGCAATTTGGCAGAGACTCTCATCTAGCTGTGACAGGATAGCAAGGCTTGGAATCTCCTCCATCTTCTTCTCCACTACTTATGTTATTTGGAAATGTAGAAATGACGAAATTCACAGGAATTTAAGAGCCTCTCAGACGAAGGTCAAGACACTTCTGAAAGAGATTCTCTCCTCCTCTCTCAGTTCAATCATCAAACCTTTTTCTGGCAGGACTCTTCAGCTGTTTATACATTTTTTGTCTAACAACAACTTTTGACAATAGTTCATCTCCTAGCCTCTCTATTCCTCCTCTTGGATTCCCTGTGCCTGCTATATGGATCTGTTTATAAGCTTAGAGGACAGCTTCCTTCATGCTCAGAGGTTTTTTCCTTGCTTGAGTCGACTGCTGGAGGCGCTCATTCCTGCTCCACTCATTGGTTCCTCAGTCCGGCCTGGGTTTAGTATGACCTCCTGGCTCCCGAGCTATTTCTGCATCTCCAGGATATTCAGCAAGGTTGGTCGAGACACAGCTCTGTGCCTAGCTCTCTCTCATTCCTCATAAGTTGGTTGCTGGTTTCCCTCCCTGTTTAATGCTTGGAGCATGTTTTCCCAATCTGGTAGCCTCCCTTCTTAGAAGACTGAGCTTCTGCTGCTGCCTGTTTCTCTGTTGCAAGTTCCTTTTCAGTGTCCTCAGTAGGTCGATGGCTCCAAGCTCTCTTCTCTTGGGTGAAGTTCGGTCACCTCAGTTCGGCGATCTGCAGCTCCTCCTGTCTCTGCTGCCTTTTCCCTGTTTTGAAGGTTCCTATGTAATTATCAGTGTGGGTTGGGTTTTTGGGCTGTTTCTGTCTTGTGCAGTCTTTTGTATTTTTGGGGGCTTCTAGCCCTTCTCTCTTCTTTCAATACAAATTAACCATTCAGCAAAAAAAAATAAAAGGAAAGTTACTATTTCTATTTGAAGTAAGACTTCTAATAGTGGTAATAGTAGACTTACTAATTTTAGTAGAAGTGAGACTTCTAATTATGATATGGTAAGTTACTCTAATCATATTTGAAGTGAGACTTCTAATTATGATATGGTAAGTTACTAATTAATTAACGGAAGTAAGACTTCTATTTTAATTGAGAAGAGATAGTTACTAATTTTTTGGAAGTAAGACTTCTAATGGAAATTAGTAAGTGGGGTTTGCAAAAGCTATAAATAGAGGAGAGGAGGGCTGGACGTCCAAGTATGCTCCATACATAGGGATTCACGCCCAGCCCTCTCTAGTGAAAGTGTTGCACGAGCTCTTTCTCTTCTCCATTTTTTAGTTCTCTTTCTAGTTCCTCCCTAGAGTTCCTAGTAGTTTTCTTTTGGAGATCCCACCATCTTCTTGAGAAAAGGAGAATCTGATATGGGTCATAGCGTGGAAGATCAAGAGGTCTTGGAGATACCTATTTGATTAGTGAAAGCGTTTCATCATCAAAGAAAGACGCAACTTCTCCATTAGAGCACAACCGAGCTCCAAATGTATAATCAACTTCCTTACATGTTGTAGATTATTATGGATGCTTATTAGTTGCTATTTCTATCTTCTAGATAGATTGTATTTACTGATCATGATGGCTGAGATTGAGGGTTTATTTCCTGGATTGGGTTTTATAGCCTTCTGGATAGTTGATCCCTGCATCAAGTGGGTCACAAGTTTTTGAAACCTATCCCAGAGGCCCACCCTATTTCCAACAGCAACAATCCATTGTGAATCACTCCAGCTATCCCGCAGTTTCAAAGCAACCGCCTTACTCTTCGCACTAGCGGGCTGCGGAATGGGGATCTGTCACCTACAAGCACCAAGTGTAGCATTATGCTTATCAAGTCTAGCAAGTAAATAAATATAAATTTCATAACATGATATACTCAAACTAAATGATGAGAACACGAATTACATGATGCACGCATGCAAGAAATTGAACAAAAGTATAGGGCATGACAGCGTAGATATACTTAAGCAAAGTCGTGCTTTAAAACAATTTGCAATAACACAGACAAAGTAAGAACAAGCGAGGCAATACTATTCCGGGAAGTCAACACAAATAAGTGAAGACGTGCAAGGCAAGGATGACGAGGAAAATGGGCTATCCACCGGTTACATCTACATATCTCCGGATAATTACCAAATTGGCCATATCGAGCAAGCTCACTTACATCTCAGTATCTATATGAATACCTCCCAAGTGAGCAAAATAAATAAGTCTCGGCACAAAGTCACCTATGTCTTGGCATCTCTATGGATACCTTCCACGATAGAACTTAACTCAAACAAACCAAACCAAACCAAACCAAGCATTTTCCCACTAGGTGGGGTCGGCTACATGGATTTGACGACGCCAATCAGATCTGTTTAGGGCCATGTCCTCCATTAGATCCATGTAGGCAAGGTCATGTTTAATAGTTTTTTTCCAACTTCTCTTGGGTCTCCCTCTCCCTCTCCTACTCCTGGCAATCTCCATGCTTTCACACCTATTAACAGGTACCTCCGTTGGACGCCATCTAACATGGCCGAACCATCTCAGTCGATTTTCTCTCATTTTATCTCCAATCGGTGCTATTCCTACTTTGCCCCTAATCTCCTCATTCCTAATCCTATCTCTCCTTGTGATCCCGCACATCCATCTTAGCATTCTCATCTCCGCAACTTCCATCTTCTTGACATGATTATGCTTTACTGCCCAACACTCTGATCCATATAACAACGCTGGTCGTACTGCCACCTTATAATACTTTCCTTTAACCGTGAGGGGGACTTTCTGATCACACAAGACCCCCGAAGCACTCCTCCATTTGGTCCACCCAGCCTGAATCCTGTGACTTACATCAGTATCAATCCCTCTATCCTATTGCACCATAGATCCAAGGTACCTAAAGTTTTCTTTCTCTACAATCTTTTATGTGCCCAAACGTACTTCCATATTACCAGGTGTCCTACTTTGACTAAACTTGCATTCCATATATTCCGTTTTGCATCGACTTAACCTAAACCCTTTTGTCTCTAACGTTTTCCGCCACAATTCTAGTTTAGCATTCACTCCTCTCGTCTCATCCACTAAAACAATGTCATCTGTAAATAGCATACACCACGGCACCTCATCCTGGATATGTCTTGTAATCTCATCCATAACTAGGGCAAACAAGTATGGGCTTAACGCTGAGCCTTGGTGTAGACCACTGGTGATACGAAACTCCTTAGTTTCGTCGCCAGTCGTCCTTATAGATGTCACGACTCTATCATACATATCCTTTATCGCCTCAATATATGTGACACATACTCTTTTCTTTTCCAGAACTCTCCAAAGAATCTCCCTAGGAACCCGGTCATATGCCTTCTCCAAGTCAATGAACACCATATGTAAATCTCTTTGACCTTCTCTATACTGTTCCATTAACCTCCTCAGGAGAACGATAGCCTCCATGGTTGATCTCCCATGCATGAAACCAAATTGATTCTCTGAAACGTTTGTTGTTCTTCTTAGTCTTCTCTCAATATCTCTCTCCCATAATTTCATCGTATGGCTCATCAATTTAATCCCGCAGTAGTTCGCGCAGTTCTGAATATCTCCTTTGTTCTTGTATATGGGTATAAGAATACTTTTCCTCCATGCATTAGGCATCTTCTTGCTCTTTAGCACTACATTAAAAAGCTTTGTCAACCAACTAAGCCATCCTCCCCCAAGCACCTCAATAGGGATACCATCTGGTCCAACCGCTTTCCCATTCTTCATTCTTTTCAATACTTCTTTAACTTCTTCCCTAACTTAACTCAAACAAGTAAGTCAAAAAAATACCGGCGAACAAGCACGCAAGAAGAGACAGGTAATTTAATGACAATTGACAAGCCAACACCCCCCCTCCTCAAAATAAATAAATAAATAATTAAATAAGGCATGTAGTATTACATCTTATTAAAGTTATTTTTTCATATTCTTAAAATTTTTTAAAGTAACTCCCATTGTTTTTTTTCTTTTTCCCGAAAAATAATGCCCAATAAAATTAATTAGTATCACATCTCACTAAATCCATCTTTTTTCACATTCCAAAAAAGCATTAAAGTAAATGTTATCCTTCTTTCTCTCTGTGTCTTTTAAATCTCAATCTCCTTGCCACTTCACCAGTGAGATTTTTCAACTGAATGTTTCTCTTACAGATTAATGTTACTCTTGACATATCAAAACGTTTATGCCAAAAAAGATCAATCTTTACCAACGTTTTTCCCTCTCAGGTACTTTCAACTCTCTCATCCTCTTTGTCTCTCTCATAGATTGCCTTTCTTTGTGACTTTTTTTTATAATTATGTCTAAAGTAATCTTCTTTAAGGATTTACTGATCTGGTTTTATCTTTTCTAATAATATATGTGGGCATACTTGATAATATATGTGGTATTTTTTATAATATATGTTAATCAAAACTCACTAACTCAAATATAATCTTTTTTTTATTGAAAAGAGCATCAAATTCAAAACTTATATACATCTACAATCTTAGTGGCCAACATTGATAAATTACTAAATCAGGTTCTATTGTTCCATGCCTTTAAGATTTTTTTTTAATTCAAAGCTCGTACTTTATGTTTATTATCATTAGTGTTCATTTTATTTCTAAATATTATTATTTATAATATAAAGATGATAAATATGTCTATTAGAAAATATAAATTCAGGTACTCAAGACTAAAAAAAAGGACAGAAGAAAAGATAATTTGAGACCTCATTCTGGATTGTCGCTTTAAGCCTCAAATTATCTTGAGCAGACTCTGGACAAGGCTAAACAAGTCTGGACATGTCAAGTCAAATGGGTGGTTGGGTTTGGGTCCACTGTTGCTCCACACATGACCAAAACCAATTATAGGGGTAGGTTTAGTTTCATAATTATAGGTTCTGGCTCCCTTGCTCAACTAAACTTGCATTCCTAGTATCTTTTTCATATTCGATATCCGTCTTTCAGGCTCTATGGGTCCGTTTCTTTTCTAGAATTCCTGGAATTCATATCTGGTGGCTGTCTGGGATTTTCAAATGCTGGAATTCTGAAATGCTACTGAATTTTGTCATTTCTGAATTCCCTATTTTTTTATGTCTGAATTCCTGTCTGAGAATTCATGAGTTCCTGGATATTCTGAATTCTCTGTTTCACAACTATAGGATTTCTGACTGGAATTTTACTCCTGTATGTACTGTTTATATACCAATTTCACAATTCAAGCAGCAAAAAAAAAATCAAAAATTTAAAACAACATCCATGCAAAAACTAATCACATATCCATGGGCCAAACAAAATAAAATCACATAATTAGATAAGAACAAACAAAATTGGCATTTTTTTATGATCTAATGGGGTCAGGTAGTTAATCCACTAATAATATTGTATCCATTATTAAAATAAATCCAAAACAAATGGTCCCAGCCATCACCCCCCTCTCTACTAATGCACCACGTGTCATCTCCATTCAACTTCCTACTTTTCCTCTCTTATTCCCATGCACCCCTCAGACCACCATACACTCACTCATCTCTTTCCTCTCTTCTTCTCATTACAGAACAAGGTTTTGTAACAAACGGCGTTGGCAGCAGCAAACGATGCTTCTCGCCTGGGGTTAGGAAAATACAAAAATCATGGGCCCCACTGATCAAGGGCCCACGATGAACCCCCATCGTCCAGGTCGCCCAAGGCCCCACAACAGATCCTAAGTTCCTGATTTGGCATCAAGTGATCCTACCGGGCCCACAACCTGATGTTCATATAAGAAAACCCCCTGTGAATGACGCCCAGTACTGTAAAATCCTAAGATGTGGGGTCAGATGGGACCCAATCCCCATGGGTCCACCACCATCAAGTTCGCCCCTGGGTCCACTATCAGATGTGGGGTCCGGATTTCCAAAGGTGGCCCACAGTCCAAGTCGCCCCACTATTTCCATCATGACCGTTGAGTACAGGAGAGAGCTCAGCCGGAATTCTTGCAACTGTGGGTTTTCGGAAATCCAGATAGAGAGGTGGGATTTGAAAATGCTTGTTTTTTGGCATTTGTAAATACTGGAATTTCGGAATGCTATGAATTCTTGCCAAGAAAGACTGAATTCCTGACAGGAATTCTAGAATTCCCAGACAACCAAAATTCCTGTCAGGAATTCTAGAAAAAGAACAGGGCCTATGTATGGATCTCATTTTAATAATTGAGATGAGACGTGTGTTTAAAGAACATTAAAGGTCAAACATCATTTAAACCCTCCAAGTCAAGCCGGACACTAATTGTCCATTTATGAAAGTTTACAGATTACCGGCCTTTTACGAAAGTTTATAGATTTACCTTTGGTCTTTACAATAATTGTGGGATTTTGTATGTTGTGATTTGATGGATGCGTGTTCATTTTATCATTATTCAAATTTCGCATGAGCATTGATTTTAATAAAAATTGAAATCTTAACTTTTCACATACATGGTTTTATAACTTTCAAAATTGATTTTTATGAATGTTTTAGCAAACTGGATGGAGTCTGCCACCGTTGTAGGCCAGTAATATCACAGCCTCCAAATTTGATCGTGTAACTTGGCTCCAGCCTCATGAACACCATATAATCTACGTGAACTTCTTTTGAAGTTATTTATGCTTCTTTTTGGAGTAGACATCGAAGTAAGACTCCATCGAATGATCTTCGGTAAAGAGTTTAAGATGGAAGATCATAATAATATCTGGGTGCACTCCATTGGATACTAGTTCGATCTTTGACATTGTCTAGCAGAATGTTGATGGACCGCACTTTTTTCATGCTCTCGGCGCTACCGAGGTCAGCGGACGTGGGAGTCCGTTTTGGTTCGACCCCTTCGCACCCGAAGGGGGCAAAGCGGGCATCGGCATTTTTTTTGGGTGGGTGTACCAGATTTTCTATTTTACTTGGAATTGTAAGTGGTGATTCGGAGATCGACCTTCGCAAGTAAAAAGGAAATCAATTTCTTTCAAGTTTCCATTGCACATATATTTAAGAAAAGAGACAAGTATTTGAAATGTCGTAAAAGATGATTTCATTTGTTTTGTCGTGAAAGGCGATATTTGGCATTTATATCTGATTTTGGCGTTTATAGCCGATTTACAATTCTTATCAATAATGAAAGACAAGAGTTGTGATTTTTTTCTTTTTAAAAAAAATATAAACTACAATGAAAAGCAAGAAAATGAGGATCTAACTTCTTAGGAGATTTTGGTGGACTCATTCAGATTGACGGTCGCAAGCCATGTGTGGACTTCGCCATCATCCATATACATGAGAATGGAGGATGCTCTTAATTTGCTTGGCTTGGCTATAACCTCAAATTTTTAGAGGACAAAGACCAACTGGATGTCCTATGTCTAATAAAAAGCTAAGTAGATGGGCTGAAAAGCCACGTCTAAGCCATTGGAGGCAGAAGGAGAAGGCAAGGACCTTGGGGGGAATACCCCACAGGGGACTTTTGTCACCTTGTAGGGGTGGTCGGTGCAGAACTTCAACAGAGTTTTCTCTCTTTCTTTCTCTTAGATTTCGGATGCCTTTTTTATCTAGATTTCCGGTTTTTCCGAAGTGTTTTTCCGTCTTCTGGAATGCTTGGAGTGCTCTCCTATTTATAGGCTCTTGGTAGCCATTTAGGAGAGTTTATGGGCTTTAATTTTCATTAAGCCGCATAATGGGAGGAGTTACAAGATTTATTTCTTTATTTTGTAACTCCGTTTTTCTTGGCTTCTGATTGGCCGGTGGAGATTAAGGGCATTTAATCGCCTTTAATCATCATGATGGGAGGAGTTTCATGGTTTAAATGTCATGAAACCATTGACTTATAACTCTCGAATGCTTGCTTCTGATTAGGCTGTCCAAAGTAATGAATTAATGACTACAATAAAGCTAGTCAATTAACTGCATTAAGTGGTCGCCGAGCAATTGAAGAGTCGCGGACCGTGCCGCGTCTTTTGAAATTCTTCTGGCGATGATCATCGATGGTTCTTCATGCTGATCGACCTCGGATGACCATGTAATTTCAGGCATTGATTGCTCATAGTGGGCCAGTGACATCTATCTTGTCGATTTCTTGATCGATCGGGTGGAAAGTGCAATTTTTTGGTCGACCGGTTGGCCATCATTGATGATTTTGATACTCATGAAGATGGACCCGTGATTTTGACGGATGTCAACGGATTTGGTGCCTCAAAAGTCTGAATTTTGGAAAATCACACAGGCCGGAAGCTTCGAAATGTGAAAATGGACGGAAAATAGGCCTTCCAGGGAAAATCCAGCGACCCGGATCTCCATGGTCGCCGGCGACCATGCACAAGTTCACCAGCGACCTTGGGCCAGGGTCACGTGCTGCGACCCTCGGGTTTTTTTCCCATTCGGTAGTCGTTTTTCGGCCATTTCGCGGTCTTTTCTGATTCTTTTTTCTTCTGTATTTTTCTTGACATTTTTGCACATTTGTTGGCTTGATTTCCCTATAGAAAACTTGATGAGAATCCTTACATTTTGGAGTGCAAAGTTTCTAATTTTCCGGAAAAGCCGAAGACTTTGTCGCGTAGAGCTGCCGATTTTCCGTCAGAAGCTGAAACTGGGCCAAACGATGTCGGAATGACCTAAAATTTGAGGTGAAGCCTCTTGAGAAATAAATGAGACCAACCATAGGCTTTTTTTTTAGTTTTGAAGCTGTATGGGGTCCTGTTGCCAGTAGAATTGATTCTGTCGCTAGGAATATGTCGCGCTTTGATGTACGGTCAACCAATACCGATTGACTTGAAATTTGACAGGGAACCTTTTGGAGTCATTTTGAGATGATCCACATGCTTTTTCTTGGAAATCATGCTGCCAAAGAGCTTCGCCGCCAAGAGGCCTTATTTGGCTTCGTGTCATGACCCTAAACCTAGGGATCGTGAAATTGAGAGATAAGTAATAATTATGTTTCTCCTAAGATCCGCGTATGTGAGGGTATCAATTTCAAACACACTCTGAACATTTTGCAGAAGCTTTTATGGTATTGCGACCCGAAGTCCGTGGCCCTTGGATTCCATGTCGCACTCAACCTCTAGCATATAGCTATCATATCAATGAACATATCAGACTGGAACAAACCATCATAACAAAATACAGAGCTGATGGTAACTGGATATTACATTCCCATATATATTCAAGTTGTAAATAACAATGTGTGTTAATTACAATCCCAAGAAGAAGGCTAATAAGAGCCATACAAAGCAATCTAATAATCACTACCCCATATGTGACGTAGCTCCGATGTCAAGCTCAATGTCTACTCGACATAGCCGACAAAACAATCTGCAAGCTCATGGCTCCATAGCTAAGACGTACACTCATCTCGAGCAAGAAATCTGAACCTGAGTACCACAGTAGTGGGTCAGACATGACGGTCTGGCAGGTGGGTGAAAAGATATAAACAATATACTGAAGAATAAAACATGTGATAAATCATGCTATTTGATCAAAGGCAGTACATAATTAAAATGCATAGAAAATCATGGATATTTAACAAATTTAAGTACTCATATTAAAACGGGTATAAAACATGAATATTTGACAGAACGTGTAATCGTCTAAATCATGTAAAAATAAGTATATTTGGCAAGTCGGGAATTCCGTGTGAAAGGACATAGCAATAATTTAAGACAATGATACCTTTGGAAATATATTGAAAACCTGTATAGGCAATGAATTTCATAAAAGAAAGATACATCATTTATAAGAGACACATATGCAATAAAAACATGTAACGGTACCAATGTTTCGGGAACTAGCAAGATGGCAACCACACGAAGCTAAATCATCTCTCACTAAAGTGATGAGAGCACATCGGGAAGTTGACCTCAGTCACACAAGGTGAGGAGAGTGAACGATTAAATATAATAATATACATATACTCTGCGGGGCCACGGTAGCGAACCGGGTATCGGGGCGGGGCGGGATCATTCTGCAGCTGGTATAACGGAATGGGGATCTCCATATCGGTGGATCAGACCGATAAGCTTATCCACGCTTAGTGGTGCCGACTCATAGGTCACATGTGAGAAATCAAAACAACGAATACATATAACGGGAATGGGTGCCCATAGGCACAAAAGCATATTAGAATCGGATCGGGCATGAACGGGCTAGCAATATCCCGAAACAATACTTTCAATACTCTCAGGGCAAGTCTAGTCATAAATCATGAGTTTTAAAGTGTACATATGAAATTCGGGTCAAGATGTAACATGAATGGATTTCTATAAATTTCCGGGCCAAGTGTTAAAGACTCGAGATTTGAAATAATGTGAATAGGGTCCCTGATGGACCGCGCTCCTGGCGCCTGGTCCTACCGAGGTCGGCGGACGTGGGAGTCCGTTGGGTCCGACCCTTTCGTAACCGGGGGGCAAGGGGAGTGGGTCAACATTTCTTTTGTGTGGGTATGCCAGATTTTCTATTTTACTTGGAATTGCAAGTGGTGATCCGGAGATCAACCTTCGCAAGTAAAAAAGAAATCAACTTCTTTCAAGTTTTCCATTGCACATATATTTAAGAAAAGAGACATTTTCTTGATTTGCCGTGAAAGGCGATTTTTTTTGGCATTTATAGCCGATTTTGGCATTTATAGCCGATTTTTGGCGTTTATAGCCGATTTTGGCGTTTATAGCCGTTTTACAATCCTTATCAATAATGAAAGACAAGAGTTGTGATTTTTGTCTCTTTTGAAAAAATACAAACTACAATGAAAAGCAAGAAAAGGAGGATCTAACTTCTCAGGAGATTGTGGGGGACCCGTTCAGATTGACGGTCGCAAGCCATATGTGGACTTCGCCATCATCCATGCAGATGAGAACAGAGGATGTTATTGATTCGCTTGGCTTGGCTATAACCTCAGGTTTTTAGAGAACAAAGACCAAAAGGAGGTCCTATGTCCAATAAAAAGCCGAGTAGACAGCCTGAAAAGCCACGTCTAAGCCATTTGGAGGCAGAAGGAGAAGGCAAGGACCTTGGGGGGGTATCCCCCAAGGGACTTTTGTCACCTTGTAGCGGTAGTCGGTGTAGAACTTCCGCAGAGTTTTCTCTCTTTCTTTCTCTGAATTTCTGTGTTCTTTTCTGATCTGGGATCTGTCTCGTTTTTCCGATGATCTCTTTGCTTTTTCCCTCTGGAATTCTTTGGAATGCTCTCCTATTTATAGGCTTTTAGGTAGCCATTTAGGAGGGTTTATGAGCCTTAATTGTCATAAAGCTACATAAAGGGAGGAGTTACAAGATTGAATTCTTTATTTTGTAACTCCTTTTTCTAGGCTTCTGATTGGCCGGAGGAGATTGATGGCATTTAATCGCCTTTAATCGCCATGATGGGAGGAGTTTCATGGGTTAAATGCCATGAATCTCTTGACTTGTAACTCCCGGATGCTTGCTTCTGGTTGGTCCGTCCAAAGAAATGGATTAATGACTGTAATAAAGCTAGTCAATTAATCGCATTAAGTGGTCGCCGAGCAGTTTAAGAGTCGCGGGCCGTGCCGTGTCTTTTGGGATTCTTCTGGCGATGATCATCGATGGATCTTCATGTAGATCGACATCGGATGACCATGTAACTTCAGGTGTTGGTTGCCAACAGCGGGTTGGTACCATCCGTCGATTTCTCGATCGGTCGGGTAGAAAGCACACTTTTTTTTGGTTGACCGGGTGGCGATCAATGTTGTTCTCGATACTCTTGATGATTAACCCATGCTTTTGACGGATGTCAGAGGATTTGGTGTCTCAAAAGTATGAATTTTGGAAAATACCAGAGGCCGGACGCTTCGAATCGCGAAAAAAGGGCAAAAAAGGGGGTTTCCGGGGCCCACCAGGCGATCCCGGGCCCCAGGGTCGCAGGGGTCTGCGACCATGGGGGGGTTTTTCCCCCTTTTGTCCCGTTTTGTGTCCGTTTTTGCTGTTTTTTTATTCTTTTTTCTTCTGCATTTTTCCTTGACATTTTTGATCATTTATTGGCCTGATTTCCCTGTAGAAAACCTGATGAGAATCCTTGCATTTTATTTTGCAAAGTTTCCAATTTTCCGAGAAAGCCGAAGACTTTGTCGCGCAGAGCTGCCGATTTTCCGTCAGAAGCTGAAACTGGGTCAAACGATGTCGGAATGACCTGAAATTTGAGGTAAAGCCTCCTGAGCAATAAATAAGACCGACCACAGGCTTCTGTTTGAGTCTTGAAGCCGTTTGGGGTCCTATCACCAGTACACTTGCTTTTGTCGCGATGAAGATGCCGCGGTTTGATGTGCGGTCAACCGATGTCCGATTGACTTGAAATTTGATAGGGAACCTACTGGAGTCATTTTAAGATGATCCGTAGGCTCTGTCTTGGAAACCATGGTCCGGGGAGCTTTGCCGCTGAGAGGCATGATTTGGCTTCCGAGCATCAAAGTATGGTAAAATGTTGTCGAAATGACCTGAAATTCGACGTGTAGCCCTTTGTAAGCATTTTGAAGCCGTCCATGTGCTCTATCTGATGAGTGACGGCCTCGGTGGTTCTCGCCGCCGAGAGGCTTGATTTAGCTGTTCGAGGGTTGATGTAGGGTCAAACGTTGTTGGTTTGACTCAGAACTTGACGTGGAGCCTTTTGGATGTATTTTGAGACCATCCATCGGCTCTGATCGAAGATTTAGTGTCTCCGATGCTTTCGCCGCCGGGAGCTCCTTTTCAGCTGCCGGAGAAGCGAAGTTAGGCCTAACGATTTTGAAATGGCCCAAAACTTCTTGTGTACTCCTCTTTTGGCTGTCTTGAAGGATCTTGCAGTTTTTGTTTGATTCTGACAAGATTTGATTTTTTGGAAGTAGCATTGCCTATTTATGGCAGATTGTGACTTCATGTAGCTCTTTCGATCTTGAAGAGGCAAAGTGACATATTTGGTGTCAACAAATGCCCCCTCGAGGTACAGTGACGAGTTGCTTATCATTTGTAGTCGATGTGCCTCGAAGAGATTTTTGAAGGAGAGCCTGTGACTGGACCAAGAGTCTTTGAGCAATCTTTCTTTTTGGTATTTGTAGCCTTTTGAGCTTCCAGAGGAATTTTATGGTAGTGAAAGGGATCACATACCATCTCGAGGCAAAGTTTTGAAGATGACATCAGGGATGTGGATTTGGGTTTTGACCTTGTGACCTAACAGGCTGTATGAGGCAGGTTAGGGGGTCGGGTTTGGTTTTGACCGTGTGACCCAACAAGCTGTATGTGGAATGTTGGGGGATCAATTTTGGTTTTGATCTTATGACCTAACAGGCTGTATGTGGCAAGTTAGGGGACTAGGATTTGGTTTGATTTTTGTGGAATGTCAATTTCAAGACTTTGGCTCAATTTGGTATAAGAGGCTGGATGGTTTGATTTTTGGAAGCTCATGGGGCTTGGAATTCTTTTTTGTATGGTCGAATCAACTCAAAAGAGGCATGGAACCATTTTTGTATACTCTTGGTAAGAGGGATTTCTCTTTGACTAAAAGCCCAAAATTTTTTATTTTTTTTGTGTGCCTAGTTGGTCAAACCTGGCTCATATGGGATAACCGATGGGACCTTAAGCTTTTGAAATGGCTTAGATATCCTATGGTGTCATTTTTGTAAAGAATATCCAAAAATATCTCATTTGGATAGAGAATATCTAAGAATATCTTTACTTGGAGAGAATCTCTCATGTTCCCTTTATTTTGGGAGAGAATCCCTCAAGATATCTTTCTTTTGGGAAAGAATCTTTCTAATCTCTTTCTTTTGGTAAGGTTACTAATTAGTAACACTTACCTCTTTCTTCTTTCCTTCTTTGGTTTGCTCTCTTCTATAAAAGCAAGGAGGAGGTTGGATCTCTTGCTCTTATTACTTTCTTTTACAACAATCCCAAGAGGGCTTCAACACCAAGAGTTCTTCTTCTTCAAGATCTTCAAGACTTTTCTTCTTCTTCTCCATCAATGGCTTCAAGTAAGTTCCCTTTTTCAAGAAAACACCATTGTAGGAAAAATAAAAAGTTCTTTCTTTTTTTTTTGTTTCTTTCTTTTCTTCTCTTTTTTTTCTCCACGTGTTTTTTCTCTTTTTTTTACATGTGTTTTCCCTCTTTTTTTTTCGTGCTTTCTCTTTTTTTTTTGCACTTGTTTTTTATGGGCCATACGGACAGATCCGTACGGATCTGGCCGTACGGCCACGTGGCCTGTGGGCCATCCCTTTTTTCTTTTCTTTTTTTTTTGTTTTCTTTCCCCCTTTTTTTTCGAGAAAGTTTTTTTTCTTCTTTTTTTTTGTTTTCTTTCTCCCTCTTTTTTTTGAGAAAGTTTTCTTTTTCTTCTTTTTTTTTTGCTCATCATTGATAATGCATTTTTTTTACCAAGATGTTCATGCATGTATATTTTTGTAAATTGAATTGTAGCATGATGTGATAGCATACCTGAAAGTTTTCGCAAATTTGGGAATTTGGAGCTCGCAGCGATGTTGAGCCCTTCCTGATTTTGCGGAGACTTTGAGGTTTCGAAAGTTTGGAGTTGAGCCCATCTTCAAGCTTTCTATTTCTTTCGGGATAATTCCTTTTTTTTTGGAATTGCCCCGTCATCATGTCAAAATTTCGCCCGATTTTTTTTAGCGAGATTCTGTCATTTTGATGTTTGATCTTTTTCTTTTCCATCATTTTCAGGTGGTTCCTCCAGAACGAACAAGGGTAAAGAGCCTGCTACAAGCGTACCTCATCGATCTTCTAGATCTTCTAATCTGGCCGTTCAGCAGGCCTTTGAGAAGGTTCAGTATGTTGAGAGAAATCTGGAAGAATGCGACTCCCTCAACAGAGATGAGATGAGGCAGCGACTGATCGCTCTCAAGGGAGAGGAATTCTATAAGATCATGGTAAGCAGTCGTCCATTGGTGATGGAAGATCAGAGTGTTTTGCCCAAGCCTACCTTCTTCTATGGTGATGCCGTCCCTGATGACATGACATACCAGAGGAGATGTTTTCAATTCTCTTTCACAGCAGATGATGAGAAGAAGACTGTTGTTACCCGATCGACGTTTGATCGCACCGTCTCGATCATGAGCCTTGCCCCCACGTGCTCTAAGAGGGAAGATCCTCCAAGCTGGGTGAAAAGGACAAATGTAATCAAGACAGGGGTTTTTGTTGGCGGTTCTCCTGGATATACGGAGAGGTCGCCTGTTGACATGGACCTGTTGATGCCATCCAGCGGCTACCAGGGCTCTGATTATCCGTCGGTCGATTTGAGACCGGTGGGCCATGGTATTTTCAGCGGTGACGACAGCAATTGGATAAAGCCTTTTCGACTTCGTGGCCCTTTCAATGCTGACTCCGAGTGGAAGTCGTGGACTGATCGCGTCCTGCTGATTGGTGGCGCCGTTTTGAAGGAAGCCGGGATTTTTGATGCGGTCCGTGCCTTTAGGGAGAACGTGATCTTTTCCGACGAGGCCTTCATGGCTATGCTGGAGTCATTCCTCCCACAAACCAATACCTTCGTTGTGACGAATGGTGAGATTGGTTTCTCTTTAAAGGAGCTGAGCGCCATTACTGGATTGCCCATCCTTGGCAAAATCTATGAGGAGTTTATGCCGATTGACAGCGTCCTTGAGGGGCGGTCCGAGGAGTTCAGGCTTCTATACTTTCAGCTTGTCGCCTTCTATGATTTTTTGAAGGAGAAGGAGGGTTTGAAAGTTAGATCCAGCAGTTGGAAGAATTCTAGCTCTTCGTTCCCCAACTTTTTTGATAGCAGGGAGTCTTCTGATAGTGTGACCCAGGAAGGCAGGGCCCAGGATCCAAGTTCGAAGAAGATCTTGGCCATGCAAGAAGAGTTGAGAGATTTCTGTGCGAGTACAAACGCCATATGTCCTGACATTGCACTGCGGAGAAATCTCGCTATTTACCTCACTTATTGGCTTGGTGAGGCTATTTTTGCTGGAGGAGATGGAACGCACATCAGGCCGCATTGTATTTTTCCGGCTTGTCAGATGGCGTTTGGAGAGCAGCTTGCTTTGGTGCCAGCTCTTTACTCCTACCTGTGTACCGAACTGCAGGCTGCTGCTTTTTTGGTTCAGCTTGGGCTTCCCATGAATAGGGTATTTTCAGCCCACATCTTTTATTCGTGGCACGTGTACCACTGTCTTGGCTTCCACCGCCTGGGTGCTACATAGGATGTTGATCCTCTGATGATTCGACTGGCTAAGGGCAAAGCCGTGTTCGAATCACTTTTGTTTGTCTGCATGAGGATCCGACGGTTCAGGGACGTCGAGATGGGACAGTCTTCAGTGAAGCTTTCTCCAGATTTACGGAAGAAGGCTTTTGATTTTGGTGCCTCCCGAGACTCTACCAGAGCGGGGTCGGGAAGGCATTACTCCTTGACGAATGTAGAGATAGTGGCTTTTCAGCATACGTGTCGGCACGATGGTGTACCGCAGACATCTTTTCGTTGACATCCAGCTGTATGCACCCTCTCGCTTTGCTTTGTAGCTGGGCTTTTCTCAAGGTGTTGTTGGAGCGCCTTCAAGCATGGTGAAGCGCTTTGGAGGTTTACAGGACGGGAGAAATGCATGGGCTTTCTATAGTGCTGAAGACACTACAACCATGATCTCTTATCCTGTGTTGTTGACTTCCCGGACTGCCGGCTTTGCGAAGTGGTTCGCGGAGAGCTTTTCAGCATATCGGGGGCTTTCCAAGAAGGATCTTGATGTGAAGCTGGCATCTGGAAAGGGCCTTGGAAAGTCGGATGGCGTCCGGCGAGAGGAAGTTTGGGCCTTCCTTTCTGGAGAGAAGCACAAGATAGGCTTTCTCAGTGACTAGGGCGTCATTGGTTCTGAAGCTGTTCGAGAAATACCTGATGAGGCTTTAGAGCAGCTAGAACAGGAGGAAGCCAAACTTGGTGCTTGGATGCAAGTGGCACAGAGGCAAGCTTCCGTGGAGTCTACTGATAAGGGTAGACCATCCAGTGAGGAGTCAAGTGGGAAACCTGATTCTGACAACGGGGCAGGTTCCTCTGAGAAGCGAGCCCGCAGGAGTAAGAGGAGGAGGAGTCATCATCGCAGCAAGGGCCAGCATGAGGACTCTCCTGACTTGGAAGTTCCGCTTACTATCAATGAGGATGTGCCAATGGATGCTGACGAGCCTCCAGAGAAGAGAAGCCGAGAAGAAGAGACCGCCGGTGAAGGTATGATTCTTCCTTTTTCTCTTTCCATTTCTTTTCATGGGATTTTTCCATGTTCTGATTTGCTTCTTGTTTTTTTTTTTTTTTAGCAGAGGAAGACTTGGTGATGCCTGAGGTTCCAACCGATGGGGTGGTGACGAATCCTGTCGGGGCACCTGAAGAAGAACCGAGGGACTCTGGAGTGAATCTAGAATCTCCAATTGGTATGACTTCTTTTGCTTTCTTTTTTTGTCTGTGACTTGGTTTGCTAACATTTTTTTCGCCAACTGACTTGCCACAGGATTCTGATGACTGTGAACCACCGATGGACGCAGATGTTGATGATGCTTCCGATGAGTTTGTCGCGACCCCGGACCGGGGCTAGGGGGAAAAGAGGCCGAGTCCGGGATCGGGACAGTGGTGGGGTGATGTCGCGCCACGTGCATCTCTTTGGCTAAACCGTACACGAAATTAAAAGAACATTTGTCCGTGCACGTGATTTCCCACAGGGTTCCGCGGTGAGGATTATCTTTACACATCATCTCACATATAACCATATCAAACATATTCTCAAGATTGCGGAAGCGTGTAGCAAACCATACTAATACCATTCAATTCCATAAACAAGACTGATTTATGATTAATATGACAGGATATCAGAATGAGCAATGATCATAAGC
Source organism: Litsea cubeba (assembly GCA_012931725.1). Lineage (NCBI taxonomy): Eukaryota > Viridiplantae > Streptophyta > Magnoliopsida > Laurales > Lauraceae > Litsea > Litsea cubeba. The sequence continues at coordinate 34,943,019 of CM022950.1, forward strand.
ATATTTCCCCAAAAGTAAAGTTAAGTATATTTACAAGATATCAGTTGATTAATGCCCCAAAAATAACGGTCAACAAAGACCGTACAACCAAATGAAACCTAAAATGAAAATATCATAAGTTCCCAAAGTGTATCGTTCTCAAGGCAAGGCCGAATGTCTACATGACATCATCGGCTTGCCACTCAATCACTCGCTGCGGTTCACCGACCGCCTCCTCCGGCTCCTCCTCAAAGGCAATAAGCTCGGGACCTGAGTACTAAAATAAATGGATCAGACACGACGGTCTGGCAGGTGGGTGGAAGATATAACAATAATAAAACAATGATACTATGCGAGAGTTTAGAAAATCTGCGTATAAATAATGAATTTCATAAGAGATAATGCATCATTTGTTAAACAACAACATGAACGATATAAAACAGTAGAGGTACCAAAGATAAGGAACTGTCAAGATGGCGACCCACACAAAGCTATATCCTCTCTCACCGAAGTGAAGAGAGCGCATACCCTAACAGGATCATTGACCTCAGTCACACAAGGTGAGGAGGAACAACGATAAACAGGATCATTGACCTCAGTCACACGAGGTGAGGAGGAACAACGATAAAATACTATAATATACATATATATATACTCTGCGGGACCACGGTAGCGAACCGGGTAAAAACTCTGCACATTCCAGACTGCAGCTGACTATCAGGAGGGGAAGGAACCCCAAGTCGGTAGATCAAACCGACGAGGTCATCCAAGCTTAGTGGTGCCGACTCATAGGTCAAATACGATAAATCAAATCATATGCACAGTAAGAAACGGGGTGCCAAGATGCACAAAATACTCATTCATCTCGAGTTGACATATACGGTTAGCAAAAGCTAAGCACATCTCTTCTAGTACTCTTGAAATAGTCTAGTCGTATCATATGGGTCGAAATCCCAAAATAGAAGTTTGGTTGAAAATCAAATACAAATAGTTTTCCATACCTTTACAGGCTAACAATAGGGTTTCTAGAATTGAATCAGTGCGAATAGGGTCCCGTATGTCGGTTATGATGAAATTTTGCTACTCTTTAAGAGTTAGGGACATTCTGGGTCCTTATACACATTGGTCAATCTAGAAAACCTCATGGAATCTCCATGATGAGGTTCCTCCTTCCTTCGGACTTCATACAATGCCTTACCCATCCTTGAATAACATTGGGACTCCCAACAATACCTCCACACTACAGCCCCTCACAATTTACCCCAATCTTTCATGGGTTTAAATGCATCATTACAGGTTCAATGTCTTCAAATAAGAAAATAAGGGATAGAGCTGAATTGGACTTGAGTATGGGCTTGGAATGAATCTGGAAATTAGTCCCACAATTCTCTTATTTTACAGTTCATCTCATTTCAGTCCGATCGATCGGGCTCCTTGGCCGATCGATCGGTCCTGAATTGCTTCCAGTTATTTACAGTCCGATCGATCGGACCTGATGGGCGATCGATCGGTCCTGCAAACCCTCTCAGTTATTTACAGTCCGATCGATCGGACCTGATGGGCGATCGATCGGTCCTGTAACGAATCTCAACCCATTTGATTGAATTCTTCTCTTGTCCAACCAATATCCATTTCCTTTCTTTCCCTTTCTTCCATACATATCTTCACGAATAATTGGGCTATTCCTTGACCTCATTATCTCATCAAATCATCATTCAAAATCAATAAGACTAAATCATCAAACATGATAAATCATTAAAACCATTAATGAAGACAAATCAAGATTTTTGCAGAAAACATGATAAAACACATGAGAATCATTTCATCCACTTGCCTTGGGTCCAATGCAAATCAATTTGAGCTCTAATCACCTCTTAAGCCCACAATCAAACACCTATACACAAAACCCCCAAATCCAAACCCTAGATTATCAAAACTAATTAAAACAAAACGGAGTCTTCCAATAATTGAAATGGAGTTTCCCTAGGGCTAAACAAACAAGATTATAAAACTTTTAGAAAGATCACTTACAAGGAAGTTCTTCAAAAAGCAAGGTGTTGTCCAAAGGAAGTCTTGGAGTGGGCGGTTTTCTTAAAAGATGGTGTCAAGATGAAGGCCTTGAGATGAGGAAGAAGATTGTAGCAACTAATTTTCCATTAGCACTATCTTAGTGGGGGATTGAAGATGAAGAAGCAAGAAAAGGTAAGGGAAAACCCTTAGGGCTGGGATTTCTCTTCTCCTCTAGGGTTTCTGCCAGAAATGGGAAAAATGAAGAAGAAGCTTTCTATATATAGTAAGTGGGAGTGGGGCCCACAACTTAAAAGACTTCTCGGGCTCAAAACATGGTTTTCGGTGCTTCAAACGAATTCGACGAAGAAGACAAAGTTGATCGGCAAAATTTCTAGTTTCCAAAAAGTATATATTTTGTACATTTTGGTGACATTGAATTCGGTGTCCAGATTTTGGGTAAAAAGACCATTTTGCCCTCAATTAGTGAAAAATCGGGTTTAAGGTCCTCGAATGGGAACGATGTCAACATGAAAGTTGTAGGGATTAACAAGATAAGTCCAATGGGGTCAAAAACACGATTTTTAGAAATCATCGGTAAACCCCCAATCTCACACAATACGTAACAAGAACCCCCAAAGGGTCCCATAAATAAAAAGGCTCTCCAAATTCCCCAAAGCTATTATAAAAGCTATTCTAATCCCCAACTAATTCAAAAACCACTAAACACACTTAAAACTAAAACACAACTTAATCAACTCTAAACGAGGTCTCTCGGGTCGGGGTCTTACATCCTCCACCCCTTAGGACATTTGGTCCTCCAAATGGAAATTAAAACTCACCTCCGGTAGAAGATGTGGGTACTTCTTCTGAACTTGATCCCGTAATTCCCAAGTTGCTTCTTCCGGTCCATGATTCTCCCAAAGTACCCTGACCCACTGAATAGTCCGAGTTCTCAATTCTTGTTCCTTGGTGTCAATGACCTGCTTAGGCTTCTCAACATAGGTCGCATCTTCTCGAATTTCCAACGGCTCATAACGGAGTATGTGTAGTCTGTCAGGATCGTATTTCTTCAACATAGACACATGGAAAACATTGTGTACGCCGGAGAGCTCAGGTGGTAAGGCTAACGTGTAAGCCACATCACCAATCCTGCTCACAATGTCATACGGTCCAATGAACCTCCTAGATAATTTGCCCTTCTGTCCAAACCTCGAAGTTCGACGAGTAGGTGACACTTTCAAGAAAACCTTATCTCCTTCTTTAAATTGTAAATCCCTTCTATGAGAGTCTGCATAGCTCTTCTGTCTACTCTGAGCCACTTTCAGACGTTCTTGGATCAACTTGACCTTGTCACTTGTCTCACTAACAATGGTCGGTCCATGAAAACTGCGAGTACCAACTTCTTCCCAACAAACAGGTGTTCTACACCTTCTGCCATACAAAGCCTCAAAAGGTGCCATACCGATACTCGAGTGGAAACTGTTGTTGTAAGCGAACTCACACAACGGTAAGGCTTCATCCCACTGAGTCTTGAAATCTAACACACAAGCTCGAAGCATATCCTCAAGTGTCTGAATTGTCCTCTCTGACTGACCATCAGTCTGTGGGTGATAGGCTGTGCTGAACTGTAACTTCGTACCCATAGACTCATGCAGTGTCTTCCAAAATCTCGAGACAAATCTGCTATCTCTATCGGATGTGATGGAAACTGGATGTCCATGACGACTGACAATTTCTGTGACAAACAACTGTGCCAAAGGTAACATATGCATCTTCTTTCCAGTCTTCATCGGTAGGAAATGAGCTGACTTGGTGAGACGGTCCACTATGACCCAAATAGCATCATTGCCCTTACTAGTCTTCGGTAAACCCGATATGAAGTCCATGGTAATGTGCTCCCATTTCCATTCCGGAATCTCTAATGGTCGTAGTAACCCTGGAGGCTTCTGGTGTTCTGCCTTGATCAACTGACATGTCATACAACGAGAGACGAAAGCTGCTATCTCTCTCTTCATGTTATTCCACCAAAATCTGCCCTTCAAATTCTGGCACATTTTCGTACTGCCCGGGTGTATGGAATACTTGGTATTGTGAGCGTCAGACATGATATCATTCCTCAAGTCCTCCAAGTTAGGCACACACAGACGGTCTCGGTAATACAAAACTCCAACTACAACACGAAAATCCGGGCGATCTGATATATGTTCTGAAATCTTAGCCAACTCTGGGTCTTGTAACTGATTCTCTTTGATCTTCTGAATGAACGAAGGTTTTGACACTGACATGTTTGCTAACATGACACCCTCTCTTAGTGGCTGAAAATCTACTCTCATCTCCTCTAACTGTTGTACAACATAAGTTCCCCGAAGACTCGCCATGCTCACTGACTTTCTGCTCAAGGCATCTGCAACTACATTCGCCTTCCCCGAGTGATACTTGATTGGAAAATCGTAATCCTTGATATATTCCATCCATCTCCTCAGCCTCATGTTCAACTCCTTCTGAGAAAACAAGTACTGTAGACTACGGTGATCGGAGTGAACTTCAAACTTCTCTCCATAGAGGTAGTGTCTCCACATCTTCAAAGCTAAAACAACTGCGGCCAACTCGAGATCATGTGTTGCATAGTTCTTCTCATGATCCTTCAACTGCCGGGATCCATATGCAACTACCTTCCCATTTTGCATTAACACGCATCCAAGTCCAACATTGGAAGCATCGGTAAAAATGGTAAAACCGCCGCTCCCAGATGGCAAAGTAAGGACTGGAGCTGTAGTCAATCTCTTCTTCAGTTCTTGGAAACTAGCCTCAAACTTGTCCGTCCAAACATATGGTGCATTCTTCCGTGTCAACTTCGTCAAAGGTGACGCAATCGACGAAAATCCTTGCACAAACCTCCGATAATACCCTGCCAATCCAAGAAAACTCCTGATTTCTGATGCATTCTTCGGTCTATCCCAATTCATGACTGCCTCAATCTTGGACGGGTCTACTGATAATCCTTCCTTAGAGATAATATGACCCAAAAATGTGACTTGGTCCAACCAAAATTCACACTTACTAAGTTTTGCAAACAACTGATTCTCCCTCAAAAGCTGGAGTGCTATCCTCAAATGTTCTTCGTGCTCTCATTTGGTCTTGGAATACACTAAAATATCATCAATAAACACCACTGTAAACTGATCCAAATACTCCGCAAATATTTTATTCATCAATGCCATGAAAACTGCCGGTGCATTAGTCAAACCAAATGGCATCACTAGAAACTCATAGTGTCCATATCTTGTCCGAAATGCTGTTTTTGGTACATCTGAATCTCTAACTCTCAACTGATGGTAGCCTGACCTCAAATCAATCTTCGAAAAATAAGCAGCTCCTTGCAACTGATCAAACAATTCATCTATCCTTGGCAATGGATATTTGTTTTTGATGGTCACTTGGTTCAATCTTCTATAGTCAACACACATTCTCATGGAACCATCCTTCTTCTTCACAAATAAAACTGGTGCTCCCCACGGTGACACACTAGGTCTCACGAAACCTTTGTCCAAAAGTTCTTGCAATTGCATCTTCAACTCTCCCAATTCTGCCGGGGCCATTCTGTAAGGTGCGATAGATATCGGAGCGGTTCCCGGTAACAACTCAATAGTGAAGTCTATCTCTCTAATGGGTGGCAATCCTGGTATCTCCTCCGGGAAAACATCTGGAAATTCACAAACAATTGGGATCTCCTCCACCCCTTGGGACCGTTTATCCTCCGTGATAAACGTCAAATAACCCTCACAACCACTTTTTAGAAGCCTATCAGCCTTCAACGCTGAAATAAACCCTGTACCAGAATTACTCCTCTCTCCTTGAAACAACACCCCTGCTTGGGTCTCCTCTAACTTAAAAGTTAAGGTTTTATGGAAACAATCCATAGTAGCATGGTATCCTGCTAACCAATCCATCCCTAGGATGACATCAAAATCCTGCATCTCTAACAAAATGAGATCTGCCGGTAATACTACTTCTCCTATCATGACTGGACAACTAGGGTAAAAAATTCTACAAACAACTTCCTTACCTAAAGGGGTAGTCACAGTCTGGATGAAACTCAACTCTCTAGCATACATATCAATCAACTTAGCAAATTTTGGAGATAGGAATGAGTGAGTAGAGCCAGGGTCAAATAAAACCTTAGCATCAAAACCACAGACGAAAAGTGTACCTTCCACTACATTGCCTTCAGCCTCTGCATCAGCTCTATTGACAGCATAGAGTTGTGCCCTTTGTGGTGGCCTGTTTTGTCCTTGCTGTTGCCTGCCTTGTGGTGCATTCCTGTTCTGATTCTGAGGACGCTGATTCTGATTTTGATTCTGCCCTTGCTGACGGGCCGGTTGTTGCTGTTGTTGTTGTGGCCTAAACTGTTGCTGAGGTGCCTGTTGTTGTAGTGGCCTTGCTTGATTCTGAACTACTAACGCTTGCTGAGGTGGTGCCTGACGCTGTACTCCCTGCTGCTGTCTATTCTGTCTATCTGGCCTTGGGCAATCCCTCATCTGGTGGTCCAATGAACCACATCTAAAACATGCCCCTGTGATAGAACGACATTGGGCATTCCCATGATATTTTCCACAATGGATACAAACTCCTTGATTCTGTGCATTCTGCTCTTGTCTTGGCCTCTTGTTCAGATTGTTTCTTTGTTGATAGTTCTGCTGCTGGCCTTGACCCTTTCCTTAGTTCTTGACGATCTTGTTGTGGAAGTTCTCAAATTTGTATGCTCTCTTGACAGCTTCTTCAAAGGTAACGGGTGGTACAACCTCGGTAGCATCCCTCTCAATAATCGGGTGAAATCCCTCAAGGAACTTGGTTATCTTCTTCTCCTCTGTGTCTACTAACTCCGGTGCATACCTTGACAATCTCTCAAATTTGGTGAGGTATTCGAGGACTGTCATGTTTCCTTGCACAAGTTGCTGAAATTCTACTGCCTTTTGCCTCTTGACATGTGTAGGTACATATTTCTCTCCAAACTGTCTCTTGAAGCTAGCCCAAGCTTCTGCATCAGTCATTGTCCTGTATTATGCCTTGATGGTCTTCCACCATATATCTGCTATGCCCGTGAACATAGAGGCTGCAAGCTGTACTCGTTCTACACCCGTACATATGAAGATCTCAAATATGTTTTCGGTGTGCTCAAGCCAATCATCTGCTGCCATTGGATCCTCAGTCCCCAAAAATTCTTTCGGTCCTCTCTTCCTGAACCGCTCATACAACACATTAGGATCATTCCCTCTAATATTCACCGGACCAGGTGGTGTAACTGGGATTGGTTCTGGTCTCCTCTCCAATATCCCCAACAACTGTGCCTGCATTTGAGCTATCTCCCTAGCGTGATCCTCGTCTTTCTTAACCATCTGTTCTTGCAATCTGGTCTGTGTCTCATATGCTTGTGCTTGGAGCCTAGCCTGATTCTCATTGGCCTGGCGTTGTTGGTCTATCATAGCCTGCATCATCTGTTGGAATTGGTTCTGCATATTGTTGTCTTGTGGTTCCTCTCCAATAGGCTCTGTATTCTCACTGTTACTGGCAATGTGATTACTGTTTGCAGTTCTTTTGCGAGGTGGCATAACGCTGCAAAACAAATTGTTAGCACATATAAATCAAGTACAGGGTGGTCACACATTGCTCACACGATTCTATCTAACGAATCCTCGCCACGTACCTAAGATTTCTAGTTTCTTTTAATTGCCTGAAACATGTCCCGCTCTGATACCAGTCCTGTCGCGACCCCGGACCGGGGCTAGGGGGAAAAGAGGCCGAGTCCGGGATCAGGACAGTGGTGGGGTGATGCCGCGCCACGTGCATCTCTTTGGCTAAACCGTACACGGAATTAAAAGAACATTTGTCCGTGCACGTGATTTCCCACAGGGTTCCGCGGTGAGGATTATCTTTACACATCATCTCACATATAACCATATCAAACATATTCTCAAGATTGCGGAAGCGTGTAGCAAACCATACTAATACCATTCAATTCCATAAACAAGACTGATTTATGATTAACATGACAGGATATCAGAATGAGCAATGATCATAAGCATATTTCCCCAAAAGTAAAGTTAAGTATATTTACAAGATATCAGTTGATTAATGCCCCCAAAAAACGGTCAACAAAGACCGTACAACCAAATGAAACCTAAAATGAAAATATCATAAGTTCCCAAAGTGTATCGTTCTCAAGGCAAGGCTGAATGTCTACATGACATCATCGGCTTGCCACTCAATCACTCGCTGCGGTTCACCGACCGCCTCCTCCGGCTCCTCCTCAAAGGCAATAAGCTCGGGACCTGAGTACTAAAATAAATGGATCAGACACGACGGTCTGGCAGGTGGGTGAGAAGATATAACAATAATAAAACAATGATACTATGCGAGAGTTTAGAAAATCTGCGTATAAATAATGAATTTCATAAGAGATAATGCATCATTTGTTAAACAACAACATGAACGATATAAAACAGTAGAGGTACCAAAGATAAGGAACTGTCAAGATGGCAACCCACACAAAGCTATATCCTCTCTCACCGAAGTGAAGAGAGCGCATACCCTAACAGGATCATTGACCTCAGTCACACAAGGTGAGGAGGAACAACGATAAACAGGATCATTGACCTCAGTCATACGAGGTGAGGAGGAACAACGATAAAATACTATAATATACATATATATATACTCTGCGGGACCACGGTAGCGAACCGGGTAAAAACTCTGCACATTCCTGACTGCAGCTGACTATCAGGAGGGGAAGGAACTCCAAGTCGGTAGATCAAACCGACGAGGTCGTCCAAGCTCAGTGGTGTCGACTCATAGGTCAAATACGATAAATCAAATCATATGCACAGTAAGAAACGGGGTGCCAAGATGCACAAAATACTCATTCATCTCGAGTTGACATATACGGTTAGCAAAAGCTAAGCACATCTCTTCTAGTACTCTTGAAATAGTCTAGTCGTATCATATGGGTCGAAATCCCAAAATAGAAGTTTGGTTGAAAATCAAATACAAATAGTTTTCCATACCTTTACAGGCTAACAATAGGGTTTCTAGAATTGAATCAGTGCGAATAGGGTCCCGTATGTCGGTTATGATGAAATTTTGGTACTCTTTAAGAGTTAGGGACATTCCGGGTCCTTATACACATTGGTCAATCTAGAAAACCTTATGGAATCTCCATGATGAGATTCCTCCTTCCTTCAGACTTCATACAATGCCTTACCCATCCTTGAATAACATTGGGACTCCCAACAATACCTCCACACTACAGCCCTTCACAATTTACCCCAATCTTTCATGGGTTTAAATCCATCATTACAGGTTCAATGTCTTCAAATAAGAAAATAAGGGATAGAGCTGAATTGGACTTGAGTATGGGCTTGGAATGAATCTGGAAATTAGTCCCACAATTCTCTTATTTTACAGTTCATCTCATTTCAGTCCGATCGATCGGGCTCCTTGGCCGATCGATCGGTCCTGAATTGCTTCCAGTTATTTACAGTCCGATCGATCGGACCTGATGGGCGATCGATCGGTCCTGTAACGAATCTCAACCCATTTGATTGAATTCTTCTCTTGTCCAACTCCTATCCATTTCCTTTCTTTCCCTTTCTTCCATACATATCTTCACGAATAATTGGGCTATTCCTTGACCTCATTATCTCATCAAATCATCATTCAAAATCAATAAGACTAAATCATCAAACATGATAAATCATTAAAACCATTAATGAAGACAAATCAAGATTTTTTCCGAAAACATGATAAAACACATGAGAATCATTTCATCCACTTGCCTTGGGTCCAATGCAAATCAATTTGAGCTCTAATCACCTCTTAAGCCCACAATCAAACACCTATACACAAAACCCCCAAATCCAAACCCTAGATTATCAAACTAATTAAAACAAAACGGAGTCTTCCAATAATTGAAATGGAGTTTCCCTAGGGCTAAACAAACAAGATTATAAAACTTTTAGAAAGATCACTTACAAGGAAGTTCTTCAAAAAGCAAGGTGTTGTCCAAAGGAAGTCTTGGAGTGGGCGGTTTTCTTCAAAAATGGTGTCAAGATGAAGGCCTTGAGATGAGGAAGAAGATTGTAGCAACTAATTTTCCATTAGCACTATCTTAGTGGGGGATTGAAGATGAAGAAGCAAGAAAAGGTAAGGGAAAACCCTTAGGGCTGGGATTTCTCTTCTCCTCTAGGGTTTCTACCAGAAATGGGAAAAATGAAGAAGAAGCTTTCTATATATAGTAAGTGGGAGTGGGGCCCACAACTTAAAAGACTTCTCGGGCTCAAAACATGGTTTTCGGTGCTTCAAACGAATTCGACGAAGAAGACAAAGTTGATCGGCAAAATTTCTAGTTTCCAAAAAGTATATATTTTATACATTTTAGTGACATTGAATTCGGTGTCCAGATTTTGGGTAAAAAGACCATTTTGCCCTCAATTAGTGAAAAATCGGGTTTAAGGTCCTCGAATGGAAACGATGTCAACATGAAAGTTGTAGGGATTAACAAGATAAGTCCAATGGGGTCAAAAACACGATTTTTGGAAATCATCAGTAAACCCCCAATCTCACACAATACGTAACAAGAACCCCCAAAGGGTCCCATAAATAAAAAGGCTCTCCAAATTCCCCAAAGCTATTATAAAAGCTATTCTAATCCCCAACTAATTCAAAAACCACTAAACACACTTAAAACTAAAACACAACTTAATCAACTCTAAACGAGGTCTCTCGGGTCGGGGTCTTACAGAGTTCATGGAGGAAGAAAATGTTCCGCCAGTCGTCGAAGAAGGTATTTTGTAGTAATAACCCTGATAATGATTTTCAAACAGGATCATGTTCATACCTTTTTGTGTTTCTTTAGCGGGATTTGAAGTGACAGAGGAGGATCCGTCGCTTCCAGAGCAAGGGATGCCAGAGGTTGATCCAGAGGTAGAGACTCCTGGGACCAGTTCTGACAATGTTGAGGAGATACCTCGTGCTGAGATTCCTTCCCGAGCAGGAGCAGCTTCAACTGGAAAGAGTTCTTTTGTTACTCTTCCAACAGGTGATGACATGAGCAGCCGACCAACGGAGTTGGGCGAATCTTCAGCGGGGCCATCTCTTCTTTTTACGAAGAAGGTGGTGGTGCGAGTTCTGAGCTCTTGGATTGAGACTCTGCTTTCTGGGCACTTAGATGCCTGATTTGGGATGATCCAGCATGTGTGTGAGATTCTCGGTGATGCCAAAGAGGCTGGTCTGGATGTCACAAGTGCTAGGGCGATCGTTGATAGGATCATTGAGCTGGGTGACAGGTGGTTTGAGACCATGGGTTTTCCTGACGACCAGTTCTTCAAGGATATGTTCCTGGACCCTGCGGATAAGGCTCAGTCTAGCCTGGATGAGGCTACAGAAAGCAGGAAGCACGTAGTCCGAGAGAAGAACTTAGAAGAGCTAAACATCATTGGGCTGACACATGACCTTAACATCCTTGATAGGGAGGTCGATGAGGCCAGGAAACGTCTTGTGTATCTGCAGGCACAAGTCGCTGCCAGGTGGACTGCAATAACAGAGGCTCGTGACAGGGAGAGTGCTCTGATTCGCTGGGTTACAGATGTCAATCGAGTTCTTAAAAAGAAGTTTGAAGAGAACAAAAAATGGTGAACTGCTCGAGATAAGCTTCCCGGTGCGAAAGAAGGGTTACAGCCCACCCCAGCATCTCATGACAAGTTCCTGAAGAAGCATGCCTTGGAATCCCTGACGGCTGAGGCCAAAAGTTTGCTTAAGGAGCTGAACTCTTGGCTGGAGACCATTTTTGATTGAGCTCCTATTTTTTTTTTTTAACAGAAACTATCCTTCCTTTTTTTTTAGTACCACTTGTATTTTTTGGTACTTATCCCTTTTTTTTGTAGTGTTTGTGAACACTTTCTTTTTTTTTGGTACCACATGTATTTTTTGGTACTTCTTTTTTTTTGTAGTGCTTGTGAACACTTCTTTTTTTGGTACCACATGTATTTTTTTGGTACTCTTTTTTTTTGTTTCCCCTACGCTCACTTAAATCTTTTTGTGATGAAAGTAATTGCTAAATGGGATTTGATCAAAAGCTTGTCATTTTGTGAAAATCTTTTGTCAAATGATTGTTTTGGCATGGAAGCCAGATTTTTGTTTTTGGCATGCAAGCCAATTTTTGGCGTGAGAGCCAGTTTTTTTTTTTTTGGTGGCATTGATAGCCGATTTATGGCATTGATAGCCGGTTTTGGTGGCATTGATAGCCGGTTTGTTTTGGTGGCATCTATAGCCGGTTTTTGGTGGCATTGATAGCCGAGTTTGTGGCATTGATAGCCGGGTTTTTTTGAAAGCCATTTTTTTTTGTGGCATTGATAGCCGATTTATTTTGTGGCATTGATAGCCGGTTTGTGGAATTTATAGCCTGTTTTGGTGGCATCTATAGCCAGTTTGTGGCATTTATAGCCTGTTTTTTTTCAAAAAATGCAAGTATTAACTAAAAGTCGCCTCCCTGCTGAATGCTCTTGCAAGTATCGATGGAATGTCGCATCCTTGCTCATTCGGTTGCGAGTATCGATGGAATGTCGCATCCTCGCGGATTTGGGTGCAAGTATCGATGGAATGTCGCATCCTTGCTTTTCAAAAACTTTGGTTTTGTGGGTACTGACTTGATGTCGTTTCCCCACGATTTTTGAAATTTGTGGTTTTCTCGAACCTTTAGGTTATGGATATCAATTGAAATGTTGCGTCTCCATGGTTTTTTAGGTTTTTTTCGAACCTTTGAGATTTCGGTTGTGGATATCAACTGAAATGTTGCGTTTCCACGGTTTTTTAGGTTTTTTCGAACCTTTGAAATTTGGGTTGTGGATATCAACTGAAATGTTGCATCTCCACGGTTTTGGATTTTGCAAGTATCGACGAAATGTCGCTTCCCTGCAATTTTGGAAGTGTCGAACGTGGTTCGTATGCTTCCGATTTGTGCGAGTATCGACTAAACGTCGCTTCCCCGCGGCTTTTTGAAAAAAAAAATTTTTTAAGACACGAGGGTCATAAGTTTTGACCTAAAACCATTTTTGCGGTAAAAGGCAGGGTGGACTAGGGTGGAAATCCCTGAATCCGGATTTTGTTTCAAACCATGAATTTTGGGTTCAAGGATTGAAAATTTTGGTCAAGTTAGGGAAAGGTTCCTAAACTTGGATTTTTGAACAATGAAACGATGGAAGTAAGCATTGTTTAAATTTCTAGAAATTTCAACATTTGATATGAAAATTCTAAAAAAAGGTGGGTTTAGCGAGCGTGTACCTGGAAACCGGTTTTGGCCGTATAGGCATTGCTCTTACCCAGTTGGATAAGTCTTCAAGGGTAGTACTGCTTTAAGAACTTGCCGTTGATGGGCAGCATACATCTGTCACCTTCCATGTTTAGGAGTGCGTATGCGCCGTTGGAGAAAACCTTGTCGATGACGTAGGGTCCCTCCCATTTTGGCTCAAATTTGCCTTTGGACTTGTGAGCGAAGACCATTGGTCTTTTTACCGCAAGGACCAAGTCGCCCTTTTTGTAGGCCAGTTGCCTGACCTTTTTGTCGAAAGATCCTGCCATGCGTGCTTGGTAAAGTTCAATGCTTTGTTGAGCTTCGAGCTGTCTCTCATCGAGATTGTCCAGCTCATGGAGTCGCAATTTGATATTGCTTTCTTGAGTCATGTCATTTTGCAAGGATACCCTCAAGGAAGGAATTTGTACTTCCAAGGGCACGACGGCTTCGCATCCATAGACCAAGGAGAATGGTGTGCTATGGGTTGGTCCTCGAACGGTGGTTCGATAGGCCCACAAAGCTTCAGACATTTTATCGCTCCAGTCTCTTTTGTGACTAGAGACCATTTTTTTGAGGATTTTGCAGAGTGTCTTGTTGAAAGCTTCTGCTAATCCGTTTGCTGCCGGATTGTATGGAGTCGAAGGACAGCTTTCGATTTTGTATTTGTCGCAGAACTTGTAGAATCGATGATCCCAGAATTGTGGTTCGTTATCATGGACGAATCTTTTGGGTATGCCGAAACGACAAATGATGTTGGTGCGCAGGAACTGAAGGGCTGATGAGGTCTTCATTTCGTTGAACGCAAATGCTTCTGACCACTTGGAGAAATAATCCGTAGCGGCGAAGATGAAGCGATGACCTTTGCTCAAAGGGGGAGAAATAGGACCTATGATGTCCATACCCCAGGCTTCAAAAGGCCATGAAATCGCTGTAGGATGCAGCCATTCTGGAGGCATGTTAATGTAATCTCCATGAACTTGGCATTGTTGGCAGCACTTAGCAAATTGCATTGCGTCAGCTACCATGGTAGGCCAGTAATAACCTAACCTTTTTATCTGATCATAGAGCTTGGGACCAGCCTGATGAGCTCCGCAAAGACCAGCGTGAACTTCTTTGAGTGTTTCTTCAGCCTCTTGTTGTGACAAGCAGCGTAGAAGTACTCCGTTGAAGGATTTCCTGTAAAGGAATTTTGAAGGAATATCCAAATGAAAGCTTGGGGTTCGCCTTCGGATGCTTACCCATTCTTTTGGATCTTCAGGTAGGATTCCGAACATAATGTAATCAATGAACGGATCCCTCCAGTCGCCGATTGAAGTTTGAAGGATTGAAATCCGACTTCCAACCACTTGGTGGCATTCAGCAACAGCTTGGTGTGTGTTAAGAGGAGGAAGGATTCTTCTTTCGCACACTGTGATTTGCATGTTTTTCCCTTCCTGAATTGCCATAGATGCGGCAAGTCCAGCTAGGGCATCTGCACATATGTTTTCACCTCTACGAATGTGGGTGACGTGACAGATGTTAAACTTCTGCAGAAGCGATTGTGCTTTGTTGTAGTAAGGCAGCAAATCTGGCTTCCTGACTTCAAAATTCTGATTCATCTGGTTGACGATAAGTTGAGAGTCTCCAAAGACTTCCAGCATGGTGATACCGGATTCGATGGCGAGTTCCAATCCTAAGATCAGAGCTTGATATTCAGCTGTATTGTTTGTGCATGGTTCCAGTAGCAAGAAAGCGTGTGGAATCATATATTTGTCGGGGCTAACAAAGAGGATGCCAACTCCCGAGATCAGCTATCTTTTTTCATTTGTCCTGGTTGCACCGTCAAAGTACATGTCCCAGGAGGCACTTTGTGAGAAAGTCTCCTCATTGTAGACTGGTTCGTCTGGGAGATCATCTCTAAGCGGAGAATCTTTGGGCAATGGATGCTCTGCGAGGAAGTCCGCTAGAGCTTGCCCTTTGATTGCCTTTTGTGGTACATACCTAATATCAAATTGTGACAGAAGGATGGACCATTTTGCCAATCGAGCATTGAGAGTACCTGCCTTTGTGACAAGGACCTTCAAGAGGTTGACCCTGGAGACCAGGTATACTGTGTTGGAAAGCAAGTAGAGACGCAGCTTTTGTACGGCGAACATCACTGCAAGACATTCTTTTTCGACTGGAGAGTACCGATTCTCTACACCTACTAGCATGCGGCTGAGGTAATATAGAGCAGCTTCTTTTCTTTGATCATTTTCTTGCACAAGCAGAGCTCCTAAAGAGTGATCAAGGGCTCTTGTGTACAAGATGAATGGTTTTCCAGTGGTAGGAGCAGCTAACACTGGAGGTTTTGTCAGGTATGACTTGATGTCTTGGAAAGCAGCTTCACAGTCAGCATCCCAGACAAAGTTTACACCTTTTTTCATCAACCGGGAGAATGGACGGCATTTCGCCGAAAGATTAGAGCTGAACCGTCTAATGTAGGCCAATCTCCCTTGAAGCCCTTTGAGTTCTCTCAAGGTTCTTGGAGAGGGCATTTCTAGAATGGCTTTGACTTTTATGGGGTCAAGCTCTATTCCAGCTTTCCGAACTAAGAATCCGAGGAACTTACCCGATGAGACGCCGAAGAAGCATTTCAAAGGATTCATTCGCAGTTTGTGTTTGCGAAGCCGGAGTGTAAGTGCCCTCATCAGACGATGCTTCAGAAGAGCAATAATCCCGAATTATCACATTACAGGAAGCTCTGACGGGAGACGTTGCCTGAGCGGAGTCAGACTCATCCTCGGATGTAAGAGGATCGTCTATCCAGCAATTTTCTCCATTTTCAGGAGTTAAGGGAGGATGTACCTGATGGTCTTCAGGGACTTCAGGCTCTGGATTGCGAGGAGGCTCGTTGACGCGTTCTTGCTCTTGTTCTAGAGCGAGACGCTGTAAGATCCTTGCATATTCTTCAAGATCAGGCATGGGAGCCAAATCTTCTTCTTCATCAACTCTTTGTGGCTCAACATGGTTGATTTCCACTGGAGTAATGAGAGGTGCTGGGTCAGCAGCATTTTCTTGTATAGCCTCTTGGTCTTCTTCATCATCAGACCAGGATCCTTGTGGCTGTAGGGGGTTATACCAGATTACTGGCATAAGATGAGACTCAGGAACCCATTCTTCATCGGAGAGATATTCTCCTGTTTCAAGGGACTCCTCCCACTCATCTGTGTAGTTGGATTCGAATCCATCATCGGTGTCGCTGGACTCGTATCCATCAACGGAGAATCCAACTACCGAATTGCAAGAGTATGATGCCTCCTGCATGGCTTCTTTGAATTAAGGTGGCATGAAATCACTGAGAGTGAATTTTCTTACCCCCTTTGAAGTCTCTGGAAGGGATGTTTTTGTTGCCTCCAGTGAAGCGGTAGAGGAAGCCTCTACCTTTTCTTTGACTTCTTGTTTTGGCTAGGTCTTCTCTTGCCGTTTGAGCTTGAGGAGATGTTTCCTGGCCTGCCTTCGCTGCTAAGCTGTAGGCTTTGTTTTCGCGACCTCCCAATTTTCATCTTTCAGGAGATCGGGATGTACCCATATGGGTTGTCCATCTGGTGTCGGGTAAGGAACCAGTTCCTCGGACGCTTGGATTGAGTTTATCACCTTGAAGGAAGTAGTGATCTTCTTCTTCGGTGATTTTGATGTTTGTCCACATGTTACCATGTTGATGGAGGCAGGCCTATAGTTTTTGTCAAAGGTGATGACTCCGTTTTTCCACATCTCGTTTATTTTCTCCCTCACAACAAAGCATGGTTTGAGAGGATGCGAGATCATCTGGTGGTATGGACAGTACCGAGGATCGTTGGTTTTGCCAACATCACCTGGTCTTTTTGGTTCAGGCAAGGTGAGCTTGCCGTTTGCCACAAGAGCCCTGAAGATTTCATCAACATCTTCATCAAACGGGTATTTCTTCTCTACTCGTTCTTTGAAGGCATCTGAGAGTTCATGTCTCTTACCCGCAGCTTTGTTTTCAGCTTTCTTTGGTGGCTGAGGAGCGACTTGGTCTGCACATTGAGGACCTCTTTCTTCTTTGGTTTAGAGGTTGCAATGGCGGTTGGCTCTTTTCTTGATGATTTCTGACTGTTGAGGTCTTTAATCACCATTTCAGCTTCCATGGAAGCTTCTAGGAGTTCTCCCAGGTTTTTTGATTTGTTGTCAATGATCATGGAGCGGATTCTGGCTCTCATGTTGTTTCGGCAGATGTCGACCAGCGACGCTTGTGGCAGCACATCAGAACATTTGTACGCCATTGCTTTCCACTTGTGAATGAAGTCATATGTTGACTCATTCTCCCCCTGTTTTAGGCTGCACAGCTGAGCCATAGTAGCGGGATAATCCTCACCTTTGAAGTGAGTCAGGAAACATGTCTCTAGCATGGCCCAGTTTTGGATAGAGTCCTCCGGCAGAGTGGAGTACCAATCGAAGGCCGTACCTTTTAGAGTACTTGTAAAGAGGCGGATCTTGAGTGCATCTTGATCCGCGATAGCTCCCGTCAGGATCTTGAAGTGGATGACGTGCTGTCTGGCTGATCCTTTCCCCGTATATGTTTGGAGAGTAGGATGCTTGAATTTGGTGCGGAACGGGACCGAGTCCATCCATAAGGGATATGGTGGCTTGATCCCATGCTCCTTCAGTATATCCTCTTTTTTTGCTTTGGCGAGGATAATGTCTACGTCCTTTTTGGTGAGGGCACGTGACTCATTTTCTTCCCCATTTACCTCATCGTCTTGATGATTCGGAGGAGGTTCATTGTTCGCCTGATTTTGGAAGGCGAGGGGAAGGTTTTCCATCAGAGTTTCAATCCTCTGTTGGCCTTGTTCGAACTACTGGATGCGGGTGATCGCGTCATCTTGAGGTGGATTGCGAGGTGGTGGCTCAGAATTTGTAGCCAAGACGTTCATCCTTTGTGATTCGAACGAAGAAACGGTCCTGGTGACTGAGCTGGGGCTCATTCTTTTTGAAGAAGAGCTTGAGGAAGGATCACTCTGCCGTCCTTTACTTGAAGGAGTAGGGGATTCTTCTGAATGTCTTCTTGTCCTGGAGACGCTGCGGGTCATCGGACGTCGGACTTGGATTTTTGTTGCTGACTTTTGGCGCCTTCTGGTTTTTCCAACCATATGGACGGCAGCAACTTGGTTGGGTCTATCTTTTTCGACCCATTTGGGAGAGACTTGAAGTGTAGGAGGCTGGGTCCTTTGCTTTGCTAGTCTCTTTTGCCGATACGACGCGCGGCGGCGTATACGACGAGCAATTTGAGCTTCGGTCAGCTCTGGCTGGGCTTTGACGATGAAGGATGTGCTCCCTCGGGCGCAGCAGCCGAGCCTGTCTTCTTTGTAGCTGGGCAAGGACAGGATGCAAACCCTATCCTTCGCCTGTTGCAGCGAAGCTTTGAATTTTTGGAGTTCGGCCCCTGTAGAGATGAAGGGTCGAACTACGAGTTTGTAGGCCTTAGCAGGTGCTTGTAGAGGCCTAGTGATGCATGATCTGATTTTGGGGTTGTAGGAACGAGCCAGCTCATGCTGGGATGACTTGGAAGTCAGGTTGGAGATGGGTTTCTCCTTTTTCATGTAAGCAAGAGGGTTGAACTGGTTCTCCTTGAGTGGGGCCAGGAATGCTGGCTTGGTAGATGTTTGGGACCTTCTCTGTTTTGATGAAGGTCTTGGGGACCAAGTCTTGGGATAGACCTGGTCGTTTATTGGTCGAGGCTTCGTGGGGCTGCCACGGGCTTCGGGCCTTCTGGTGCTCGCCTTTGGTGTCACGGTAGTGACACGTTGAGAGGCGAGTTTCTGCTTCTTGGAGGGAGCAGTTTGTTCCTCGGGAAGTGGGAATGGTCCCAGTGTCCCAAAGACGATAGTCCGGGGAGTCGAGGTCGACCCGGAGCTTAGAGAGTTGCCGAGGGAGTTGACGCTTCGGCAGCTGATGGGGCGCTTGTAGGTGCGCGTAGTTTGCTTCTGTTGAAGCATGACTTGGTGTTTGCTTTCATCGAAAGTAATGGTTAGTGAAGCTGCTATTGTTAGTTTTCGCAAAGTTTCTGAAACAAGACCACATCCATTAGTAATCACAAGAACAATGATCATGAATGAGAAGTTCTATGGTTTCGTCTTTTCAAATTGCTCGAGGGAGATGACCCAAGCAATATGAGGAAGGCAAAATGCCATAGAGGGTACAATTGTTCTGATCGCAGGTATGGTAAGCCCAGAATGAGCGTCCCAGTGACTGCTAGAAGCAATTGTGAACTTAAATTCGACTTATCGAGAAGCAGAGCTTGCTCGAGGTAAGAAGAATATAAAGTTGGAGTTACAAATGTGCCGGTCGCAATACAGTAGACCCTGAAAGGGCGTACTAGTACCGCTAGACACAAATGTTTTGAGACCGCATCCATGAGATGAGATTCTCTGTTTTGAATGGTTAAGATTGGATTCATCAAAGAAAGCAGATGGTATTCCGATCTGAACACGGGCTCAGCGATTTCTGCGAGCGCCAGTGCTCAGAAAGAAATGAAACATAATTTTTCGGATCTAAATCCAAAAATGACGAGTTTTTTTTTGAAAGGCTAATATCGGGAACATCAAAGAGAGCAAAAGGCACTCCAATCTGAACACGGGCTCAGCGATTTCCGCGAGCGCCATTGCTCAACAAGGAGAAGACCAAGATTTCTCCAATCTAAACCCAAAATGACGAAAGTTTTTTTTTTTGAAGTTTCTTTTAAATCTTTTTTTTTATTTTTTTTTTATTTTTTTTTAAAGATTTTTTTTTGAAATTTTTTTTATTTTTATTTTTTATTTTAAAATTTTTATTTTAAAAAATTTATTTATTTTTTTAAAAAAAATTATTTAAAAGACGAGAGAGTACACATAGGCCTCCTAACACGGTCTTATGAAATCTTGAGTGATAGAATTGCCCCCAGGTAAGGGTAGGATTACTTAATGAACCCGTTTGGAGGACCCTTTCCTAGAACAGTCAAGCTGTCTCCACACTCTGGACAGGGCTTTTCTTGAATCAACCATGATCAAAGAACACAGTTGGTTTAACCTTAGTGGTCTATGTCTTTTTTTGTTTTTTTTTTATATATTTTTTTTTTATTTTTTTATTTTTAATGAACTCATCGAAGAGAAACGATGGCCCAAAACCTTAGTCGAACAGGCTCAACATTTCTGCAAGCACGATGAACGATAGGAAAGGATCAAGGTTTTTTAATTTTGAATCCAAAATGAGAAATCTAATTTTTTAATTTTTTTTATTTATATATATATATATTTTTAGATCATTAATGAACTCATCGAAGAGAAACGATGGCCCAAAACCTTAGTCGAACAGGCTCAACATTTATGCAAACGCGATGAACGCAAGGAACGGATCAAGGTTTCTCAATTTTGAATCCAAAATGAAAAATCTGATTTTTTTTTAGATCTATATATATTTTTTTAGATCTTTAATGAACTTATCGAAGAGAAACGATGGCCCAAAACCTTAGTCGAACAGGCTCAACATTTCTGCAAGCGCGATGAACGATAGGAACGGATCAAGGTTTCTCAATTTTGAATCCAAAATGAAAAATCTGATTTTTTTGTTTTTTTTTTTAGATCTTTAATGAACTCATCGAAGAGAAACGATGGCCTAAAACCTTAGTCGAACAGGCTCAACATTTCTGCAAGCGCGATGAACGATAGGAATGGATCAAGGTTTCTCAATTTTGAATCCAAAATGAAAAATCTGATTTTTTATTTTTTTTGAAAAGAGAAAAAGTGGAAATAAATTCAAAGAATTAGAAATTCCCAAAAAAATCTCATCTCATTTTTTTTAGATGCGGAATCCAACATGGCCACCAATTAAAACGAAGCCAAAGAATCAAGAAAAGAAGTATAAGCATAGAGCAATAGATATGATATGCAAATATTTCATTTCTAGCATCGTGTTCTCGAATGAACATGTCCCACCGGGTGTACCAGCTTGATGGACCGCGCTCCTGGTGCCTGGTCCTACCGAGGTCGGCGAACGTGGGAGTCCGTTGGGTCCGACCCTTTCGTAACCGGGGGGCAAGGGGCGTGGGTCAACATTTCTTTTGTGTGGGTGTGCCAGATTTTCTATTTTACTTGGAATTGCAAGTGGTGATCCGGAGATCAACCTTCGCAAGTAAAAAAGAAATCAACTTCTTTCAAGTTTTCCATTGCGCATATATTTAAGAAAAGAGACATTTTCTTGATTTGCCGTGAAAGGCGATTTTTTTTTGCATTTATAGCCGGTTTTGGCATTTATAGCCGATTTACAATCCTTATCAATAATGAAAGACAAGAGTTGTGATTTTTGTCTCTTTTGAAAAAATACAAACTACAATGAAAAGCAAGAAAAGGAGGATCTAACTTCTCAGGAGATTATGGGGGACCCGTTCAGATTGACGGTCGCAAGCCATATGTGGACTTCGCCATCATCCATGCAGATGAGAATGGAGGATGCTATTGATTCGCTTGGCTTGGCTATAACCTCAGGTTTTTAGAGAACAAAGACCAAAAGGAGGTCCTATGTCCAATAAAAAGCCGAGTAGACGGGCTGAAAAGCCAAGTCTAAGCCATTTGGAGGCAGAAGGAGAAGGCGAGGACCTTGGGGGGGGGGTATCCCCCAAGGGACTTTTGTCACCTTGTAGCGGTAGTCGGTGTAGAACTTCCGCAGAGTTTTCTCTCTTTCTTTCTCTGAATTTCTGTGCTTTTTTCTGATCTGGGATCTGTCTCGTTTTTCCGATGATCTCTTTGCTTTTTCCCTCTGGAATTCTTTGGAATGCTCTCCTATTTATAGGCTTTTAGGTAGCCATTTAGGAGGGTTTATGAGCCTTAATTGTCATAAAGCTACATAAAGGGAGGAGTTACAAGATTGAATTCTTTATTTTGTAACTCCTTTTTCTTGGCTTCTGATTGGCCGGAGGAGATTGAGGGCATTTAATCGCCTTTAATCGCCATGATGGGAGGAGTTTCATGGGTTAAATGCCATGATTGGACTTGTAACTCCCGGATGCTTGCTTATGATTGGACCGTCCAAAGAAATGGATTAATGACTGTAATAAAGCTAGTCAATTAATCACATTAAGTGGTCGCCGATCAGTTGAAGAGTCGCGGACCGTGCCGCGTCTTTTGGGATTCTTCTGGCGATGATCATCGATGGATCTTCATGTAGATCGACATCGGATGACCATGTAACTTCAGGTGTTGGTTGCCAACAGCGGGTCGGTACCATCTGTCCTGTCGATTTCTCGATCGGTCGGGTAGAAAGCACACTTTTTTTTGGTTGACCGGGTGGCGATCAATGTTGTTCTCGATACTCTTGATGATTAACCCATGCTTTTGACGGATGTCAGAGGATTTGGTGTCTCAAAAGTATGAATTTTGGAAAATACCAGAGGCCGGATGCTTCGAATCGCGAAAAAACGGCGAAAAACGGGGTTTTCGGGGCCCACCGGCCGATCCCGGGCCCCAGGGTCGCTGGCGACCCTGGGCCAGGGTCGCAGGGGTCTACGACCCTGGGTTTTTTTCCCCCTTTTGTCCCGTTTTGTGTCCGTTTTTGCTGTTTTTTTATTCTTTTTTCTTCTGCATTTTTCCTTGACATTTTTTTATCATTTATTGGCCTGATTTCCCTGTAGAAAACTTGATGAGAATCCTTGCATTTTATTTTGCAAAGTTTCCAATTTTCCGAGAAAGCCGAAGACTTTATCACGCAGAGCTGCCGATTTTCCGTCAGAAGCTGAAACTGGGTCAAACGATGTCGGAATGACCTGAAATTTGAGGTGAAGCCTCATGAGCAATAAAGAAGACCAACCATAGGCTTCTGTTTAAGTTTTGAAGCCGTTTGGGGCCCTATCACCAGTAGACTTGCTTTTGTCGTGATTAAGATGTCGAAGTTTGATGTGCGGTCAACCGATGTCCGATTGACTTGAAATTTGACAGGGAACCTATTGGAGTCATTTTAAGATGATCCATAGGCTCTGTCTTGGAAACTATGGTCCCGGGGAGCTTTGCCGCCGAGAGGCCTGATTTGGCTTCCGAGCATCAAAGTATGGTCAAATGTGATCGAAATGACCTGAAATTCGACGTGTAGCCCTTTGTAAGCATTTTGAAGCCGTCCATGTGCTCTATCTGATGAGTGATGGCCTCGGTGGTTCTCGCCGCCGAGAGGCTCGATTTAGCGGTTCGAGGGTTGATGTAGGGTCAAACGTTGTTGGTTTGACTCGGAACTTGACGTGGAGCCTTTTGGATGTATTTTGAGACCATCCATCGGCTGTGATCGAAGATTTAGTGTCTCCGATGCTTTCGCCGCCGGGAGCTCCTTTTCAGCTGCCGGAGAAGCGAAGTTAGGCCAAATGATTTTGAAATGGCCCGAAACTTCTTGTGTACTCCTCTTTTGGCTGTCTTGAAGGATCTTGCAGTTTTTGTTTGATTCTGACAAGATTTGATTTTTTGGAAGTAGCATTGCCTATTTATGGCAGGTTGTGACTTCATGTAGCTCTTTGGATCTTGAAGAGGCAAAGTGACATTTTTGGTGTCAACAGTCCCATATGTCGAATTATTACATATTTGGTACTCCATGAGAGTTAGAGACATTCTGGGTCCTTACTTACATTGGCAAGTCCCAAAAGACCTTAACGAGCAAATGATGATGGGGTTTCTTCTTCCTTTGGACTCGATACTACGCCTTACAAGTCTTTACACTGCATTGGGTCTCCAAACAATACCTCCCAAGTCTGAAAACAATATTTCAAGTCTTCAAGTATTGATCCGGGCCTGATAGGCAGTTCGCTCGAACAGGCTGGAAAGTTTGCTCGGGCGAACTGTTCTCTGTCTGAGGTTCGCTCGAGCGAACTTGGGTTCGCTTGAACGGACCTGCTCGGATCAGGTTGGCTCGATCGATCAGAAGGTTGGCTCGAGCCAACAAGGTTCTGTGACGGGTTCGCTCGAGCGATGTATCAATGTCACTCGAGTGAACTGTCCAGAAACCTATTTTCTGCGTACAGTTCTGCTCTTCTTCTTCTCCTCTTTCAATACATTTTGAGCGCCCTTTTTACATACATTTGAGGGTCTGAAAACCCCTCCAAAACCCCATTGAACCTTCATCAAACATTCTACAAATCACTCCCATCAATCCATCTCATTTCATCATCCAAAGCACACAAAAATCCATACATTTTGTAAATTAAAACCAAATGCAATCAATGTGACATTTTCAAGAAAGTAATGAGCTAGAAAGACACTTTAACAAGAGTATTTCGAAGTCAATGAAAGGTATAGCATGAAACAAGGTTTAAGTAAATCAAAAGTCATTAACGAAAACCAAATATGTGCATAAAGCATGAAATACATCAATAGGTCATTTCATCCACTTGCCTTAGGTCCAACGCTAAGCGAATCAAGTCTTCTAATCACCCTCCAAGCCAAAAACAACAATCTACACAAAAACCTCCAAATTCAAACCCTTGGAAATCAAAATCAAATTAAAATAAAAGGAAAACCTCCAATAATCAAGACAAAGTTTCTCAAAGGCTAGGAGAACACAAATCCAAAAGATGAGGAAGATAGCTTACATGGAAGAATCTTAAATGGCAAGACCTTGCTCAAGATGAACCTCAATGTGGCTGGATTTCTCCTCCAATGGCATCAAAGGAAAGCCCTCATGGTGAAGAAAAAGATGGTGGAGTCCATTTCTCCGTTTGGGCAAGATTTGGAAAGGGTTGAAGATGAAGAAGCAAGCAACAAGAAGAAGAAGAAATGGGGAAAAAGCTCTCAAAGGAGCTGAAACTCCTCCCTTACTGTGCTGGGACTATTTTGGGGAAGAAGGGAGAGGAGAGTGGTACTTTTATAATGGGTGCATGGTTTGGCCTCATATGACAAATAACCCTTAACTCCTAAGGAGAGGTCATCACCGTCTTATGTCAAGTGTATAACCATCTCTTATGAAATTCCCAGAATGTCTATGATTAATTCTTCCGAAGGGAAGAGACTTTTATCCTTCCTAGAAGTGAACTTTAGTAAAGAGCTCCACCGAAGGGATGGCCGCTCCCACCAATTGACATTCTATAGAAGTGATCTTTAGTAAAGAACTCCACCGAAGGGATGGCCGCTCCTACTAACACCTCATTACGAATATTCACATTATTTCACCCATTAACCCATCAAAGCGGTCTTTAGTTAAAGAACTCCACCGAAGGGATGGCCGTTCCCACTAACACTTT
Source organism: Litsea cubeba (assembly GCA_012931725.1). NCBI lineage: Eukaryota > Viridiplantae > Streptophyta > Magnoliopsida > Laurales > Lauraceae > Litsea > Litsea cubeba. The sequence continues at coordinate 34,968,575 of CM022950.1, forward strand.
AATGAGATAACATGAACCGAAAATGGAAGGCCGTGGGGTCTTTCCTAAAACCCCTCTCCCACTTGATTATTTATCGCTAGGGTTTATACTTTTTGACCTTTACATTGTTTTACTCAAAAGCTCTTTTTAAATCTAGCAAACTTGGTTAATTAAATTTATGACTTAAGTCATCTTAAAATCAAATAACCTTTGCTTTAAAACATTTGAGCAAATCCCTTCAAAGAGTCAAAAACCTATCTTGGGTTATGAAAACCCATAGGTAGCATCTAATTAGATTTTAGTTTAGCCTTCTTTGGAAACCAAGGGTACCAAGATAAACTAAACCCTATCCAATTTTAAACCTTAGACAAATAGAAGGTGCTGGTCTAAGTTCCGTTTAAAATAATTTGCCAAACTAAAAACAATCTAATACAATAAAGATGCCAATTTTAGAGCCTAATGGTGGCCATGTTTCTCGAAGATAATTATAGCAATTATATAAAGCATTCATCCATGCATTCTATATATAAAAGCAAATAAAAGTATGCATTCCTTGATGGCTCCTTGCTTTTAGGATTTCAAATCCTAATCGAATTAGGACTCCTCATGCATCTAGAAGTCTTGACTCCTTGATCTCCAAGGAGTCCAATTTCTTGCAACCTTCTTGTCTTGAAACAAAACCAAAATTACATTGGAGATTCCTATGCTTTCCAAGAAAGCTTACATCAAGACTAGTTGGAATAAAATTAAGGAAACTTTACAACTTCCTATGATTGCTAACCGCGCAATCGTACACTTTCCAACTAATTAAAAAACATCCAAATCCACATAACAATCATGCGAACCATCAAGGATGCAATACATGGCTGCAAACAAAGAGGTTAGTGCATGCAAACTCACTATGTGCATCATTAAACAAATCTGGAAAATAAATTCCAGCAATGTTAATGAAACTTGCACACAACATGCATCACAACATAACTTTAATAGGGTGCCACCATACCCATAATTAATCTAGGATTAACTACACACAACATGGGATCATGATTTCACATGGAGTGGCTCTGATACCACTGAAAGAAACCGCGATTCAGATCTGAAACTTCTCATAAAGAGACTACTATGGCTGATGCAAAGCATGACAGATTTTAAATAATCTGATTTCTGCACTATGCAGCGGAAATCAGCCATAAAGAATCGCATAGAAACTCCATTAAATCATGACCAACATGTGTCTAATTAATAGAGATGATAGAAGACTATTACCTCGAAGATTTGTAGACTTCAAATCTCTGAAAAAATAGATCCAAAGGCGCGAACTCAGACTTGCAATTTGCAAACAAGTTGCTGGAATTTTCCTGCACTAGTATTGCCTTTGATCTTCTCCTCTATCTCACTTCCAAATCTGATTGGCTAAGATGGTGGGATCTTAATCTAGGAAACAAGAACTATTTTTCTCATGAAAAATCTCAGACCTACAACTTTCTTCAAGGGAGAAGAAAGGAACCCAAGGGCTGGACGTGTGGGAGTGTTTCTTGCATACCATGTAGTTGGACGTCCAAGACTAGTAATGGGTTTCTTTTTTATAGAAACTTTGTGGAAACCTTTTCCATATAGTTATCTCTCCTTATTCTAATTGATGTCCAAAAAGGAAAGACTTATTCCCTTTAAGAAACACTCCAATTAGAAAAGGAAACTAAAAAGAACTTTCCATACAATTAGTAATACTAGTTGTAGAACACTTACTAATTTTAAGTTCCTAATCCAAAAAGGAAACTAACTCATAGGAATACTAATCCAAAGAGGAGTCCAACTTTCCAAGTAGAGTCCTACTCAAAGTTGGAAACCTTACCCATGGAAATCCTATTATGGACGTCCCACATATCAATGCACACCATGGCCCACATACAATTTATCTAGAGTTAAATTCATGTATGCCATCAAAAGCCTATTTGAATTTAAACTCAAAATTATTTTTCCACTAAAATAATTCATCCTTATGTTATCTAAACATCTTAGGAAACCATGCCAATCTTGGTAAGTGACTAGAGAAAGGACCAAAAGACATATTTGCCATTGGCTCCCAAAATGACCAAAATGTCCATGCTAAACCCATAGCAACATTAAGACCATTTTAACCTTAACTCATTCCACTAAAGAGTTATGGTTGAACTCCAAGGACAAATATATATTATAATAAGCTCGTCATAAGATGACGGTTGTCTTCGACCTACTAAGTGTAATGACCTGAATGCCCCCCTATGTAACATCCATAATCGAGTCAGGTTATCACATGTACTATCAACCTTCCCGATTACATCTAAACCTTAGAACTTCATATCCTTAAACATAATCATCATTCGAATATCATTCTCTTGATCCAGGGAGCGACCCACAAGTTCAATATCCATATGGAACATCCATATACTAAGATCTTAGATTTTGATGATTAATCGGATAATTCTAAGGGGACGATTATTCCATCATCAGATGGCATAGATTCTATATTGCATCTGCACGTCCCAACTTATCAAGTCCGAGTACCCAAAACACAGAGCTGTTGACCCATGAATAGAATCTCACCCATAGTGAATTAAAGCACAAGAACTTGACTTCGTCAGTTCATCCACAAATGCTCAAGATTAAGAGCACCGGTTACTCAGTAGCATGAGGTGACTTGATCTCTTTTCTGTGACAGTACTATTTTAGAGATCACACCTACAATGGTCCTGTTCAATGCATGACACATGCACTAATGAGATAGATCCGGGAAAGCCCTCCCGTGACTTAGGTATGTCACCCTATATAGGAGAGTATCTCATTATAACTTCTACCAAGATGAAGTGCCCAGCTCCATCTTTTAGTTATGAACAAATATGATGTTTCCAGTTGTCCATGAATTAGACCTATCTGTGTGTAGACACTACACACCTAATTCATTTACTAGAAATAATGGGCCTTACGCAACCATACATATATACATGTTTAAGCATAAAAGAGTCTTTCAATTAAATAACCAGTAAATATCCAGTAACAAAAGATGAGAACGCAGCTAGTGGGCTTTAGGGCATACACCAATCCCAACAAACTCCCACTTGCACTAAAGATCACTGCTTCCTAACCTAACACCCATAGACTCAACATGAGAAGTGAAGACTTTCTCAGTAAGAGTCTTAGTGAATGGGTCAGCTAAGTTATTTGCTGAAGCAATATGCTCCACCACTATCTCTCCATCCTGAATGAATTCCCGGATCAAGTGGTACTTTCTCTGAATGTGCTTGCCTTTCTTGTGATTCCTGGGCTCTTTGCACTGTGCTACAGCACCAGTGTTATCGCAGTACATGACAATCGGTTTATGCACTGCAGGAACAACTCCCAATTCCAATAGGAATTTTCTGAGCCATACCGCTTCCTTCGCAGCTTCCGATGCCGCCACATACTCTGCTTCCATGGTAGAATCAGCTATACAGGATTGCTTGACACTTCTCCATGATATAGCCCCTCCTGACAAAGTAAAGACGTACCCTGAGGTAGACCTTCTGGCATCACTATCAGATTGGAAATCAGAGTCTGTATACGCCAATGGCGTTAGATCATCTGCTCGAAAGGTTAGCATATAATCTTTCGTTCTCCGAAGATACTTGAATATATGCTTAACAGCTGTCCAATGCATAGGTCCAGGGTTTGACTGATATCTGCTAACCATGCCAACGGCAAAGCAAATATCTGGTCTAGTACATAACATAGCATACATGAGGCTTCCAACAGCGGATGCATATGGAACTCTCCTCATGGTCTCTATCTCTTCAGATGTCTTTGGACATTGATCTCGGGACAGTGGTACTCCATGTCTAGAAGGTAGTAGGCCCTTCTTGGAGTCATGCATGTTAAACTTGACCAATATCTTCTCAATATAAGAAGATTGGGATAGGGCTAACATCTTATTCTTGCGATCACGCAAAAGCTTGATCCCTAAGATATAGCTGGCCTCACCCAAATCCTTCATCTGAAATTGAGAGGATAACCAAACTTTTGTGGATGACAATAAACCTACATCATTTCCTATGAGTAATATTTCATCTACATATAGAACCAAAAACGCAACTGCTTTCCCATTTCCTTTCTTATACACACATGGTTCATCAATGTTTTGATCAAAGCCAAAGGATTTGACTGCCTGATTAAACTTGATGTTCCATGCTCTAGATGCTTGCTTAAGTCCATAGATGGACTTCTTAAGTTTACAAACCATGTTATCTTGGCCACTAGCAATGAAGCCCTCTGGTTGCATCATATAGATGCATTCGTCAAGACTTCCATTAAGAAAAGCTGTCTTGACATCCATCTGCCATATCTCGTAGTCATAATGACATGCGATGGCCAAGAGAATCCTTATGGACTTAAGCATAGCCACTGGTGAAAAGGTTTCCTCATAATCGATACCCTCTTTCTGAGTATATCCTTTCGCCACCAGTCTTGCTTTGAACGTTTCCACCTTCCCATCCACTCCTCTCTTTCTCTTGTAGATCCACTTGCACCCTATGGGTTTAATCCCTTCAGGTGCATCTACAAGTTCCCAGACTTGATTGGAATACAAAGAATCCATTTCAGATTTCATCGCTTGCTGCCACATGTCAGCATCTATATTCGTTACTGCTTCATCATAACTAGTAGGATCCTCAACCAGATCTTCAGAGTCTATCTTAAAAGACACTCCTAGATATCTTTCTGGCTGTCTAGAAATTCTCCCACTACGACGAGGCTCCGGAGTGTTCAAAGGAATATCTTGTTCATCTACTGCCTCAGGATCTGGTACAGATGTTATAGGAGATCCCGGAAGAATCTCCTCAAGGGTTTCTTTACAACTAAGCTCTTGGTGCATCATACAATCATCCTCCAAGTACCTAGCATGAGTGCTGATGAGCACTTTTTGCTCCTTTGGATGATAAAAGATGCCACCTCTCGTTCCCTTAGGATACCCAATGAAGTAGCACATTTCCGATCTGGGTTCTAGCTTGGTAGCTTTATCATTCAGTACATAGGCTGGACAACCCCAAATGTGGATATGATTTAAACTAGGTTTTCGACCTGTCCACATTTCTTGTGGTGTCCTAGGTACTGACTTAGATGGTACCAGATTTAAAATGTATGCTGCTGCTTCTAAGGCATATCCCCAAAAAGATATAGGTAGGGTTGCATGACTCATCATGGACCTTACCATATCAAGAAGGGTACGGTTTCTTCTCTCTGCTACACCATTTTGCTGGGGTGTACCCGGTGCAGACAACTGAGACACAATCCCATGTTGTGTGAGGTACTCCTTGAACTCACCCAGGAGGTACTCGCCACCTCGATCGGATCGAAGGGCTTTGATATGTTTTCCTAGTTGTAGCTCCGCCTCAGCCTTGAATTGTTTGAACTTATCAAACGCTTCAGACTTGCGTCGCATTAGGTATACATATCCATACCTAGAGTAATCATCGGTGAAGGTGATGTAATACTCATACCCTCCTCGAGCCGGTTTGTTCATAGGACCACACACATCAGTGGGAAACCTGACTCTGACAGCGGGGCAGGTTCCTCTAGGAAGCGAACCCACAGAAGTAAGAGAAAGAGAAGTCATCATCATAGCAACAGGCAACATGAGGACTCTCCTGACTTAGAAGTCCCTCTTACTATCAATGAGGAGGTGCCAGGGAATGCTGATGAGCCTCCGAAAAAGAGAAGCCGAGAAGAAGAGACTGTTTGCAAAGGTATGATTCTTCCTTTTTTCTCTTTCCATTTCTTTTCATGGGATTTTTCCATGTCTGGATTTGTTTTCTCCCCTACTGCTTCTTTTTTTTTTAGCAGAGGAAGACTTGGCGATGCCTGAGGTTCCAACCGAAGAGGCGGTGATGGATCCGGTCGCGGCACCCGGAGAAGAACCGAAGGACTCTGGAGTGATTCCAGAATCTCCAATTGGTATGACTTCTTTTGCTTCCCTTTTTTTTTTGTCTGTGACTTGGTTTGCTAAAATTTTTCTTGTCAGCTGAGTTGCCACAGGATTCCGATGACTTTGAACCATCGATGGACGCAAATGTTGATGATGCTTCCGATGAGTTCACGGAGGAAGAGAGTCTTCCGCCAGTCGTCGAAAAAGGTATTTTGTAGTAATAACCCTGATAATGATTTTCAAACAGGATATATTCATACCTTTTTGTGTTTCTTTGGCAGATTTTGAAGTGACAGAGGAGAGTCCGTCGCTTCCTTCAGAACCAGAGCAAGAGATGCCAGAGGTCGATCCAGAGTAGAGACTCCTGGGACCAGTTCTGACACTGTTGAGGAGATACCTCGTGCTGAGATTCTTTCCCAAGCAGCTCTAACTGGAAAGAGTTCTTTTGTTACTCTTCCAACGGGTGATGACATGAGCAGCCGACCAACGGAGTTGGGCGAATCTTCAGCTGGGCCATTTCTTCTTTTTGCGAAAAAGGTGGTGGTGCAGGTTCTGAGCTCTTGGATTGAGACTCTCCTTTCTGGGCACTTAGATGCCGGATTTGGCATGATCCAGCATGTGCAGGAGATTCTCGGTGATGTCGAAGAGGCTGGTCTGGATGTCACAGGTGCCAAGGCGATCGTTGATAGGATCATTGCACTGGGTGACAAGTGGTTTGAGACCATGGGTTTTGCTGACAACCAGTTCTTCAAGAAGATGTTCCTGGACCCTGCTGATAAGGCTAAGTCTGACCTGAATGAGGCTACACAAAGCAGGAGGCAGATAGTCCGAGAGAAGAACTTAGAAGAGCTACCCTTCATTGGGCTAACACATGACCTTAAAATCCTTGATAGGGAGGTCGATGAGGCCAGAAAACGTCTTGAGCATTTGAAGGCACAAGTTGCTGCCAAGTGGGCTGCTATAACAGAGGCTCGCGATAGGGAGAGTGCTCTGATTCGCCTGGTTGCAGATGTTGATCGAGTCCTTAAAAGGAAATCTCAAGAGGACAAACAATGCCGAACTGCTCAGGATAAGCTTCCCGGTGTGAAAAAAGGGTTACAGCTCACCCCAGCATCTGATGGCAAGTTCTCGAAGAAGCGTGCCCTGGAATCTCTGACGGCTGAGGCCAAAAGTTTGCTTGAGGAGCTGAAATATTGGCTGGAGACCATCTTTGGCTGAGCTTCTGATTTTTGTAGCAGAAACTATCCTTCTTTTTTTTTGGTACCACATATATTTTTTGGTACTCTTTTTTTTTTTGTAGTGTTTGTGAACACTTTTTTTTGGTACCGCATGTTTTTTTTTTGTACTCTTCTTTTTTTTTGTTTTTTATTGTTTGTTTTCCCTACGCTCACTTAAATGTTTTTTTGTGATGAAAGTAATTGCTAAATGGGATTTGATCAAAAGCTTGTCATTTTGTGAAAATCTTTTGTCAAATGATTGTTTTGGCATGGAAGCCAGATTTTTGTTTGTGGCATGGAAGCCGATTGGCATGAGAGCCAGCTTTTTTATGGCATTGATAGCCGATTTGTGGCATTGATAGCCGGTTTTGGTGGCATTGATAGCCGAGTTTGTGGTATTGATAGCTGGGTTTTTTGAAAGCCAAGTTTTTTGGTTGTGGCATTGATAGCCGGTTTGTGGCATTTATAACCTGTTTTGGTGGCATTTATAGCCGGTTTGTTTTGGTGGCATCTATAGCCGTTTTGGTTTTAAAAAATGCAAGTATCGACTAAAAGTCGCCTCCCTACTGAATGGTCTTGCAAGTATCGATGGAATGTCGCATCCTTGCTCATTCGGTTGCGAGTATCGATGGAATGTCGCATCCTCACGGATTTGGGTGCAAGTATCGATGGAATGTCGCATCTTTGCTTTTCAAAAATTTTGGTTTTGCGGGTACTGACTTGATGTCGTTTCCCCACGATTTTTGAAATTTGTGGTTTTCTCAAACCTTTGGGTCATGGATATCAACTGAAATGTCGCGCCTCCATGGTTTTTTTAGGTTTTTTAGAACCTTTGAAATTTGGGTTGTGGATATCAACTGAAATGTTGCATCTCCACGGTTTTGGATTTTACAAGTATCGACGAAATGTCGCTTCCCTGCTATTTTGGAAGTGTCGAACGTGGTTCGCATGCTTCCGATTTGTGCGAGTATCGACTAAGCGTCACTTCCCTGCGGCTTTTTGAAAAACCATTTTTTTTTTGTTTAAAGACACGAGGGTCATAAGTTTTGACCTAAAACCATTTAGGCGGTAAAAGGTAGGGTGGACTAGGGTAGAAATCCCTGAATCCGAATTTTGTTTCAAATCATGAATTTTGGGTTCAAGGGTTGAAAATTTTGGTCAAGTTAGGGAAAGGTTCATAAACTTGGATTTTTGAACAATGAAACAATAAAAGTAAGCATTGTTTAAATTTCTATAAATTTCAACATTTGACATGAAAATTCTAAAAAAGTGGGTTTAGCGAGCGTGTACCTGAAAACCAGTTTTGGCCGTACAGGCATTGCTCTTACCCAGTTGGGTAAGTCTTCAAGGGTAGTACCGCTTTAAGAACTTGTCGTTGATGGGCAACATACATCTGTCACCTTCCATGTTTAGGAGTGCGTATGCGCCGTTGGAGAAAACCTTGTTGATGACATAGGGTCCCTCCCATTTTGGCTCAAATTTGCCTTTGGACTTGTGAGCGAAGACCATTAGTCTTTTTACCGCAAGAACCAAGTCACCCTTTTTGTAGGCGCGTTGCCTGACCATTTTGTCGAAAGATCCTACCATGTGTGCTTGGTAAAGTTCAATGCTTTGTTGAGCTTCGAGCCGTCTCTCATCGAGATTGTCCAGCTCATGGAGTCGCAATTTGACATTGCTTTCTTGAGTCATGTCATTTTACAAGGATACCCTCAAGTAAGGAATTTGTACTTCCAAGGGCACGACAGCTTCGCATCCATAGACAAAGAGAATGGTGTGCTATAGGTTGGTCCTCGAACGGTGGTTCGATAGGCCCACAAAGCTTCAGACATTTTGTCACTCCAGTCTCTTTTGTGACTAGAGACCATCTTCTTGAGGATTTTGCAGAGTGTCTTGTTGAAAGCTTCTGCTAATCCGTTTGCTGCCGGATTGTATGGAGTCGAAGGACAGCTTTGGATTTTGTATTTATCGCAGAACCTGTAGAATCGATGATCCCAGAATTGTGGTCCGTTTTCATGGACGAATCTTTTGGGTATGCCGAAACGACAAATGATGTTGGTGCGCTGGAACTGAATGACTGATAAGGTCTTCATTTCGTTGAGCGCAAATACTTCTGACCACTTGGAGAAATAATCCGTAGCGGCGTTGATGAAGCGATGACCTTTGCTTGAAGGGGGAGAAATAGGACCTATGATGTCCATACCCCAGGCTTCAAAAGGCCATGAAATCGCTGTAAGATATAGTCATTCTGGAGGCATGTGAATGTAATCTCCATGAACTTGGCATTGTTGGCAGCGCTTAGCAAATTGCATTGCGCAGCTACCATGGTAGGCCAGTAATAACCTAACCTTTTTATCTGATCATAGAGCTTGGGACCAGCCTGATGAGCTCCGCAAAGACCAGCATGAACTTCTTTGAGTGTTTCTTCAGCCTCTTGTTGTGACAAGCAGCATAGAAGTACTCCGTTGAAGGATTTCCTGTAAAGGATTTTTGAAGGAATATCCAAATGAAAGCTTGGGGTTCGCCTTTCGATGCTTACCCATTCTTTTGGATCTTCAGGTAGGATTCCGAACATAATGTAATCAATGAATGGATCCCTCCAGTCGCCGATTGAAGTTTGAAGGATTGAAATTCGACTCCCAACGACTTGGTGGCATTCAGCAACTGCTTGGTGTGTGTTAAGAGGAGGAAGGATTCTTCTTTCGCACACTGTGATTTGCATGTTTTCCCGTTCCTGGATTGCCATAGATGCGGCAAGTCCAGCCAGGGCATCTGCATGTATGTTTTCACCTCTACGAATGTGGGTGATGTGACAGATGTCAAACTTTTGCAGAAGCGATTGTGCCTTGTTGTAGTAAGGCAGCAAATCAGGCTTCCTGACTTCAAATTTCTGATTCATCTAGTTGACGTTCAGTTGAGAGTCTCCAAAGACTTCCAACATGGTGATACCGGATTCGATGGCGAGTTCCAATCCTAGGATCAGAGCTTGATATTCAGCTGCATTGTTTGTGCATGGTTCCAGTAGCGAGAAAGCGTGTGGAATCATGTATTTGTCGGGGCTAACAAAGAGGATGCCAACTCCCGAGATCAGTTGTCTTTTTTCATTTGTCCTGGTTGCACCATCAAAGTACATGTCCCAGGAAGCATTTTGTGAGAAAGTCTCCACATTGTAGACTGGTTCGTCTGGGAGATCATCTCTGAGTGGAGAATCTTTAGGCAATGGATGCTCTGCGAGGAAGTCCGCTAGAGCTTGCCCTTTGATTGCCTTTTGTGGTACATACCTAATATCAAATTGTGACAGAAGGATGGACCATTTTGCTAGTCGGGCATTGAGAGTACCTGCCTTTGTGACAAGGACCTTTAAGAGGTTAACCCTCGAGACCAGGTAGACTGTGTTGGAAAGCAAGTAGTGATGCAGCTTTTGTATGGCGAACATCACTGCAAGACATTCTTTTTCCACTGGAGAGTAGCGATGCTCTGCACCTATTAGCATGCGGCTGAGGTAATATAGAGCAACTTCTTTTCTTTCATCATTTTCTTGTGCAAGCAGAGCCCCCAGAGTGATCAAGGGCTCTTGTGTACAAGATGAATGGTTTTCCAGTGGTAGGAGCAGCTAACACTGGAGTTTTTGTCAGGTATGACTTGATATCTTGGAATGCAGCTTCACGGTCAGCATCCCAGACAAAGTTTACACCTTTTGTTCATCAACCGGGAGAATGGACGGCATTTCCCCGAAAGATTCGAGATGAACCATCTGATGTAGGCCAATCTCCCTCGAAGCCCTTTGAGTTCTCTCAAGGTTCTTGGAGAGGGCATTTCTAGAATGGCTTTGACTTTTATGGGATCAAGCTCTATTCCAGCTTTCCGAACTAAGAATCCGAGGAACTTACCGGACGAGATGCCGAAGAAGCATTTCAGAGGATTCATTCACAGTTTGTATTTGCGAAGCCGGAGGAAGACTTCTCGAAGGTCTTCGAGATGATCTTCTTTTCTTTTGCTTTTGACGGCGAGGTCATCAACGTAACATTCAACTGTCTTGTGCTGCATATCTTGGAATATCTTCATCATAGCCCTCTAATATGTGGCACCAACATTTTTCAGACCAAATGGCATGACAGTGTAGCAATACCGCCAAATGGGGCTCGAAAGGATGTATGTTTTTCATCCTCAGGATGCATCTTTATCAGATTGTAGCCAGAGAAACCATCCATGAATGTCATTCGCTCGAATCCATAGGTATTATCAATCATTACCTCTGGTATGGGGAGCGGAAATTCATCTTTAGGGCATGCGCCTTTCAGGTCTCTATAGTCAATACAGATCTTGATCTGCCCGTTTTTCTTTGTCACGGGGACAATGTTGGCCAACCATTCAGGATGTTGTTCCTCACGGATGAAGCCGACGCTTTTAAGTTTTTGAGCTTCTTGTTCGATTTTATCCATCACATCTGAACAGAATCTTCTTTGGCCTTGCTTGACAGGCTTGATGTTTTCTTGAAGATTGAGTTTGTGGACTGCTATTTTGGGGTCTAAGCCAGGCATTTCAGCGTAAGACCATGCAAAGCAATCAACGAACTCACGAAGAAAGGCGATATACTCGGGTAACTCATCATCCTTTATATTTTTGCTTATGAATACAGGACGTGGGTTATCCGGTGTTCCCAAGTCTATCTTTTGAACAGGATCTTCTGTTGGAAGGTTCGAAGGTGGTTCATCCACAATATTTTCGAAGGCTTCCAGCTCAACGAAACCTTCTGGTGTTTCAAGGGCATTTCCAGACCAAGGTTTTGTTCCTTTCCACGGGTCTTCTTGATCGGCAATTTTCCCAAGGCTTGCTATGAGATGATCCCAATCGCCTGTTGAAACCGGGTCGAAGTAGGCCACTTCTTTTGGAGATGAGGGTCCTTCTGGGTCAGAAGACCACATGTCTGTGCCATCGGACAACTCCTCTTCATTGTCTGAGAAATCGTACCGTTTGGATAAGCTTCCTGAATCTTTGTCAGGTGATTCATCGAAAAGATATCCAGGGAGATCGATGTCTTCATGGACTTGAGATGTTGAGGCTTGGTCAGTAAATTGACTTTTAAGCCTTTGTGTCAACTGTCTCAAAGGAGTGTCGGGATCGTACCCTAGCCCGTGTGAAGACTTTTCAACATCGTCGTAGAGTCTCCAATCTTCCAGCTGGCTTTTGGTCAAGACGGGCCCCAATGGCGTGAGAATACCGTGGCCTTCTCCCAAATCGACTGGGTTTTGAGCGTCATAGCCCATTTTCTTCATAATAGCTTGTGCCACAGAACTATATAAGGATAGTTAAGGCATACCTTTATTTTGGAAAGGTTCAAGAATGGAATTTGATGAAGAAGCATCCGATCTATGGAAGAAGATCGGCTTTTCCTTTGCTGAAGTTGCTGGAACAACTAAGGAAGCTGACGTAGAATCTTCTATGTCAGAAGTTGTCTCCATTGGAGTAAGAGCAGGCTGAACTTGCTGAGTGTCAGCTTGGCTTGACGATGTGTCGTCTTCTGGCTCTGAATCCGAATCCGTGTCTTGCATGATAGACACGAAAGAGACAACAAATTTGCCCCCAGGCTTTTGATTTGCCTTCTTTACTTTAGTTGTTATGACCAAAGGCTTTGAAGGTTTGAGGGAGATGATGAAGGGAGTCTGAATGCTCTCTTCGGATTTACCGGATGGTTTGTTTTCTTCCGGTGATTGTTGAGGAGCCTTGCCTTTATCTTTCTGGAGATTTTCGGCAAAGGGTGCTGTGTGCTTCTCCTCTTCTTCTTTTTCACCTTCATACATTTGTGAGTCTGCAAAGTGGACTTCTTTACCTTTGAAGGATTTTCTGTCCGCAAAGACTCGATGTATCATGCCGTCGTCGCCAACAAACTTGCTGCATTGATGTAGAGTTGAAGGGACAACGCCATTCTCGTGGATCCAAGGGCGTCCGAGAAGGATGTTGTAGCATGAAGGGGTTTTTATTGCATACACTGTGACCTCAGAGATAAGATCACCGATCTGTAACTTGAACCTGATTTTGCCAATAGGCCTTTGAGTACTCCCATCGTATCCAAAGATAGATACAGATGTGTGGCTCAGCTTGCTGGGTGGGATACCCAACTCTTCGAGAGCCAATGTGGAGATGAGGTTGAGTGCAGAACCTGGGTCGATTGAACTCACTCTATGCATAGGCATTTGCTTGATGTACCCTGTGAAGTACAGGGGTCGGTTGTGCCTGGTTTCGCCAAGTAGGAGGTCGTCCTTTGTGAAGGCGATGGTTGCACTGGCTACTTTTTTAACCGAAAGGCATTCAATGCATGGTCCCTCAGTTTTCTTCTTTTCTCCCTTTGAGGAAGCTTCTGAGTTTTTGACCCGGTAATCCATTTCAATTTGGAGGACTTACGGGGCATGTTTGTCAACACCCTCATTCATCTTTTGTAATTCTGAAATGAGATTATCACGAGTGTGCGGAGACATTCGCAACAAATCTAGGATGTACAGACGTGCAGGTATGTGCTTGAAGTGTTCAATCAAGTCATACTTCAAAGCCTCCATAAGGCCTGCATGTTCATCATTGTTGCCACTAGGGGCGCTTACAACATCTTTTCCCGAAGGATTTACATATGTAAAGGAAGATTGGTTGTAATTTTTGTGGTAGTCCCGGCCAGAGCGGGTGCCTCTACCAACTTCGTGAGCTTCTTGAGAAGGGTCTTCATTTGGAAGATTGTCTTCAGGATCAAGAGGCTGTCGTTTTTCATTTGCTGAGGATGTATCAGCAGCAGAGTTGCCATCCTCAGTGATTATGTTGCACGGAGCATTTTTCGGGAACAAGTCTTGAACAGCATCCAGCAACCTTTCTTCTTCTTGACCAATTCACCATCCTAAGCATCAATAGCTGGGAATTCTTCAGTCAGGAAGGGTGTGAACTTTGAAGTCACAGTCTCAGGAGAAGAAACCTGAGAGGGTTTCGTCTCAGTGAAAGTCACGTGAGATGAGGTGGCTCCAGAAGATACATTACTAGGCGTCGCCGGAGTATAAGTGATCTCATCAGACGATGCTTCGGAAGAGCATAATCCCGAATTATCACATTACAGGAAGCTCTGACAGGAGACGTTGCCTGATCGGAGTTAGACTCATCCTCGGATATAAGAGGATCGTCTATCCAGCAATTTTCTCCATTTTCAGGAGTTAAGGGAGGATGTACCTGATGGTCTTCATGGACTTCAGGCTCTGGATTGCGAGGAAGCTCATTGACGCAATCTTGCTCTTGTTCTAGAGCGAGACGCTGCAAGATCCTTGCATATTCTTCAAGATCAGGCATAGGAGCCAAATATTCTTCTTCATCAACTCTTTGTGGCTCAACATTGTTGATTTCCACTGGAGCAATGAGGGGTGCTGGTTCAACAACATTTTTTTGTACAGCCTCTTGGTCTTCTTCATCATCAGACCAGGATCCTTGTGGCTGCAGGGGGTTATACCAGATTACTTGCATAAGATGAGTCTCAGGAACCCATTCTTTATCGGAGAGATATTCTCCTGTTTCAAGGGACTCCTCCCACTCGTCTGTGTAGTTGGATTCGAATCCATCATCGGTGTCGCGGGACTCGTAATGGAGAATCCAACTACCGAATTGTAAGAGTATGATGCCTCCTGCGTGGCTTCTTTGAATTGAAATGGCATGAAATCACTGAGAGTGAATTTTCTTGCCCCCTTTGAAGCCTCTGGAAGGGATGTTTTTATTGCCTCCAGTGAAGCGGTAGAGGAAGCCTCTGCCTTTTCTTTGACTTCTTGTTTTGGCTGGGTCTTCTCTTGCTGTTTGAGCTTGAGGAGATATTTCCTAGCCTGCCTTCGCTGTAGGCTTTGTTTTCACGACCTCCCAATTTTCATCTTCCAGGAGATCGGGATGTACCCATATGGGTTGTCCGTCTGGTGTCGGGTAAGGAACCAGTTCCTCGGACGCTTGGATTGAGTTTATCACCTTGAAGGAAGTAGTGCTCTTTTTCTTCGGTGATTTTGATGTTTGTCCACATGTCACCATGTTGACGGAGGCAGACCCATAGTTTTTGTCAAAAGTGATGACTCCGTTTTTCCACATCTCGTTTATTTTCACCCTCACAGCGAAGCATTGATTGAGAGGATGCGAGATCATCTGATGGTATGGACAGTACCGAGGATCGTTGGTTTTGCCAACATACCCAGTCTTTTTGGTTCAGGCAAGGTAAGCTTGCCGTTTGCCACAAGAGCCCCGAAGATTTCATCAACATCTTCATCAAATGGGTATTTCTTCTCTACTCATTCTTTGAAAGCATCAGAGAGTTCGGGTCTCTTACCAGCGGCTTTGTTTTCTGCTTTCTTTGGTGGCTGAGGAGCTGACTTGGTCTGCACATTGAGGACCTCTTTTTTCTTTGGTTTTGAGGTTGCAATGGCGGTTGGCTATTTTCTTGATGATTTCTGACCGTTGAGGTCTTTAATCACCGTTTCAGCTTCCATGGAAGCTTCTAGGAATCCTCCCAGGTTCTTTGATTTGTTGCCGATGATCATGGAGCGGATTCTGGTTCTCATGTTGTTTCGGCAGATGTCGACTAGCGACGCTTGTGGCAATACATCAGAGCATTTGTATGCCATTGTTTTCCACTTATGAATGAAGTCATATGTTTACTCATTCTCCCCCTGTTTTAGGCTGCACAGCTGAGCCATAGTAGCGGGATGATCCTCACCTTTGAAGTGAGTCAAGAAACGTGTCTCTAGCATGGCCCAGTTTTGGATGGAGTCCTCCGGCAGAGTGGAGTACCAATCGAAGGCCGTACCTTTTAGGGTAATTATAAAGAGGCGGATCTTGAGTGCATCTTGATCCACGATAGCTCCCGTCAGCATCTTGAAGTGGATCACGTGCTGTCTGGCTGATCCTTTCCCCGTATATGTTTGGAGAGTAGGATGCTTGAATTTTGTGGGGAACGGGACCGAGTCCATCCATAAGGGATATGGTGGCTTGATCCCATGCTCCTTGAGTATATCCTCTTCTTTTGCTTTAGCGAGGATACTGTCTACGTCCTTTTTGGTAAGGGCGCGTGACTCATTTTCTTCTCCATTTACCTCATCGTCTTGATGATTCGGAGGAGGTTCATTGTTCGCCTGATTTTGGAAGGCGAGGAGAAGGTTTTCCATCAGAGTTTCAATCCTCTGCTGGCCTTGTTCCAACTGCTGGATGCGTGTGTCTGCTGGTTCTCCTTCTCCAAGAGTGAGATCCTCATTCATTTTCAAACATTGATCATTAGCAAGCATCGATTGGGCATCTCCCGAATCGAATTTCAATGTCAGAAGGCTGCACTGTTCATCTTCTTGGCTGCTGTGCGTGACTGATTCCCTCTCCAAAACGTGAGGACGCTCTGTGCAAACTTCTCCAAGATCCTAAGAGATCTACTGAGCTTCAGCCAAGTCTCCCAAGCCCTCAAAAATCGTGGTCAGTCTCTCCAAGCTGTTGTGCTCCATTTTGAGAAACCCAACCACATGTGTCTCATTCAGATTTGATCATCTGTCCTTGTTCCCCTTCCAAGGTTGATTCAGGTAACATTGAATTCAATCTTCCTAAAATCTTAATCCACAATCATTCTCAAAAAAAAAATTTTCAAATCCTTCTATCATATCCACACTGTGCACACCAAGTACCTGTGATAATGCCTCCTAGAACTAAGAAGGCCACTCCTAGGCGCCCTATAAAAATGGGGAAGGCCACAGCCTCTTCTAGCAGACCTATAGAAGACAGTGGGAATGAAAGCTCATCTCCATCAGCCCCTCCTCCTTCAACCAATTTGAGACTTGACTCAAATATCTTACAAAGTCTTCAAAGGAGGAATGTTGTAGTTGAGAGAAGGACTATCGTGGAAAAGATTTCTTCCATGGGTTTCAACTTGAGCAATGTGCTTGGTCAAGTGGGGTGGGAGAGGATACTTTTGTGGGGTGATATTGCATACCCTTCAATAGTTAAATTCTTGTATGCATCTATCACAAGCACAAATGACTCTGTCAATGCTTGTTCTTTTACCATTTCCTTTATGGATAGAGATGAAGTATTCACACCTCAAAGGATAGGACTGATAATGGGGATTCCTTGTACTCCTACGGGAGTAACATATGTGAGTGACACACCTTCGGAGGATGAGAGGATCAAAGCCACCATTGACATATGTGGCTTCAACTGTCAATGGGATCAAAAGAAACACCATCTAACCATTAGTTCCCTAACTCCAATCAATAGGATTATTCACAATCTTTTCACTTACAATGTGTATCCTAGAGGTGCAAATAGGACTGAGCTTACAGCTTTCATGGTTAGTATCCTGTCTAAGGTAGTAACTGGCACTCCCATTTGTCTACCCTCTCTCATTTGCCATACAATTATCAAATTTCGAAACTCATTGGCACAAAAGAATGCCATTCCGTATGGGTATCTGATGACTCAGATTGCTCTTCAGTTTCGTATTCCTGTACCTACTGGAGAAAGCTCCATTTTCAAAGCTCCATTTTTCGTAACCAATCTGAATCAAATGAATCTCATCCCAAATCCTCACATCCCCATAGCAGAAGATCCTCCCCTGGCACAAGAGCCTCCTTTAAGACAAGAGATACCAAGATCTCCAGCTCCTCCTGCTCAGGCTTCATCTTCAAGGCAGACCGCTGGTCCTTCTACCCCTGGCACATCTTCTGATTGGCAAGCAGCCGTGGAAAGAGATATAGCTTACTTGAAGAAGAAACAGAAGAAACAATCAAAGACAATGAGCAAAATGTTCAAGTACCTCTCCAAGATCTCAAAGAGCTGTAGAAGAGATGACGTCGCTAGATCACCATCTCCATCTCCTCCATCTCCAGAGTCTGACTAGGATTTTACTTTCCCTTTTACCACATTTTGTGTTTCAATTGGTGTATTAATGGTGGTGTGCTTTTGTATTGGGAAAAAGGCTGGATAATCAGTTTAGACTTTGTCATTTAAACTTCTATTTTCAGTTAATGCATGGTTATGTTTTATGTCTATGTCATTTGTTAAAGTGTAAGACTTTTTGAATCTTTATATATTGAATGACATCTTTTGATCCATGTGTCATCTACATAAAATATCTTTGTTGTTGTTGTTTCTTTCCTTCACATTGAAGATATCAAAATTATGCTATGAGAAAGGTATATGTTTGCATGAGTATTGTTTGCAGACTATTTAGCAATTTGATGTCAATGGGGGAGAAGAAGAAGAAACATAAAGACTAAGTGGGAAATGAAGACTAAAGAAGATAAAGAGGAGTTGAAGCAAGGACACCATTGCAAGAACAATGGGGGAGAGCAAAGACATTGGGGGAGAAAAGAAGGAGCAGATAATGAACAATGGGGGAGAGCAAGAACATTGGGGGAGCTGAAGTAAGAAGAAGTGGAGTGGACAAATGGTGATGAGTTGATAGTTTTAATGAGTGGGTGAGTGTTAGTTGCCATCAAATTGCAAAGGGGGAGATTGTTAGACCCTAAGTATTTGCAATTTGATGTCTTGCATTTGCATAACAGTCATATCATCAGGTTCATTTCCATTCCGCGTATTTCTTCTTGAAAATCATCTTTTAACTCAACCTACTCATGTTTTGATTTAAAACTTCTTTTTGGTTGATTTGAACCTTGAATTTAATCATGTTTTTCTTAATGAAAACAATGCAAAAGGACACCCTTCAAATCTGAGTTTTTAATCATGTCAAAAAGTTCATTTCTCAAAACTTCAGATATTCAGAAAATTGATCTGACCAGTCTGTCGGTCAAGCCATCGGTCCCCATCGGTCGACCCACAAGTGGATCAAGGTGAACCGATAACTCCATCGGTTCTCATCGGTCAGCCTATCGGTTCATATCGGTCCACCGATAGTGCATAAAATCTCAGACCGAGACTCATCGGTTCCAAAAACAGACAGCACCTTTTTTGATGATCAGTGTGCTATCGGCTCGGCTGTCGGTTCCTCATCGGTCAACCGATGAAGGCCGGTCAACCGACGAATGCAAAAGGGTCAGGAGAATTTTAAAAAATATGACCGTTGAATATGACCGTTGAGCCATCGGTCAACCGATAGCTAGTTATCGGTTGACCGACAGCCATCCGTTGAACCACTTTTTCTATAAAAAGAAAGTTCATTCCAAGAGAGAAAAGAGGGGAAATAGAGGCCATTGTTGTTGTTTTTGATGCTTAAGCAAAAGGAATGAACTAAGGAAGCTTGTGTGGTCAAAAGGAAAGGCTAAAGCTTGATCTCAAGAATTTAAACTCTAGTAAGCTTTAATTTCCTTACTCATATGTTTTATGCTTTGTCTAAACTATTGGTAAATGTTTTTAAGCATATAAACTATGATGTGTTGAATCCTCTACTTCCTTAATCTTTGATTTAAGTCAGAAGATTCTTCACCTTGATTTCAAAACAAGTTTGTTTTATAAACTTTGTTAATCATGCATTGTCAAAATCTTTGATGTCATGATCCATTAACATGTTTTGAATCTTTCCTTGTTGTTTTCATTCATTTAAACCTTTGTTGAATTAATTTGGTTTTGAAAACAACATTGCACATGCATCACATGTTTTAGACTACATTGTTTCATACAACTTGTGAACCCTTGTTTTTCATATCTTCTACAAGTTTGTGGTTGGTACATGTGATTTGCATATTACTTCAATCATACCTTTTTATGTGCATTAAACTTTTAAATGCTTTTAGCATAAATTGATTAAGCCTTCATTTTCAACTTGATTGAAGTATTCACTCACACACTTCATGAGCATTCATCTTAGCATTACTTATAGTGTTGTGTGAGTTAGCTTTTCATTTTCACTTTCGCCTAATTAGAGGCGATTTCAATTGAGCTTAATTGTAATCTCTTAGAGTGTTTTGTGAAAACACTTTCTTTGAGAGAAATCATTTGATTGTAAGGTTATTGCTTAGCCATATAAAAGCATAGTGTAAGGGTTGTTGTTTAGCCTAGAAAAACATCATTGTAAAGGTTATTGCTTATCCTTGGAAAGCATGTTGTAGAGGTTATTGCTTAGCCTTTTGAAAAGCACAATAGTGGAAATCCGGTGGGGTGTTGGATACACAAGCCGGTAGTGGATGTAGGCATTGAGGCCGAACCACTATAAATCCTTGTGTTATGGTGATTGGGTTGTGGTGATTGATTTGTTTCTTTTCCGCATCTATTGTCATAATCATCACATGTGACTGGTTTATTTTAAAGAAATTAAAATTGGTCATAATTAGTCAATAAGTGTAGATCACCCTATTCACCCCCCCCCCCCCCCCCTCTAGGGTTAAGATCCCGGACTTTCAATTGGTATCAGAGCAGGGTTACTCTATTTAGGGCTTAAACACCCGGAGTTGATCCTCTCTATCTAGATCCTTGAGTTAGAACCCTATTAGTGTGCTTCCATGAAAATCATTAGAATGGATTCCACTACTTTAGATTGTGTAGACACTTGTGTAGATTCTTCTAAATCCCTTCTTCTTCCATCTATTGGAGATACAAACTTTGGAATTAATGAATCCCAAGATGAATTAAAAGAAGAAGAAAATGAATATGAAGATGACCTTCAACATGCTTATAATGAACTATATACATTGTTCCTAAAGCTTGATAAGAACAACAAAAGTTTGAAAGAAGAATCTAAAAGATTAAACAAGGAAATTGACACTTCAAAAGATGAACTTAGAGAGAAAGAAGAATTAATTCAATGCCTAGACTCTAAGTTTATGATCACTTTGCACAACCTATCAAAAGCTCAAGATGAACTAAATGAAATAAAATTAAGTCATAATGAGCTACATAAAGAAAATGTAAATCTAAGAGATACATTAAAAAGACAAGATGAGAACATTATCCATTTAGAATCCAAATTGAAAATTTCTAAAGATAATTTGTTAAATCTTCAAGATGAATTAAATGCATCTAAGAGAAGTTGTGAAGGACTTACCAAAGAAAACTCAACTCTAAGTGATCACATAAAAAATCAAGTTGAAGACATTGTCAACCTTGAATCCAAGTTAATAACCACTAAAGAAAATTTATCCAATACTCAAAGTAATATAAAAACTTTACAACTTGGATCTAATGTCAATGAACTCAAACTTGAATTAAAACTTGCTTATGAAAAGATAAACAAGTTTAATGGAATTGGAATTGAACTTACAAAAGTTAAACTTGAAAATTCAATTCTTAAAAATCAAGTCACTCAACTTGAAACTCACAAACAAAAGTATGAGTGCAAATTTACCCAAGGAGAAGAGAAATTTGAAAAATTATTTAGACTGGGTAAATCACAAAGAGATAGGACGGGTCTTGGATTCAATAAGTATATTACACATGACCCAAATTTCACCAACACATTTGTGAGAGGTGAGTCCTCATTCTCATGCACTCAATTTCCATTGCCCAAAACAAAATGTCATTATTGTGGTAATGAAGGGCATTTCAAATTTGAGTGCAAATTAAGAAAAAGTCATTTGTCCAATTCCATCTATGAACCTAAAAGTGGAAAATCTAATTCTATGATGGCTAAGGCATCTAAATCAAAGGGAGACTCTAGAAAGTTCAAACAAGTCAAACCATTTCAACAAGAGTCTTCAAAGATAGATTTTAAAAAGACTAAACAAGAAAAGGTTGGTCAAAATAAATCTATCAATAAGAAACCTCACACCTTCCCTCCATTGACCTTGGAAATGAAAGAACTTTTGAAAAAGGTTGAAAGATTAACATTAAAATTCAAAAGACAAAAAGAGGGAGGAAAAGTTAAAAGAAATAAGAAGAATAAAAAGAAAGTTGAACACCAACTATCAAAGACTAATCATCAATCTAATTTTAAAACTGTCAAACCTCAAAGATATGATGTCAAGTCTAAAAGAAACCTACATTTATCTCCCATAGTTGGTGAAATCTCAACCATAGGCTCAAAGCCTCAAAACCTTAGATGGATACCTAAGGTTAGGCTATTAGAAAAATACTAAGGCCTTCTAATTAGATTAGACCAACTCACTCTTTTAAGTTACATGTCTAGTTGGTCCTAAGTCTATATGGTTCAATCTTTTTGGGTACTCTCTATATGTTTAGAATTTCAAATTGGTTTTAAATTAATTTTTGAAAACACAATTTTGAACCCAAAAGGTACTTGATATGAAAATGCATGTGTTTGATTAATTTAAATCAAAATTTTGATGATCTAAAAATTGTTCTTCATAAGTTAAATCAATCATAAAACACACTAAGCAATGATCATTAGCTAAGAAGGCTAATTCAGTGGATTAGCCCATTTTTCTACATCTATCGGTCGACCGATACTTAAGTCATCGGTGGACCGATGAAGCAGGGCTTCGATTAAAAACCCTGCGCGCAGAAAAATCCCTTTCTGTTCTGTTTTTTCCTGCTTCGTCTCCAAAGCCCTAGGTTGCTGTGTCTGCTGGTTCTCCTTCTCCAAGAGTGAGATCCTCATTCATTTTCAAACATTGATCATTAGCAAGCATCGATTGGGCATCTTCCGAATCGGATTTCAATGTCAGAAGGCTGCACTGTTCATCTTCTTGGCTGCTGTGCGTGACTGATTCCCTCTCCAAAACGTGAGGACGCTCTGTGCAAACTTCTCCAAGATCCTAAGAGATCTACTGAGCTTCAGCCAAGTCTCCCAAGCCCTCAAAAATCGTGGTCAGTCTCTCCAAGCTGTTGTGCTCCATTTTGAGAAACCCAACCACATGTGTCTCATTCAGATTTGATCATCTGTCCTTGTTCCCCTTCCAAGGTTGATTCAGGTAACATTGAATTCAATCTTCCTAAAATCTTAGTCCACAATCATTCTCAAAAAAAAAATTTCAAATCCTTCTATCATATCCACACTGTGCACACCAAGTACCTGTGATAATGCCTCCTAGAACTAAGAAGGCCACTCCTAGGCGCCCTATAAAAATGGGGAAGGCCACAGCCTCTTCTAGCAGACCTATAGAAGACAGTGGGAATGAAAGCTCATCTCCATCACCCCCTCCTCCTTCAACCAATTTGAGACTTGACTCAAATATCTTACAAAGTCTTCAAAGGAGGAATGTTGTAGTTGAGAGAAGGACTATCGTGGAAAAGATTTCTTCCATGGGTTTCAACTTGAGCAATGTGCTTGGTCAAGTGGGGTGGGAGAGGATACTTTTGTGGGGTGATATTGCATACCCTTCAATAGTTAAATTCTTGTATGCATCTATCACAAGCACAAATGACTCTGTCAATGCTTGTTCTTTTACCATTTCCTTTATGGATAGAGATGAAGTATTCACACCTCAAAGGATAGGACTGATAATGGGGATTCCTTGTACTCCTACGGGAGTAACATATGTGAGTGACACACCTTCGGAGGATGAGAGGATCAAAGCCACCATTGACATATGTGGCTTCAACTGTCAATGGGATCAAAAGAAACACCATCTAACCATTAGTTCCCTAACTCCAATCAATAGGATTATTCACAATCTTTTCACTTACAATGTGTATCCTAGAGGTGGAAATAGGACTGAGCTTACAGCTTTCATGGTTAGTATCCTGTCTAAGGTAGTAACTGGCACTCCCATTTGTCTACCCTCTCTCATTTGCCATACAATTATCAAATTTCGAAACTCATTGGCACAAAAGAATGCCATTCCGTATGGGTATCTGATGACTCAGATTGCTCTTCAGTTTCGTATTCCTGTACCTACTGGAGAAAGCTCCATTTTCAAAGCTCCATTTTCCG
The DNA here is from genome assembly GCA_012931725.1 of Litsea cubeba. Taxonomy (NCBI): domain Eukaryota; kingdom Viridiplantae; phylum Streptophyta; class Magnoliopsida; order Laurales; family Lauraceae; genus Litsea; species Litsea cubeba. Next base: position 34,992,462 of record CM022950.1, read on the forward strand.
TAACCAATCTGAATCAAATGAATCTCATCCCAAATCCTCACATCCCCATAGCAGAAGATCCTCCCCTGGCACAAGAGCCTCCTTTAAGACAAGAGATACCAAGATCTCCAGCTCCTCCTGCTCAGGCTTCATCTTCAAGGCAGACTGCTGGTCCTTCTACCCCTGGCACATCTTCTGATTGGCAAGCAGCCGTGGAAAGAGATATAGCTTACTTGAAGAAGAAACAGAAGAAACAATCAAAGACAATGAGCAAAATGTTCAAGTACCTCTCCAAGATCTCAAAGAGCTGTAGAAGAGATGACGTCGCTAGATCACCATCTCCATCTCCTCCATCTCCAGAGTCTGACTAGGATTTTACTTTCCCTTTTACCACATTTTGTGTTTCAATTGGTGTATTAATGGTGGTGTGCTTTTGTATTGGGAAAAAGGCTGGATAATCAGTTTAGACTTTGTCATTTAAACTTCTATTTTCAGTTAATGCATGGTTATGTTTTATGTCTATGTCATTTGTTAAAGTGTAAGACTTTTGAATCTTTATATATTGAATGACATCTTTTGATCCATGTGTCATCTACATAAAATATCTTTGTTGTTGTTGTTTCTTTCCTTCACATTGAAGATATCAAAATTATGCTATGAGAAAGGTATATGTTTGCATGAGTATTGTTTGCAGACTATTTAGCAATTTGATGTCAATGGGGGAGAAGAAGAAGAAACATAAAGACTAAGTGGGAAATGAAGACTAAAGAAGATAAAGAGGAGTTGAAGCAAGGACACCATTGCAAGAACAATGGGGGAGAGCAAAGACATTGGGGGAGAAAAGAAGGAGCAGATAATGAACAATGGGGGAGAGCAAGAACATTGGGGGAGCTGAAGTAAGAAGAAGTGGAGTGGACAAATGGTGATGAGTTGATAGTTTTAATGAGTGGGTGAGTGTTAGTTGCCATCAAATTGCAAAGGGGGAGATTGTTAGACCCTAAGTATTTGCAATTTGATGTCTTGCATTTGCATAACAGTCATATCATCAGGTTCATTTCCATTCCGCGTATTTCTTCTTGAAAATCATCTTTTAACTCAACCTACTCATGTTTTGATTTAAAACTTCTTTTTGGTTGATTTGAACCTTGAATTTAATCATGTTTTTCTTAATGAAAACAATGCAAAAGGACACCCTTCAAATCTGAGTTTTTAATCATGTCAAAAAGTTCATTTCTCAAAACTTCAGATATTCAGAAAATTGACCTGACCAGTCTGTCGGTCAAGCCATCGGTCCCCATCGGTCGACCCACAAGTGGATCAAGGTGAACCGATAACTCCATCGGTTCTCATCGGTCAGCCTATCGGTTCATATCGGTCCATCGATAGTGCATAAAATCTCGGACCGAGACTCATCGGTTCCAAAAACAGACAGCACCTTTTTTGATGATCAGTGTGCTATCGGCTCGGCTGTCGGTTCCTCATCGGTCAACCGATGAAGGCCGGTCAACCGACGAATGCAAAAGGGTCAGGAGAACTTTAAAAAATATGACCGTTGAATATGACCGTTGAGCCATCGGTCAACCGATAGCTAGTTATCGGTTGACCGACAGCCATCCGTTGAACCACTTTTTCTATAAAAAGCAAGTTCATTCCAAGAGAGTAAAGAGGGGAAATAGAGGCCATTGTTGGTGTTTTTGATGCTTAAGCAAAAGGAATGAACTAAGGAAGCTTGTGTGGTCAAAAGGAAAGGCTAAAGCTTGATCTCAAGAATTTAAACTCTAGTAAGCTTTAATTTCCTTACTCATATGTTTTATGCTTTGTCTAAACTATTGGTAAATGTTTTTAAGCATATAAACTATGATGTGTTGAATCCTCTACTTCCTTAATCTTTGATTTAAGTCAGAAGATTCTTCACCTTGATTTCAAAACAAGTTTGTTTTATAAACTTTGTTAATCATGCATTGTCAAAATCTTTGATGTCATGATCCATTAACATGTTTTGAATCTTTCCTTGTTGTTTTCATTCATTTAAACCTTTGTTGAATTAATTTGGTTTTGAAAACAACATTGCACATGCATCACATGTTTTAGACTACATTGTTTCATACAACTTGTGAACCCTTGTTTTTCATATCTTCTACAAGTTTGTGGTTGGTACATGTGATTTGCATATTACTTCAATCATACCTTTTTATGTGCATTAAACTTTTAAATGCTTTTAGCATAAATTGATTAAGCCTTCATTTTCAACTTGATTGAAGTATTCACTCACACACTTCATGAGCATTCATCTTAGCATTACTTATAGTGTTGTGTGAGTTAGCTTTTCATTTTCACTTTCGCCTAATTAGAGGCGATTTCAATTGAGCTTAATTGTAATCTCTTAGAGTGTTTTGTGAAAACACTTTCTTTGAGAGAAATCATTTGATTGTAAGGTTATTGCTTAGCCATATAAAAGCATAGTGTAAGGGTTGTTGTTTAGCCTAGAAAAACATCATTGTAAAGGTTATTGCTTATCCTTGGAAAGCATGTTGTAGAGGTTATTGCTTAGCCTTTTGAAAAGCACAATAGTGGAAATCCGGTGGGGTGTTGGATACACAAGCCGGTAGTGGATGTAGGCATTGAGGCCGAACCACTATAAATCCTTGTGTTATGGTGATTGGGTTATGGTGATTGATTTGTTTCTTTTCCGCATCTATTGTCATAATCATCACATGTGACTGGTTTATTTTAAAGAAATTAAAATTGGTCATAATTAGTCAATAAGTGTAGATCACCCTATTCACCCCCCCTCTAGGGTTAAGATCCCGGACTTTCAGGAGTTAGGTTGGAGATGGGTCTCTCCTCTTTCATGTAGGCAAGAGGGTAGAACTGGTTCTCCTTGAGTGGGGCCAGGAATGCTGGCTTGGTGGATGATTGGGACCTTCTTTGTTTTGGTGAAGGTCTTGGGGACCAAGTCTTGGGATAGACCTGGTCGTTTAAGGGTTAAGGCTTCGTGGGGCTGCCACGGGCTTCGGGCCTTCTGGTGCTCGCCTTTGGTGTCACGGTAGTGACACGTTGAGAGGCGAGTTTCTGCTTCTTGGAAGGAGCAGTTTGTTCTTCGGGAAGTGGGAATGGTCCCAGCGTCCCAAAGACGATAGTCCGGGGAGTCGAGGTCGACCTGGAGTTAAGCTAGTTGACGAGGGAGTTGACGCTTCGGCAGCTGATGGGCGCTTGTAGGTGCACGTAGTTTGCTTCTGTTGAAGCATAAGTTGGTGCTTATTCTCGTCGAAGGTAATGGTTAGTGAAGCTGCCATTGTTAGTTTTCGAAAAGTTTCTGAAACAAGACCACATCCATTAGTAATCACAAGAATATAATGATCATAAATGGGAAGTTCTATGGTTTTTTCTTTTCAAATTGCTCGAGGAAGATGACCCAAGCGCCATTGTTAGTTTTCGAAAAGTTTCTGAAACAAGACCACATCCATTAGTAATCACAAGAATATAATGATCATAAATGGGAAGTTCTATGGTTTTGTCTTTTCAAATTGCTCGAGGAAGATGACCCAAGCAATATGAACAAGGCAGAAAGCCATAGAGGGTACAATTGTTCTGATCGCAGGTATGGTAAGCCCAGAATGAGCGTCCCAGTGACTGCTAGAAGCAATTGTGAACTTAAATTCAACTTATCGAGAAGCAGAGCTTGCTCGAGGTAAGAAGAATATAAAGTTGGAGTTACAAATGTGCCGGTCGCGAATACAGTAAACCCTGAAAGGGCGTACTAGTACTGCTAGACACAAATGTTTGGAGACCGCATCCATGAGATGAGATTCCCTATTTTGAAAGGTCAAGATTGGATTCATCAAAGAGAGCAGATGGTATTCCAATCCAAATACGGTCTCAGCGATTTCTGCGAGCGCCAGTACTCAGAAGGAAATGAACCATAATTTCTCGGATCTGAATCCAAAAATGACGAGTTGTTTTTTTTTTTTTTTTTGAAAGGCCAATATCGGGTTCATCTAAGAGAGCAAAAGGCACTCCAATCTGAACACGGGCTCAGCGATTTCGGCGAGCGCCAGTGCTCAGAAAGGAGGAGACCAAAATTTCTCCAATCTAAACCCAAAATGACGGAAGTTTTATTTTTATTTATTTATTTATTTAATTTAATTTTTTTAAGTTTTATTTTTGAAAATTTTTTTTTTTTTTTTTTTATTTTAAAATTTTTATTTGGAAAAATTTTATTTAAAAGACGAGAGAGTACACATAGGCCTCCTAACCCGGTCTTATGAAATCTTAATTGATAGAATTGCCCCCAGGTAAGGGTAGGATTACTTAATGAACCCGTTTGGAGGACCCTTGCCTAGAACAGTCAAGCTGTCTCCACACTCTGGACAAGGCTTTTCTTGAATCAACCATGATCAAAGAACGCAGTTGGTTTAACCTTAGTGTTCTATGTCTTCTTTTATATATATATATATATATTTTATCTTTAATGAACTCATCGAAGAGAAACGATGGCCCAAAACCTTAGTCGAACAGGCTCAACATTTCTGCAAGCACGATGAACGATTGGAAAGGATCAAGGTTTCTCAATTTTGAATCCAAAATGAAAAGTCTGATTTTTTGTTTTTTTGTTTTTTTTTTCTAATGAACTCATCGAAGAGAAACGATGGCCCAAAACCTTAGTCGAACAGGCTCAACATTTCTGTAAGCACGATGAACGATAGGAAATGATCAAGGTTTCTCAATTTTGAATCCAAAATGAAAAATCTGATTTTTTGTTGTTTTTTTTTAATGAACTCATCGAAGAGAAACGATGGCCCAAAACCTTAGTCGAACAGGCTCAACATTTCTGCAAGCACGATGATCGATAGGAAAGGATCAAGGTTTCTCAATTTTGAATCCAAAATGAAAAATTCGATTTTTTTTTATTTTTTTTTTCTAATGAACTCATCAAAGAGAAACGATGACCCAAAACCTTAGTCGAACAGGCTCAACATTTCTGCAAGCACGATGAACGATAGGAAAGGATCAAGGTTTCTCAATTTTGAATCCAAAATGAAAAATCCAATTTTTTGTTTTTTTGTTTTTTTTTGTTTTTTTCAATGAACTCATCGAAGATAAACGATGGCCCAAAACCTTAGTCTAACAGGCTCAACATTTCTGCAAGCACGATGAACGATAGGAAAGGATCAAGGTTTCTCAATTTTGAATCTGAAATGAAAAATCCGATTTTTTGTTTTTTTGTTTTTTTTCTAATGAACTCATCGAAGAGAAACGATGGCCCAAAACCTTAGTTGAACAGGCTCAATATTTCTGCAAGCACGATGAACGATAGGAAAGGATCAAGGTTTCTCAATTTTGAATCCAAAATGAAAAATCGGATTTTTTGTTTTTTTGTTTTTTTTTTCTAATGAACTCATCGAAGAGAAACGATGTCCCAAAACCTTAGTCGAACAGGCTCAACATTTCTGCAAGCACGATGAACGATAGGAAAGGATCAAGGTTTCTCAATTTTGAATCCAAAATGAAAAATCTGATTTTTTTTATTGAAAAGAGAACGAGTGAAAATAAATTCAAAGAATTAGAAATTTCCAAAAAATCTCATCTCATTTTTTTTAGATGTGGAATCCAACATAGGCCACCAATTAGAAAGTAGCTAAGGAATCAAGAAAAGAAGTATAAGCATAGAGCAATAGATATGATATGCAAATATTTCATTTCTAGCATCGTGTTCTCAAATGAACGAGTCCCACCGGGTGTGCCAGCTTGATGGACCAGCGCATTCTGCTCGGTTCTACCGAGATCGGCAGACGTGGGAGTCCGTTTGGGTCCGACCCTTTCATAACCGGGGGGCAGAGGCGTGCATCAACATTTCTTTTGTGTGGGTGTGCCAGATTTTCTATTTTACTTAGAATTGCAAGTGGTGATCCGGAGATCAACCTTCACAAGTAAAAAAGGAAATCAACTTCTCTCAAGTTTTCCATTGCACATATATTTAAGAAAAGAGACATTTTCTTGATTTGCCGTGAAAGGCGATTTTTTGGCATTTATAGCTGATTTTTGGCGTTTATAGCCGATTTTGGCGTTTATAGCCGATTTACAATCCTTATCAATAATGAAAGACAAGAGTTGTGATTTTTGTTTTCGCGACCCCGGACCGGGATTAGGGAAAAATCCGAATTCGGGATCGGGACGGGGTAATGATGCCGCGCCACGTGCATCTCTTTGGCTAAACCGCACACAGAATTAAAAGAACATTTATCCGTGCACGTGATTTCCCACAGGGTTCCGCGGTGAGGATTATCTTTACACATCATCTCATTAATAACATATCAAACACATTCTCAAGATTGCGGAAGCGTGTAGCAAATCATAATAATGTTATTCCATCCCATAAACAAGACTGGCCTATGATTAACATGACAAGATATCAGAATGAGCAATGGTCATAAGCATATTTCCCCAAAAGTAAAGTTAAGTATATTTACAAAATATCAGTTGATTAATGCCCCAAAATAACGGTCAACAAAGACCATACAACCAAATGAAAGCCAAAAAAAAAATATCATAAGTTCCCAAAATGTATCGTTCTCAAGGCAAGGCCGAATGTCGACATGACATCGTCGGCTTGCCACTCAATCACACGCTGCGGTTCACCGACCGCCTCCTCAGGCTCCTCCTCAATGGCAATAAGCTTGGGACCTGAGTACCAAAATAAATGGATCGGACACGACGGTCTGGCAGGTGGGTGAAAAGATATAACAATAATAAAACAATGATACTATGCAAGAGTTTAGAATACCTGTGTATAAATAATGAATTTCATAAGAGATAATGCATCATTTGTTAAATAGCAACATGAACGATATAAAACAGTAGAGGTACCAAGGATAAGGAACTGTCAAGATGGCAACCACACAAAGCTACATCCTCTCTCACCGAAGTGAAGAGAGCGCATACCCTTACAGGATCATTGACCTCTGTCACACAAGGTGAGGAGGGACAACGATAAATACTATAATATACATATATATACTCCACGGGACCACGGTAGCAAACCGGGTAAAAACTCTGCACATTCCAAACTGCAGCTGACTATCAGGAGGGGAAGGAACCCCAAGTCGGTGGATCAAACCGACGAAGTCGTCCAAGCTCAATGGTGCCGACTCATTGGTCAAATGCGATAAATCAAATCATATGCACAGTAAGAAACAGGGTGCCAAGAGGCACAAAATACACATTCATCTCAAGTTGACATATACAGGTTAGCAAAAGCTAAGCACATCACTTCTAGTACTCTTGGAACAGTCTAGTCATATCATATGGGTTGAAGTCCCAAAATAGGAATTTGGTTGAAAATCGAATACAAGTCATTTTCCATACCTTTACAGGTTAACAATGGGGTTTTTAGAATTGAATCAATGTGAATAGGGCCCCGTATTTCGATCATGATGAAATTTTGGTACTCTTTAAGAGTTAGGGACATTCCGGGTACTTATATACATTGGTCAATCTAGAAAATCTCATAGAATCTCCATGATGAGTTTCCCCCTTGCTCCGAACTTCACGCAATGCCTTACAAGTCCTTAAATAACATTAGGGCTCCAACAATACCTCCCCACTACAACCCATCACAATTTACCCAAATCTTTCATGGGTTCAAATGCATCATTATGGGTTCAATGTCTTTAAATAAGAAGAGAAGGGATAGAGCTGAATTGGACTTGAGTATGGGCTTGAAATGAATCTGGAGAACAGTCCCACAATTCCCTTATTTTGTAGTTCATTTCATTTCAGTCCGATCGATCGGACTCATTGGCTGATCGATCGGTCCTGAAACATTTTCAGTTATTTACAGTCCGATCGATCGGACCTGACGGGCGATCGATCGGTTCTGAAAACGCTCTCAGTTATTTACAGTCCGATCGATCAGACCTGACGGGCGATCGATCGGACAGCGACGAATCTCAACCCATTTGGTTGAATTCCTCTCTTGTCCAACTCCTATCCATTTCCTTTCTTTCCCCTTCTTCCAAACATAACTTCATGAATATTTGGGCTCTTCCTTGACCTCCTCATCTCATCAAATCATCATTCAGAATCAATAATACCAAACTATCAAGCATGATAAACCATTAAAACTATTAATGAAGATAAATCAAGATTTTGTATAAAACATGATAAACACATGAGAATTATTTCATCCACTTGCCTTGGGTCCAATGCAAATCAAATTGAGCGCTAATCACCTCTTAAGCCCACAATCAAACACCTATACAAAAACCCCCAAATCCAAACCCTAGAATATCAAAATCCAAGCAAAATAAAACGAAATCTTCCAATAGACGAAATGGAGCTTCCCTAGTGCTAAACAAACTTGATTCTAAAAGCTTGGAAGGATCACTTGCCTAGAAGTGGTTCAAATAAGAAGAGAAAGCTCACAAGAAGCTCTAATGGTGATGCATGTCTTCATAAATGGTACCAATAGAGAGCTCTTGAAGTGAGGAAGAAGATTGCAAGGTCCATCTCTTGATTTAGCCAAGTTCTTGTGGTGATTTATGGGAAAGGAAGCAAAAAAAAGGCAAGGGAAAACCCTTAGGGCTGGGATTTCTCTTCTCCTCTAGGGTTTTTGCCAGAAATGGGAAAAATGAAGAAGAAGCTCTCTATATATATAGTAAGTGAGGATGGGGCCCACAACTTAAAAGAATTCTCGGGCTCAAAACATGGTCTTCGGGGCTTCAAATGAATTCGGCGAAGAAGACAAAGTTGATCGGCGAAATTTCTAGTTTCCAAAAAGTATATATTTTGCACATTTTGGTGACATTGAAATTGGTGTCCAGATTTTGGGTAAAAAGACCATTTTGCCCTCAAATTGCGAAAAGTCGGGTTTAGGGTCTTCGAATGGAAACGATGTCAACATGAAAGTTGTAGGAATTAACAAGATAAGTCCAATGGGGTTAAAAACACAATTTTTGGAAATCATCGGTAAACCCCCCCCCCCCCCCCCCCCCCAATCTCACACAATTCGTAACAAGAACCCCCAAAGGGTCCCACAAGTAAAGAGGCTCTCCAAATTCCCCAAAGCTATTATAAAAACTATTCTAATCCCCAACTAATCCAAAAACCACTAAACACACTTAAAACTAAAATACAACTTAATTAACTCTAATCGAGGTCTCTCGGGTCGGGGTCTTACATTTGTCTCTTTTGAAAAAATACAAACTACAATGAAAAGCAAGAAAAGGAGGATCTAACTTCTCATGAGATTGTAGGGGACCATTTCAGATTGACGATCGCAAGCCATATGTGGACTTCGCCATCATCCATGCAGATGAGAACAGAGGATGCTATTGATTCGCTTGGCTTGACTATAACTTCAGGTTTTTAGAGGACAAAGACCAAAAGGAGGTCCTATGTCCAATAAAAAACCAAGTAGACGGGCTGAAAAGCCACGTCTAAGCCATTGGAGGCAGATGGAGAAGGCAAGGACCTTAGGGGGGTACCCCCCAAGGGACTTTTGTCACCTTGTAGTGGTGGTCGGTTTAGAACTTCCGCAGAGTTTTCTCTTTCTTTTTCTGGATTTCTGTGTTTTTTTCTTATCTGGGATCTGTCTTGTTTTTCCGATCTGGATTCCTTTGGAGTGCTCTCCTATTTATAGGCTCTTGGAAGCCATTTAGGAGTGTTTATGGGCTTTTATTGTCATTAAGCAGCATAATGGGAGGAGTTACAGTATTTAATTCTTTTATTTTGTAACTCTTTTTTCTTGGCTTCTGATTGGCCGGAGGAGATTGAGGGCATTTAATCGCCTTTAATCGCCATGATGGGAGGAGTTTCATAGTTTAAATGTCATGAATCTCTTGACTTGTAACTCCCGGATGCTTGCTTCTGATTGTGCCATCCAAGGAAATGAATTAATGACTGTAATAAAGCTAGTCAATTAATCGCATTAAGTGGTCGCCGAGCAGTTGAAGAGTCGCGAGTCGTGCCGCGTCTTTTGGGATTCTTCTGTTGATGATCATCGATGGATCTTCATGTAGATCGACATCGGATGACCAAGTAACTTCAGGTATTGGTTGGCCAACAGCGGGTCGGTACCATCTGTCCTGTCAATTTCTCGATCGGTCGGGTAGAAAGCACATTTTTTTTGGTTGACCGGTTGGCAATCAATGTTGATTTCGATGCTCTTGATGATTGGTGTCACGCACCGAAACTGGGCCCTGCAGTGAACCGATCCCGGAGTGCGAAATTTTGGGATAATTTGAAACTTTTTGTTATATTTCCCAAGATCCGCGTGAATGAGGATAATCAAATTCCATCACGATCAGAGTATATTTTCGCGGAAGCTGAATATGGTGTTACGACCCGGAATCCGTGGCCATCGGGTTCCGTGTCGCACGCAACCAATTCCATAAAGCCATCATATAAACAGACTGGCATAAATCATATATCAGAACACACTGAGCTGGTAGTAACAAGACTAATTAATTCCCACATGTTCAAATTACAATTAACAAATGTCTTAATTACAAACCCAAAGAAAAAGGCTACAAAGCCATACAAAAATAACCAACTAAACAGAACTACTACCCCAAAGATTTGATACGAACTCCGGTGCCAAACTTGACATCTAGATGATATCAATGGGCAGCCTCTCACGTCAGACCGGCGGTCCCACTGCCTCCTCTGATCAAACACCTAAAAACAAAAAGAGCGGAATCTGGCACCAAACAAATAGGGGTCAGACACGACGGTCTGGCGAGCAAATAATCAAGTAATATGAACAAAAGAACATATATAAAACCTGATGAAATCATTGTAAAACCAAATGAAGAGTCTAAACAATAATGGCAATAAAGCATGCTAAAACGATCGAAAGACCGAACATAAATGTCAAAGCAAATAAAGAACAGTCTCAGAAGTACGAATATCTCAAAAAGCTAGTAGCCCGCATAAAACATTTAATAGATGGAAATACATTTCAAATCCTGAATAATAGCGACAATATGATAAATGATCGATATCGTAAACATTAACCAAATCAAAGCATAAAGAGTATAAACAACAAGAATCATAAAATAAAGTAATATGCAGATAAAACACTAGCAACCACACATAGCTAAATTCTCCTATACCGAAGTAACAAGAGCAGACAGAAACGTAGCCATTGAACGTGGTACTAGAAATAGGATCAGAACCGTAGCCATACAAATGGGACCGGCAGATCAAAAATCAGAATCGTGGCCATACAAATGGGACCGGCAGATAAAACCGTTGCCATGGTCGGTACAGACAGAATCCAAGCTGCAGCTGGCGGACAGATTAAAGATCCCAAGCCGGGTGATCAGCCCGACAAGGTGACCTAAGCCTAGTGGTGCCTTTAGTTTTCAAAACTCGAACTGATACGAATCAAACCATAATGCTAATCCCTTTGGCTCAGGGGCTCACACTACATAGCTCTGGCCCCGTCTTGCCTCGAGGTTTTATTTTCTAAATCACAGCCTCTTTGGCTCATGGGCTCGCACTACAAAGCTCTGGCCCCGTCTTGCCTCGAGGTTTTTATTTTCAAATACTAGTCTTATCAAAACAATAGTCTCATCGAAGAAATCCCGAATGTGACGAACATACTCCAATCTCTTTTCAAATCGAATCGGAGAAAACATACGAATTTCGATGGTGAACCGTTCGAATACACATCAAAGTAATTTGTATAAAATCATACGGTCAATCCTTTCGAACGTGGAAAGCCACATGATTTTATAGCAAATCATCGATGCAATTCAAATTAGTTTACCAAAGAGTACACATACAAATACAAATACATTTTTCTGACTTGAAATGGAATGGATAGTGGAGAATGACTTAATGCCTTGCCAAGGAACCATCTCAATGCACATTTAACCTTTAAACATTGATTAATAAAGAGCGCGTTTGATGCCAATGAAAATCCATAATATTTAAATGATAAAGTGCGCATTGAGACTCAGACGATTCCCGGGTAATTCCACATACATTCATTCTCACAATGATCCCATTCCCATTTCACAAACTTTCCAAGTATTACAAGAAATCCCAAATCTTTTTAAGACAGGACCATAGTTGGCCTTAAACCGGGCCCAAAACAATCTACTCATTTAGTCCAACACAGCCCTTTAAACATGGCCCAAACAGCTCTTAAAAACAGCCCAAAACTTAGTTTGAATAGCCCACAAAACAGGTTTTAAATCAGCCCCAAAACTAACCTGAACCAGGCCCACAAAACAGACTTTAAATCAGCTCAAAACCAACCTGAACCAGGCCCACAAAACAGACTTCAAATCAACTCAAAACCAACCTGAACCAGGCCCACAAAACAGACTTCAAATCAACTCAAAACCAACCTGAACCAGGCCCACAAAACAGACTTTAAATCAGCTCAAAACTAACCTGAACCAGGCCCACAAAACAGACTTCAAATCAGCTCAAAACCAACCCACAAAACAGACTTTAAATCAGCTCAAAACTAACCTGAACCAGGCCCACAAAACAGACTTTAAATCAGCTCAAAACTAACCTGAACCAGGCCCACAAAACAGACTTTAAATCAGCCCAATATCAGGCCCTAAAATGACCCAATATCAGGTCTTGAAATGGCCCAAAAACTGACTTGAATGGTCCAAGAAATAGGCCCAAAGGACACTCCAAAAACAGGCCCAAAACGGATTTTTAAATGGACCCAGAATTCAGCCTGAATCAGGCCCCCAGGCTGGGCTGGGCTCGCTCGAGCGAACCCAGGCCCGCTCGAGCGAAGCCCAGACAGAGCCTGGGTCGCTCGAGCTACCCAGTGGGTCGCTCGAGCGGACTGGGCTCTGTCCAATCCGGCTCGTGGGGCATTTTCTCCCCTTTTTTCCATACTTTTTGATTCTTTTTCATTCCCAAACCTTCATACATATTCCCTAGATCATTTGGGCCCTTCCTTGACCTTCCAAACTCATCAAATTAGCATTCATTAGCAATCTAATTAACCAAACAAACACTTTTAAATCAAAGCCTTTTCCCTCCATTCTTTGAACACCAACTCTTAACACAAAGAAAGCAAAATTTTCAAATTAACTAAAGTGAAACCAAACCTCCAATACATTATAAGGCAATAGCATAAGAGGAAATCAACAAAACATTGCTTCATTTATTCAAAGTAAATCCATAAATCATGAGGAGATGAGAACTTAACCATGAAATGCCATGAAACCAAACAAGAGAAATGAAACCATCATACTAATTGAAAATTTCCACTTGCCTCAAGCCACAATGAAAGCTAAGATGCTCTTCAAACCATGCTCTAGGGTCTCAAGCTCCCAAAATCACAAAACCCCCAAAATAGCTCATGAATAAACCCTAAAAATCAATACATTGCAAATCTCAAAGAAAGTCTTTGCATATATGAGAAAAATACTCCAAAGGGTTTGGAAAACCAAGACCTCATGAAAAGAAAACCATTGCTAACCTTTGGGTGCTCAAACCAAGAAGAAATGCATGGAAAGGTGGTCTCTCCTAGCTCAAATCTCTTGCAAATGGGTTCTTTAGGAAGCTTGAATGGAGAAGAAGGAGATGGGAAGATCAAATCTCCCTTTAGCATCAAAGAACAAGAGATACATGAGGAGAGAGAAAGGGCTGGGAGAGAAAACCCTAACTCCCCTTTTTGTTGCAGGAAAATGAAGAATGGGAGAGAAGAGAACCCAATGGTGGTTTTATAGAACAAATGGGTTGGGCCCCATGGGCCCCCAATCTTCACAAGGCTGAAATTAACATTTGCGGGCCCCGAACGAAAACGACGAAGAAGACAAAAACGATCAGCGAAATTTCTAATTTCCAAAAAGTATATTTTCCCCAATTTCTGAAATTTTCGAAATTCATGGACAGATTTAGTGAAAATGTCATTTTTGCCCATTTTCCTCGAAAAACGTGATTTCTGAGTATCAAATCAAAATGATCAAAACATGAAAGTTGTCAAACTTCATAAAATAAGTCAAAATACACCAAATTCAGAATTTTTAGAAATTAGAAGTAATTTCTCATAAAAATACATAACATAGGGACCGGGTCAAACCAAAGTCAACGGTCCTCAAAATCTCAAAGGTTATGGAAAAATCCTGTCAAACTCAAAACAAGGTCAAACTAAATCAAATCTCGCTTAAAAAGCTAAACCACGATTAAAACAATACTAAACAAAAGGACTGGGGTCGGGATCTTACATCCTCCCCCCCTTAGAACCCATTTGGTCCTCCAAATGGCTTAAACCAAATCAAATTCGAAAACCCAAAAGACAAACGAAAACACTGACACCCTACTCTGAACCTCGGCAACTGAGATATCTTCTTATCAAACCTGACGTTGAGATGCGTCTGTAAGCAACATTCTGATTCGATTAAATGATTCACACTATTCCACATATCTGCTCGAAAACAAACTTCTCTGACCAAACTGGTGTGCAACAATTCTTCTAAGCATCCTTGGTGTCATCTGTCGTTCCTGCACTGGATCAATTCTTTTACTTATCTCATCAGTCACTGTCGGTCCAAGAACTGCAAATTCTGCCTCTTTCTATCACTTGGAATTTTGTGCCTTAAGTCCTTCAAAGCTGTACACGGTGCTCCCGATGCTTGTACGAAAATGAGATCGTAGACATGTTTCCTCTGAAATAATCTCTTCATCCCGAAAAATTCTGAAATTCCATATGTTTGCTCTTACTATGTTCCTCGAATGCATCATCAGCTTCTGGCCTCCAAGTACACCGTCAATCCTTATTTGTTTTGAAATTACAAACTTCAAATTCTATAGGTCTCCCGTCACTGACTTGGTCTGCTACAACCTAGATGTCATACTGCTATACACCAAATGTTAAACTGCCATAACCTGCTGAGCTGTTCTGTGTCGAAACTTCGCATGGCTTGCCTCTTCAGATTTCACTATTCGAGTCTTCGATCTACCCTTGACATGTAAAGCCGACCTTGGAAATCCAATCTGTGTCAATCCCTGAAGAACTGAAACTTTCAATTCAAGTCTTGAATGATGTTGATTCTCTCGCAGATCCAACTTTGTCCTCAACCGCACTAGTACACATCCGGACATCCATCAACCCTTCACTTCATACACCTCCAAACTCCAACCAAAGGCTATTACAACTCATTCCATTCGATGCAAAACAAATCTTAAAATCTTAAACACGATGACTAACACAATTACTTAGCTAACTCTCATCATTTTAAAACATAGTAGAGACTAAACTTCCAAATTAGCAAATAAAGCTTAAATAAATAAAGTTTATCAAAATTTGAATATGAAACCACATTATTCGTTTTGAAATTCATATTTTCACAACCCAACAAATCATTGAATACTCAACAATTTCAAATTAGGATTTCAAAAATAAATTAAATTCATGTAGTATGACCATACATTAAATTTTATTGAAATCCATTTCCAACCAAACATATACAAAATCTTGAAATCTTTAAGGTTTTAAAATGTAGATGTCAACATTTAAGAGAATTAAAACAAGAGCAAAATTCTAAGGTCATTGTAAAACAACATCTTAAGAAAATTAAATAAAAATCTGAAACACAAAACCCTATGAAAACAAAATCATGTGACTCACGAAAAGAATATAATGACATAGTTTATTTCAAAGATAAGCCTTAAAGAAGAAACAATAATCCATTGTTTAAACACTACATAGATAAATCATAGACATTAAGGAAAACATAACAAAGATGAAAATATCACGAAAATCATTTTAAATATGAAATGGACATCCAAATCACTGAGGTACTCCCTTGCATCTGTACGTTGTCCAACCCAATACCCTATAAGTCGGTAAAGCCCACAACGTTTCCTTTGCTGCCAAAAATTTTCTTAACTACAACTAACCATCCACTTGGTATCCCTGCTGAACCAACTACACCAGCTAAGCTGCAAGTCACGGGAATTCTCAACCAAAACTATGACGAGGTTCATCGAATCCGGGAAATCCCTGAGTTTCTGGCACTAGCTTCTAGTCTTACTAACTAAGAATCACTTCTCCCTTCATAAAATCAACAGCTAATGCGTCTCCTGCAATCCTTCATCTTGGAAAGATGGTCTGAGTTCACCCAATAATCCACATTTACATACCTTGGTACGTTGCATGGTGATCCTTGATTAGCCGAAAGGGGGTCTTCGAATACTGCTTAAGTCCTACTTTGGCTGGCAAACACACATGTTTTCTCTCATTAACCACAATGAAGATGCTGAAGGCTGAAAGTCTGCTGATGTTCTCCGAAAACAACATACTGAATCCACGAGGTTCTCAGTCTCCGACACAAGCACAGACAAAAGACACCGAACAAGAGTGTGGAGACATTAAATTCTCCACTACTAAGGAGGAAATTTGGTCACCCAAATCTCCCAACAACATAACTAAAAGAAAAGACAAGCAAAATCTCCCGAACTGAAAGAAAAGCCGACTCAAGTCCAAATAAACAAGGACACAAGAAAACAAATCGACACAATCTAACGAATCCTCACCACACGTCTTAATGTCTCTAGAGTATTTTATTTCCTAGAAACTAACCAGCTCTGATACCAAACCTGTCACGCCCCGAAACCGGGCCCTGCAGTGAACCGATCCCGGAGTGCGAAATTTTGGGATAATTTGAAACTTTTTGTTATATTTCCCAAGATCCGCGTGAATGAGGATAATCAAATTCCATCACGATCAGAGTATATTTTCGCGGAAGCTGAATATGGTGTTACGACCCGGAATCCGTGGCCATCGGGTTCCGTGTCGCACGCAACCAATTCCATAAAGCCATCATATAAACAGACTGGCATAAATCATATATCAGAGCACACTGAGCTGGTAGTAACAAGACTAATTAATTCCCACATGTTCAAATTACAATTAACAAATGTCTTAATTACAAACCCAAAGAAAAAGGCTACAAAGCCATACAAAAATAACCAACTAAACAGAACTACTACCCCAAAGATTTGATACGAACTCCGGTGCCAAACTTGACATCTAGATGATATCAATGGGCAGCCTCTCACGTCAAACCGGCGGTCCCACCGCCTCCTCTGATCAAACACCTAAAAACAAAAAGAGCGGAATCTGGCACCAAACAAATAGGGGTCAGACACGACGGTCTGGCGAGCAAATAATCAAGTAATATGAACAAAAGAACATATATAAAACCTGATGAAATCATTGTAAAACCAAATGAAGAGTCTAAACAATAATGGCAATAAAGCATGCTAAAACGATCGAAAGACCGAACATAAATGTCAAAGCAAATAAAGAACAGTCTCAGAAGTACGAATATCTCAAAAAGCTAGTAGCCCGCATAAAACATTTAATAGATGGAAATACATTTCAAATCCTGAATAATAGCGACAATATGATAAATGATCGATATCGTAAACATTAACCAAATCAAAGCATAAAGAGTATAAACAACAAGAATCATAAAATAAAGTAATATGCAGATAAAACACTGGCAACCACACATAGCTAAATTCTCCTATTACCGAAGTAACAAGAGCAGACAGAAACGTAGCCACTGAACGTGGTACTAGAAATAGGATCAGAACCGTAGCCATACAAATGGGACCGGCAGATCAAAAATCAGAATCGTGGCCATACAAATGGGACCGGCAGATAAAACCGTTGCCATGGTCGGTACAGACAGAATCCAAGCTGCAGCTGGCGGACAGATTAAAGATCCCAAGCCGGGTGATCAGCCCGACAAGGTGACCTAAGCCTAGTGGTGCCTTTAGTTTTCAAAACTCGAACTGATACGAATCAAACCATAATGCTAATCCCTTTGGCTCAGGGGCTCACACTACATAGCTCTGGCCCCGTCTTGCCTCGAGGTTTTATTTTCGAAATCATAGCCTCTTTGGCTCATGGGCTCGCACTACAAAGCTCTGGCCCCGTCTTGCCTCGAGGTTTTTATTTTCAAATACTAGTCTTATCAAAACAATAGTCTCATCGAAGAAATCCCGAATGTGACGAACATACTCCAATCTCTTTTCAAATCGAATCAGAGAAAACATACGAATTTCGATGGTGAACCGTTCGAATACACATCAAAGTAATTTGTATAAAATCATATGGTCAATCCTTTCGAACGTGGAAAGCCACATGATTTTATAGCAAATCATCGATGCAATTCAAATTAGTTTACCAAAGAGTACACATACAAATACAAATACATTTTTCTGACTTGAAATGGAATGGATAGTGGAGAATGACTTAATGCCTTGCCAAGGAACCATCTCAATGCACATTTAACCTTTAAACATTGATTAATAAAGAGCGCGTTTGATGCGAATGAAAATCCATAATATTTAAATGATAAAGTGCGCATCGAGACTCAGACGATTCCCGGGTAATTCCACATACATTCATTCTCACAATGATCCCATTCCCATTTCACAAACTTTCCAAGTATTACAAGAAATCCCAAATCTTTTTAAGACAGGACCATAGTTGGCCTTAAACCGGGCCCAAAACAATCTACTCATTTAGTCCAACACAGCCCTTTAAACATGGCCCAAACAGCTCTTAAAAACAGCCCAAAACTTAGTTTGAATAGCCCACAAAACAGGTTTTAAATCAGCCCCAAAACTAACCTGAACCAAGCCCACAAAACAGACTTTAAATCAGCTCAAAACCAACCTGAACCAGGCCCACAAAACAGACTTCAAATCAACTCAAAACCAACCTGAACCAGGCCCACAAAACAGACTTTAAATCAGCTCAAAACTAACCTGAACCAGGCCCACAAAACAGACTTTAAATCAGCTCAAAACCAACCTGAACCAGGCCCACAAAAAAGACTTCAAATCAGCTCAAAACCAACCTGAACCAGGCCCACAAAACAGACTTTAAATCAGCTCAAAACTAACCTGAACCAGGCCCACAAAACAGACTTTAAATCAGCTCAAAACTAACCTGAACCAGGCCCACAAAACAGACTTTAAATCAGCCCAATATCAGGCCCTAAAATGACCTAATATCAGGTCTTGAAATGGCCCAAAAACTGACTTGAATGGTCCAAGAAATAGGCCCAAAGGACACTCCAAAAACAGGCCCAAAACGGATTTTTAAATGGACCCAGAATTCAGCCTGAATCAGGCCCCCAGGCTGGGCTGGGCTCGCTCGAGCGAACCCAGGCCCGCTCGAGCGAAGCCCAGACAGAGCCTGGGTCGCTCGAGCTACCCAGTGGGTCGCTCGAGCGAGCCCAGGCAGAGCCTGGTCCGCTCGAGCGGCCCACTGGGTCGCTCGAGCGGACTGGGCTCTGTCCAGTCCGGCTCGTGGGGCATTTTCTCCCCTTTTTTCCATACTTTTTTATTCTTTTTCATTCCCAAACCTTCATACATATTCCCTAGATCATTTGGGCCCTTCCTTGACCTTCCAAACTCATCAAATTACCATTCATTAGCAATCTAATTAACCAAACAAACACTTTTAAATCAAAACCTTTTCCCTCCATTCTTTGAACACCAACTCTTAACACAAAGAAAGCAAAATTTTCAAATTAACTAAAGTGAAACCAAACCTCCAATACATTATAAGGCAATAGCATAAGAGGAAATCAACAAAACATTGCTTCATTTATTCAAAGTAAATCCATAAATCATGAGGAGATGAGAACTTAACCATGAAATGCCATGAAACCAAACAAGAGAAATGAAACCATCATACTAATTGAAAATTCCACTTGCCTCAAGCCACAATGAAAGCTAAGATGCTCTTCAAACCATGCTCTAGGGTCTCAAGCTCCCAAAATCACAAAACCCCCAAAATAGCTCATGAATAAACCCTAAAAATCAATACATTGCAAATCTCAAAGAAAGTCTTTGCATATATGAGAAAAATACTCCAAAGGGTTTGGAAAACCAAGACCTCATGAAAAGAAAACCATTGCTAACCTTTGGGTGCTCAAACCAAGAAGAAATGCATGGAAAGGTGGTCTCTCCGAGCTCAAATCTCTTGCAAATGGGTTCTTTAGGAAGCTTGAATGGAGAAGAAGGAGATGGGAAGATCAAATCTCCCTTTAGCATCAAAGAACAAGAGATACATGAGGAGAGAGAAAGGGCTGGGAGAGAAAACCCTAACTCCCCTTTTTGTTGCAGGAAAATGAAGAATGGGAGAGAAGAGAACCCAATGGTGGTTTTATAGAACAAATGGGTTGGGCCCCATGGGCCCCCAATCTTCACAAGGCTGAAATTAACATTTGCGGGCCCCGAACGAAAACGACGAAGAAGACAAAAACGATCAGCGAAATTTCTACTTTCCAAAAAGTATATTTTCCCCAATTTCTGAAATTTTCGAAATTCATGGACAGATTTAGTGAAAATGTCATTTTTGCCCATTTTCCTCGAAAAACGTTATTTCTGAGTATCAAATCAAAATGATCAAAACATGAAAGTTGTCAAACTTCATAAAATAAGTCAAAATACACCAAATTCAGAATTTTTAGAAATTAGAAGTAATTTCTCATAAAAATACATAACATAGGGACCGGGTCAAACCAAAGTCAACGGTCCTCAAAATCTCAAAGGTTATGGAAAAATCCTGTCAAACTCAAAACAAGGTCAAACTAAATCAAATCTCGCTTAAAAAGCTAAACCACGATTAAAACAATACTAAACAAAAGGACTGGGGTCGGGATCTTACATCTGGCCCGTGATTTTGACGAATGTCAGAGGATTTGGTGTCTCAAAAGTATGAATTTTGGAAAATACCAGAGGTTAGATGCTTCGAATCTCGAAAAAATGGGAAAAAAAATGGGGTTTCAGGGGCCCACCCGGCGATCCCGGGCTCCAGGGTCGCAGGGGTCTCGACCCTAGGGGGGTTTTCCCACCTTTTGTCCCGTTTTGTGTCCGTTTTTGTTGTTTTTTTTATTCTTTTTTCTTTTGTATTTTTCTTTGAAATTTTTGATCATTTATTGGCCTGATTTTCCTATAGAAAACCTGATGAGAATCCTTGCATTTTATTTTGCAAAGTTTCCAATTCTCTGAGAAAGTCGAAGACTTTGTCGCGCAGAGCTGCCGATTTTCCGTCAGAAGCTGAAACTGGGACAAACGATGTCGGAATGACCTGAAATTTGGGGTGAAGCCTGCTAAGCAATAAATAAGACCAACCATAGGCTTTTTTTTGAGTTTTGAAGCCATTTGGGGTCCTATCACTAGTAGACTTGCTTTGTCGCGATGAAGATGTCGCGGCTTGATGTGCGGTCAACCGATGTCCGATTGACTTGAAATTTGACAGGGAACCTATTGGAGTCATTTTAAGATGATCCACATGCTCTGTCTTGGAAATCATGGTCCCGGGGAGGTTCGCTGCCGAGAGGCTTGATTTGGCTTCCGAGCGTCAAAGTATTGTCAAATGTTGTCGAAATGACCTGAAACTTGATATGTAGCCCTTTATAAGAATTTTGAAGCCGTCCATGTGCTCTATCTGATGAGTGATGGCCTTGGAGGTTCTCGCCGCCGAGAGACTTGATTTAGCTGTTCGAGGGTTGATGTAGAGTCAAACGTTATCGGTTTGACTGGAAACTTGACGTGGAGCCTTTTGGAAATATTTTGAGACCATCCATTGGCTCTGATCGAAGATTTGGTGCCTCCGATGCTTTCGCCGCTGGGAGCTCCTTTTCAGCTGCCGGAGAAGCGAAGTTAGGCCAAATGATTTTGAAATGGCCCGAAACTTCTTGTCTACTCTTCTTTTGGCTGTCTTGAAGGATCTTGCAGTTTTTGTTTGGTTCAGACAAGATTTGATTTTTTGGAAGTAACATTGCCTATTTATGGCAGGTTGCGACTTCATGCAGTTTTCTGGATCTTGAAGAAGCAAAGTGACATTTTTGGTGTCAACACTTCCAAGCCTTGTTTAAGGTGTTTTGGAGACAAAAGAAAGGGGATGAACCAATAAAGATCAAGGGGTCATTAGTAAAGCTAAAGCTTGGATCATTAAGTTAAATCATCAAGTAAGCTTTACTTTTCTTAATCATATGTTACATGCTTTGTTTAAATCTTTGGTAAATGATTTTTAGCATAATAACTATGATGTATTTATTATTTTCATTCTATCTTTGATTTAAATTGTGATGGATTCTTTACTTTGATTCATTCTAAGTTTCTTTTAAAAACTTTGTTAATCATGCCTTACCAAAACCTTTGAGTTATTTTATAGCATGATTCATTTTCTTGATTGAATCTCTATTTGCTGTTTTCATTCGATCATTTGAAGCTTAGTTAAATCTTTTTTTTCAAAACAACATTGCATGTGCATTACATGTTTAGAAATATTTAGTTTCATACAACTTGTGAGATTTTGATTTTCATATCTCTTCATCAAGTTAACTTTTTGTCGTGACCCCGGACCGAAAGGGGAAAGGATCCGAGTCCGGGAGTCGGGACGGTGGTGGGTTGATGCCGCGCCACGTGCATCTCTTTGGCTAAAACGCACACGGAATTAAAAGAATATTTATCCGTGCACGTGATTTCCCACAGGGTTCCGCGGTGAGGATTATCTGTACACATCATCTCACATGTAACCATATCAAATATATTTTCAAGATTGCGGAAGCGTGTAGCAAACCATACTAATACCATTCAAATCCATAAACAAGACTGATTTATGGTTAACATAACAAGATATCAGGATGAGCAATGATCAAGCATATTTTCCCCAAAAGTAAAGTTAAGTGTAATTACAAAATATCAGTTAATTAAAGCCCCCAAAATAACGGTCAACAAAGACCGTACAACCAAATGAAATCTAAAACAAAGATATCAAATTCCCAAAGTGTATCGTCCTCAAGGCAAAGCCGAATGTCTACATGACATCATCGGCTTGCCACTCAATCACTCGTTGCGGTTCACCGACCGCCTCCTCTGGCTCCTCCTCAATGGCAATAAGCTCGGGACCTGAGTACCAAAATAAATGGATCAGACACGACGGTCTGGCAGGTGGGTGAAAAGACATAACAATAATAGAACAATGATGCTATGCAAGAGTTAAGAAAACTTATGGATAAACAATGAACTTTATAAAAGACAATGTATCATTTCAAAAGAAGTACATATGCAATAAATCATGTAAGGTAACAAGGATTCGGAAACTGTCAAGATGGCAACCCCACAAGCTAGATCCTCCCTTCACCGAAGTGAAGAGAGCGCATACCCTAACAGGATCATTGACCTCAGTCACACGAGGTGAGGAGGAACAACGATAAATATTATAATATACATATATATATACTCTGCGGGACCACGGTAGCGAACCGGGTAAAAACTCTGCACATTCCAGACTGCAGCTGACTATCAGGAGGGGAAGGAACCCCAAGTCGGGAGATCAAACCGACGAGGTCGTCCAAGCTCAGTGGTGCCGACTCATAGGTCAAATACGATAACTCAAATCATATGCACGGTAAGAAACGGGGTGCCAAAATGCACAAAATACACATCACCTCGAGTTGCCATATACAAGTTAGCAAAAGCTAAACACATCACTTCTAGTACTCTTGGGACGGTCTATTCATATCAAGTTGGTTTGAAATCCCAAAATAGGAGTTTGGTTGAAAATCGAATACAAATAGTTTTCCCATACCTTTACAGGCTGACAATAGGGTTTCTAGAATTGAATCAGTGCGAATAGGGTCCCGTATGTCGGTTATGATGAAATTTTGGTACTCTTTAAGAGTTAGGGACATTCCGGGTCCTTATACACATTGGTCAATCAAGAAAACCTCATGGAGTTTCCATGATGAGGTTCCTCCTTCCTTCGGACTTCATATAATGCCTTACCCATCCTTGAATAGCATTGGGCCTCCAAACAATACCTCCACACTACAGCCCTTCACAATATACCCCAATCTTTCATGGGTTTGAATGTATCATTATAGGTTCAATGTCTTCAAATAAGAAGATAAGGGATAGAGCTGAATTGGACTTGAGTATGGCTTGGAATGAATCTGGAAATTAGTCTCACAATTCTCCCATTTTACAGTTTATCTCATTTCAGTCCGATCGATCGGACTCCTTGGCCGATCGATCGGTCCTGAATTTGCTTCCAGTTATTTACAGTCCGATCGATCGGACCTGATGGGCGATCGATCGGTCCTGAGAACCCTCTCAGTTATTTACAGTCCGATCGATCGGACCTGACGGGCGATCGATCGGTCCTGTAGCGAATCTCAACCTATTTGGTTGAATCCTTCTCTTGTCCAACTCTAATCCATTTCCTTTCTTTCCCTTTCTTCCATACATATCTTCACAATTAATTTGGGCTATTCCTTGACATCATTATCTCATCAATTCATCATTCAAAATCAATAAGACTAAACCATCAAACATAATAAATCAATAAAACCATCAATGAAGACAAATCAAGATCTTTGCAGAAAACATGATAAAACACATGAAAATCATTTCATCCACTTGCCTTGGGTCCAATTGCAATTCAATTGAGCTCTAATCACCTCTTAGCCACAATCAAACACCTATGCACAAAAACCCCCAAATCCAAACCCTAGATTATCAAAACTAATTAAAACAAAACGGAATCTTCCAATAATTGAAATAGAGCTACCCTAGGGCTAAACAAACAAGGTTATAAAACTTTCAAGAAAATCACTTACAAGGAAGTTCTTCAAAAAGCAAGGTGTTGTCCAAAGTAAGTTTTGGAGTGGGCGGTTTTCTTCAAAAATGGTGTCAAAACGAAGGCCTTGAGATGAGGAAGAAGATTATAGTCAGAGGCAAGAAAAGGTAAGGGAAAACCCTTAGGGCTGGGGTTTTTCTTCTCCTCTAGGGTTTTTGCCAGAAATGGGAAAAAGAAGAAGAAACTTTCTATATATAGTAAGTGAGGATGGGGCCCACAACTTAAAGAACTTCTCGGGCTCAAAACATAGTTTTCGGGGCTTCAAATGAATTCGACGAAGAAGACAAAGTTGATCGGCAAAATATCTAGTTTCCAAAAAGTATATATTTTGTACATTTTGGTGACATTGAAATCGGTGTCCAGATTTTGGGTAAAAAGACCATTTTGCCCTCAATTGCGAAAAATCGGGTTTAAGGTCCTCGAATGAAAACGATGTCAACATGAAAGCTGTAGAGATTAACAAGATAATTTCAATGGGGTTAAAACACGATTCGTGGAAATCATCGGTAAGCCCCCAATCTCACACAATTCGTAACAAGAACCCCCAAAGGGTCCCACAAATAAAAAGGCTCTCCAAATTCCCCAAAGCTATTCGAAAAGCTATTCTAATCCCCAACTAATACAAAAACCACTAAACACACTAAAACTAAAACACAACTTAATCAACTCTAAACGAGGTCTCTCGGGTCGGGGTCTTACATCCTCCACCCCTTAGGACATTTGGTCCTCGAAATGGAAATTAAAACTCACCTCCGGTAGGAGATGTGGGTACTTCTTCTGAACTTGATCCCGTAATTCCCAAGTTGCTTCTTCCGGTCCATGATTCTCCCAAAGTACCTTGACCCACTGAATAGTCCGAGTTCTCAATTCTTGTTCCTTGGTGTCAATGATCTGCTTGGGCCTCTCAACATATGTTGCATCTTCTCGAATTTCTAATGGCTCATAACGGAGTATGTGTAGTCTGTCGGGAACGTATTTCTTCAACATAGACACGTGGAAAACATTGTGTACGCCGGAGAGCTCAGGCGGTAAGGCTAACCTGTAAGCCACATCACCAATCCTACTCACAATGTCATACGGTCCAATGTACCTCCTAGACAGTTTGCCCTTCTGTCCAAACCTCAAAGTCCCACGAGTAGGTGACACTTTCAAGAAAACCTTATCTCCTTCTTTGAACTGTAAATCCCTTCTGTGAGAGTCTGCATAACTCTTCTGTCTACTCTGAGCCACTTTCAGACGTTCTTGGATCAACTTGACCTTGTCGTTTGTCTCACTAACAATGGTCGGTCCATGGAAACTGCGAGTACCAACTTCTTCCCAACAAACAGGTGTTCTACACCTTCTGCCGTACAAAGCCTCAAAAGGTGCCATACCTATACTCGAGTGGAAACTGTTGTTGTAAGCGAACTCACACAACGGTAAGGCTTCATCCCACTGAGTCTTGAAATCTAACACACAAGCTCGAAGCATATCCTCAAGTGTCTGAATTGTCCTTTCTGACTGACCATCGGTTTGAGGGTGATAGGCCGTGCTGAACTGTAACTTCGTACCCATAGACTCATGCAATGTCTTCCAAAATCTTGAGACAAATCTGCTGTCCCTATCGGATGTGATGGAAACTGGCTGTCCATGACGACTGATAATTTCTGTGACAAACAACTGTGCCAAGGGTAACATATGCATTTTCTTCCCAGTCTTCATCGGTAGGAAATGAGCTGACTTGGTGAGACGGTCCACTATGACCCAAATAGCATCATTGCCCTTACTAGTCTTCGGTAAACCCGATATGAAATCCATGGTAATGTGCTCCCATTTCCATTCCGGAATCTCTAATGGTCGTAGTAACCCTGGAGGCTTCTGGTGTTCCGCCTTGATCAACTGACATGTCATACAACGAGAGACGAAAGCTGCTATCTCTCTCTTCATGTTATTCCACCAAAATCTGCCTTTCAAATTCTGATACATCTTCGTACTGCCCGGATGTATGGAATACTTGGTATTGTGAGCCTCAGACATGATATCATTCCTCAAGTCCTCCAAGTTAGGCACACACAGACGGTCTCGGTAATACAAAACTCCATCTACAACACGAAAGTCCGGACGATCTGCTAAGTGCTCAGAAATCTTAGCCAACTCTGGGTCTTGCAACTGATTCTCTTTGATCTTCTGAATGAAAGAAGGCTCTGACACTGACATGTTTGCTAACATGACACCTTCTCTTAGTGGCTGAAAATCCACTCTCATCTCCTCTAACTGCTGTACCACATAAGTCCCCCGAAGACTTGCCATGCTCACTGACTTTCTGCTTAAGGCATCTGCAACTACATTCGCTTTCCCCGGGTGATACTTGATTGGAAAATCGTAATCCTTGATATATTCCATCCATCTCCTCTGCCTCATGTTCAACTCCTTCTGAGAAAACAAGTACTGTAGGCTACGGTGATCGGAGTGAACCTCAAACTTTTCTCCATAGAGGTAGTATCTCCACATCTTCAAAGCTAAAACAACTGCGGCCAACTCGAGATCATGTGTTGCATAGTTCTTTTCATGATCTTTCAACTGCCGTGACCCATATGCAACTACCTTCCCATCTTGCATTAGCACGCATCCAAGCCCAACATTGGAAGCATCGGTAAAGATGGTAAAACCTCCGCTCCCAGATGGCAAAGTAAGGACTGGAGTTGTAGTCAATCTCTTCTTCAGCTCTTGGAAACTAGCTTCACACTTGTCTGTCCAAACATATGGTGCATTCTTCCTTGTCAACTTTGTCAAAGGTGACGCAATCGACGAAAATCCTTGCACAAACCTCCGATAATACCCTGCCAATCCAAGAAAACTCCTGATTTCTGATGCATTCTTCGGTCTATCCCAATTCATGACTGCCTCAATCTTGGACGGGTCCACTGATAATCCTTCTTTGGAGATGATATGACCCAAAAATGTGACTTGGTCCAACCAAAATTCACACTTACTAAGCTTTGCAAACAACTGGTTCTCCCTCAAAAGCTGGAGTGCTATTATCAAATGTTCTTCGTGCTCTTCTTTGGTCTTGGAATACACTAAAATATCATCAATAAACACCACTGTAAACTGATACAAATACTCCGCAAATATCTTGTTCATCAATGCCATGAAAACTGCCGGTGCATTAGTCAAACCAAATGGCATCACTAGAAACTCATAGTGTCCATATCTTGTACGAAAGGCTGTTTTTGGTACATCTGAGTCTCTAACTCTCTACTGATGGTAGCCTGACCTCAAATCAATCTTCGAAAAGTAAGCAGCTCCTTGCAACTGATCAAACAATTCATCTATCCTTGGCAATGGATATTTGTTTTTGATGGTCACTTGGTTCAATCTTCTATAGTCAATACACATTCTCATGGAACCATCCTTATTCTTCACAAACAAAACTGGTGCTCCCCACGGTGACACACTAGGTCTCACAAAACCTTTGTTCAAAAGTTCTTGCAATTGCATCTTCAACTCTCCCAATTCTGCCGGGGCCATTCTGTAAGGTGCGATAGATATCGGAGCGGTCCCCGGTAACAACTCAACAGTGAAGTCTATCTCTCTAATGGGTGGCAATCCTGGTATCTCTTCCGGGAAAACATCCGGAAATTCACAAACGATTGGGATCTCCTCCACCCCTTGGGACCGTTTATCCTCCGTGATAAACGCCATATAACCCTCACAACCACTTTTTAGAAGTCTATCAGCCTTCAACGCTGAAATAAACCCTGCACCAGAATTACTCCTCTCTCCCTGAAACAACACCCCTGCTTGGGTCTCCTCTAACTTAAAAGTTAGGATTTTATGGAAACAATCCATAGTAGCATGGTATCCTGCTAACCAATCCATCCCTAGGATGACATCAAAATCCTGCATCTCCAATAAAATGAGATCTGCCGGTAATACTACTTCTCCTATCATGACTGGACAACTAGGGTAAAAAGTTCTACAAACAACTTCCTTACCTAATGGGGTAGTCACAGTCAAAATGAAACTCAATTCTCTAGCATGCATATCAATCAACTTAGCAAATTTTGGAGATAGGAATGAGTGAGTAGAACCAGGGTCAAACAAAACCTTAGCATCAAAACCACAGACGAGAAGTGTACCTTCCACTACATTGCCTTCAGCCTCTGCATCAGCTCTATTGACAGCATAGAGTTGTGCCCTCTGTTGTGGCCTGTTCTGCCCTTGCTGTTGCCTGCCTTGTGGTGCATTCCTGTTCTGATTCTGAGGACGCTGATTCTGGTTCTGATTTTGTCCTTGCTGACGGGCCTATTGTTGTTGTTGTTGCTGTGGCCTAAACTGTTGCTGAGGTGCCTGTTGTTGTAGTGGCCTTGCTTGATTCTGGACCACTAATGCATTCTGAGGTGGTGCCTGACGCTGTACTCCTTGTTGCTGTCTATTCTGTCTATCTGGCCTTGGGCAATCCCTCATTTGGTGGTCCAATGAACCACATCTAAAACATGCTCCCGTGATAGAACGACATTGGGCATTCCCATGCTGTTTCCCACAATGGATACAAGCACCCGGATTTTGCACATTTTGCTCTTGTCTTGGCCTCTTATTCTGATTGTTCCTTTGTTGATAGCTCTGCTGTTGGCCTTGACCCTTTCCTTGGTTCTTGATGATCTTGTTGTGAAAGTTCTCAAATTTGTATGCTCTCTTGACAGCTTCTTCAAAGGTAACGGGTGGTACAACCCCGGTAGCATCCCTCTCAATAATCGGGTGAAGTCCCTCAAGGAACTTGGTTATCTTCTTCTCCTCTGTGTCTACTAACTCCGGTGCATACCTTGACAGTCTCTCAAATTTGGTGAGGTATTCGAGGACTGTCATGTTTCCTTGCACAAGTTGCTGAAATTCTACTGCCTTTTGTCTCTTGACATGTGTAGGTACATATTTCTCTCCAAACTGTCTCTTGAAGCTAGCCCAAGCTTCTGCATCAGCCATTGTCCTGTATTCCGCTCTGACGGTCTTCCACCAAATATCTGCTAAACCCACAAACATAGAGGCTGCAAGCTGCACACGTTCTAGACCGGTACATATGAATATCTCAAATATGTTTTCGGTGTGTTCAAGCCAATCATCTGCTGCCATTGGATCCTCAGTCCCCAAAAATTCTTTCGGTCCTCTCTTCCTGAATCGCTCATACAACACATTAGGATCATTCCCTCTAACATTCACCGGACCAGGTGGTGCAACTGGGATTGGTTTCGGTCTCCTCTCCAATATCCCCAACAACTGTGCCTGCATTTGAGCTATCTCCCTAGCATGATCCTCGTCTTTCTTAAGCATCTGTTCTTGCAATCTGGTCTGTGTCTCATATGCTTGTGCTTGGAGCCTAGCCTGATTCTCATTGGCCTGGCGTTGTTGGTCTATCATAGCCTGCATCATCTGTTGGAATTGGTTCTGCATATTGTTGTCCTGAAGTTCCTCTGTACTAAGCCCTGCACTCTCGCTGTTACTGGCAATGTGATTACTGTTTGCTGTACTTTTGCGAGGTGGCATAACGCTGCAAAACAAATTGTTAGCACACATAAACCAAGCACAGGGTGGTCACACATTGCTCACACGATTCTATCTAACGAATCCTCGCCACGTACTTAAGATTTCTAGTTTCTTTTAATTGCCTGAAACATGTCCCGCTCTGATACCAGTCCTGTCGCGACCCCGGACCGAAAGGGGAAAGGATACGAGTCCGGGAGGTCGGGACGGTGGTGGGTTGATGCCGCGCCACGTGCATCTCTTTGGCTAAAACGCACACGGAATTAAAAGAATATTTATCCGTGCACGTGATTTCCCACAGGGTTCCGCGGTGAGGATTATCTGTACACATCATCTCACATGTAACCATATCAAATATATTTTCAAGATTGCAGAAGCGTGTAGCAAACCATACTAATACCATTCAAATCCATAAACAAGACTGATTTATGGTTAACATAACAAGATATCAGGATGAGCAATGATCAAGCATATTTTCCCCAAAAGTAAAGTTAAGTGTAATTACAAAATATCAGTTAATTAAAGCCCCCAAAATAACGGTCAACAAAGACCGTACAACCAAATGAAATCTAAAACAAAGATATCAAATTCCCAAAGTGTATCGTCCTCAAGGCAAAGCCGAATGTCTACATGACATCATCGGCTTGCCACTCAATCACTCGTTGCGGTTCACCGACCGCCTCCTCTGGCTCCTCCTCAATGGCAATAAGCTCGGGACCTGAGTACCAAAATAAATGGATCAGACACGACGGTCTGGCAGGTGGGTGAAAAGACATAACAATAATAGAACAATGATGCTATGCAAGAGTTAAGAAAACTTATGGATAAACAATGAACTTTATAAAAGACAATGTATCATTTCAAAAGAAGTACATATGCAATAAATCATGTAAGGTAACAAGGATTCGGAAACTGTCAAGATGGCAACCCCACAAGCTAGATCCTCCCTTCACCGAAGTGAAGAGAGCGCATACCCTAACAGGATCATTGACCTCAGTCACACGAGGTGAGGAGGAACAACGATAAATATTATAATATACATATATATATACTCTGCGGGACCACGGTAGCGAACCGGGTAAAAACTCTGCACATTCCAGACTGCAGCTGACTATCAGGAGGGGAAGGAACCCCAAGTCGGGAGATCAAACCGACGAGGTCGTCCAAGCTCAGTGGTGCCGACTCATAGGTCAAATACGATAACTCAAATCATATGCACGGTAAGAAACGGGGTGCCAAAATGCACAAAATACACATCACCTCGAGTTGCCATATACAAGTTAGCAAAAGCTAAACACATCACTTCTAGTACTCTTGGGACGGTCTATTCATATCAAGTTGGTTTGAAATCCCAAAATAGGAGTTTGGTTGAAAATCGAATACAAATAGTTTTCCCATACCTTTACAGGCTGACAATAGGGTTTCTAGAATTGAATCAGTGCGAATAGGGTCCCGTATGTCGGTTATGATGAAATTTTGGTACTCTTTAAGAGTTAGGGACATTCCGGGTCCTTATACACATTGGTCAATCAAGAAAACCTCATGGAGTTTCCATGATGAGGTTCCTCCTTCCTTCGGACTTCATATAATGCCTTACCCATCCTTGAATAGCATTGGGCCTCCAAACAATACCTCCACACTACAGCCCTTCACAATATACCCCAATCTTTCATGGGTTTGAATGTATCATTATAGGTTCAATGTCTTCAAATAAGAAGATAAGGGATAGAGCTGAATTGGACTTGAGTATGGCTTGGAATGAATCTGGAAATTAGTCTCACAATTCTCCCATTTTACAGTTTATCTCATTTCAGTCCGATCGATCGGACTCCTTGGCCGATCGATCGGTCCTGAATTTGCTTCCAGTTATTTACAGTCCGATCGATCGGACCTGATGGGCGATCGATCGGTCCTGAGAACCCTCTCAGTTATTTACAGTCCGATCGATCGGACCTGACGGGCGATCGATCGGTCCTGTAGCGAATCTCAACCTATTTGGTTGAATCCTTCTCTTGTCCAACTCTAATCCATTTCCTTTCTTTCCCTTTCTTCCATACATATCTTCACAATTAATTTGGGCTATTCCTTGACATCATTATCTCATCAATTCATCATTCAAAATCAATAAGACTAAACCATCAAACATAATAAATCAATAAAACCATCAATGAAGACAAATCAAGATCTTTGCAGAAAACATGATAAAACACATGAAAATCATTTCATCCACTTGCCTTGGGTCCAATTGCAATTCAATTGAGCTCTAATCACCTCTTAGCCACAATCAAACACCTATGCACAAAAACCCCCAAATCCAAACCCTAGATTATCAAAACTAATTAAAACAAAACGGAATCTTCCAATAATTGAAATAGAGCTACCCTAGGGCTAAACAAACAAGGTTATAAAACTTTCAAGAAAATCACTTACAAGGAAGTTCTTCAAAAAGCAAGGTGTTGTCCAAAGTAAGTTTTGGAGTGGGCGGTTTTCTTCGAAAATGGTGTCAAAACGAAGGCCTTGAGATGAGGAAGAAGATTATAGTCTCTAACCTTCCATTAGCACTAGCTTAGTGGGGGATTGAAGATGAAGAGGCAAGAAAAGGTAAGGGAAAACCCTTAGGGCTGGGGTTTTTCTTCTCCTCTAGGGTTTTTGCCAGAAATGGGAAAAAGAAGAAGAAACTTTCTATATATAGTAAGTGAGGATGGGGCCCACAACTTAAAGAACTTCTCGGGCTCAAAACATAGTTTTCGGGGCTTTAAATGAATTCGACGAAGAAGACAAAGTTGATCGGCAAAATATCTAGTTTCCAAAAAGTATATATTTTGTACATTTTGGTGACATTGAAATCGGTGTCCAGATTTTGGGTAAAAAGACCATTTTGCCCTCAATTGCGAAAAATCGGGTTTAAGGTCCTCGAATGAAAACGATGTCAACATGAAAGCTGTAGAGATTAACAAGATAATTTCAATGGGGTTAAAACACGATTCGTGGAAATCATCGGTAAGCCCCCAATCTCAAACAATTCGTAACAAGAACCCCCAAAGGGTCCCACAAATAAAAAGGCTCTCCAAATTCCCCAAAGCTATTCGAAAAGCTATTCTAATCCCCAACTAATACAAAAACCACTAAACACACTAAAACTAAAACACAACTTAATCAACTCTAAACGAGGTCTCTCGGGTCGGGGTCTTACACTTTTATACATGTGATTTGCATATTACTTCAATCAAGACTTTTATATGCTTTAAACTTTCAAATGCATTAAGCATACATTAATTGAGCTTATCTTTTAAACTTGATTGAAGTTTTCACACACACACATCATGAGCATTCATCTTTGCATTCATAGTGTGTTGTGTGAGTTGAATTTGACTTTTATATCCGCCTAATTAGAGCCATTTTTATTTAGCTTAAATTGTATCTCTTAGGGTGTTTTGTGAAGACACTTCCTTGAGAGAAAATCTCTATTTGTAAAGGTTATTGCTTAGCCTAAGAAAAGCATTGTAAAGGTTGTTGTTAAGCCTTGAAAAACAACATTGTAGAGGTTATTGCTTAGCTTATTGAAAAGCATAGATAGTGGAAAACCGGCGGGGTGTTGAAACACAAGCCGGTAGTGGATGTAGACATTGAGGCCGAACCACTATAAATGATTGTGTGATGGTGATTGCTTTGTAGTGATTGTTTTGTTTAGCTTCCGTATATTATTTGTTAATCATCAGTTGTGACTTGTTTATTTTAAAGAAAATTAAAATTGGTCATAATTGGTCACTAATTAGAAGCTCACCCTATTCACCCCCTCTAGGGTAAGGATCCCGGACTTTCAGCACGTGTGTGCGTTCATGGGGACAATTGTGAATGTGTCATCCAGACCTCGTCTTTTATGTTTTGTTCTTTTAGCCTTTTGTTGTATTCTATTATGTACATTTTTTTTACAAGGCCGAGGTTTTTGGGATAACCATGATGTGTACTTAAACTTTATATGTCTTTTGGACTTTGAAACTTAAATATATATATAATGGGAAAGATATATAGTTTGATTTGATATCTGTATAGGGGTTGATGTAAGTGATTATAGGCCAAGTTCCACAGGTTATTTTGTTAAACGAGGTTCAAACACATAATCATCGCAGTAGACTTTGTGGGTATACTTTTTCTCTTTGGCATATCTTTCTCTAGTATTTTTGTACTTTTTTTCTGCATGATTTCCCTATAGAAAACTTGATGAGAAACCGAAGACTTTGACGCGTAGGGGTGCCGATTTGTCGCCAGAAACCAAAACTGGATCAAACAATGTCGAAATGACCTAAAACTTGAGGTGAAGCTTCATGGACAATAAATATGATCAACCATAGGCTTTTGTCTGAAATTTGAAGCTGTTTAGCAGTCTTGTCTCCAATAGATTCGATTTTGTCACTCGGGAGATGTCACGCTTTGAAGTATGGTCAAACGATTTCTGAATGACCTGAGATTTAAAGGAGAGCCTTGTGGGATCATTTTAAGATGATCCATCAACTCTGATTTAAAAATCATAGTCCCAAGGGGCTCCATCACCAGGAGACATGCTTTTGCTAACGGGGCGTCAAAGTTGGGTCACATGATGTTAAAATGACTTGGAACTTGATATGTGGCCCTATGGAAGTGTTTTGAGACATCCATGTGCTCTGTTTGAACAATGATGATTTCGGCTGACTCCGTCGCCGGGAGGCCTGATTTTGTTGCTTGAAGATTGATGTTAGGTCAAACGATGTCGGATTAACCTGAGTTTTGACATAGAGCCTCTTTGATGTATTTTAAGACCATCCACAGACTCTTATTGAATATCTGATATCTCTGATGCTATTGTCACTTGAAGGGCTGACTTTGTCGCGAGGTGAACGTGACTATTGCATTTTTGGCCAAACGGTGTCGGAATGGGCAGAAATTTGATGTAGAGCCCTCTAATGGTATTTTGAGACCAACTGTGTGCTTTATTTTGTGGGATAAGGTCTCCAACTTTACTGTCACCGGGAGCTCCTGTTTGGCTACTAGAGGAGTGAAGTCAAGCCAAATGATGTTGAAATTGCCCAAAACTTTACGTATACACTCCTTAAGGTTGTGTTGAAGGATCTTGAGGTTTTCAGATGGTTTTAAGAAGATTTGATGCCTGAAGTAGCATCGCACATTCTTTTGTGAGAAGACTCATCACCCATGAAATGGTATTGAAACTCTTCCAAAATGGTTTGAAAGCTTTGGAAATCACACTTATGTGGCTTGATT
Organism: Litsea cubeba; assembly: GCA_012931725.1. Taxonomy (NCBI): domain Eukaryota; kingdom Viridiplantae; phylum Streptophyta; class Magnoliopsida; order Laurales; family Lauraceae; genus Litsea; species Litsea cubeba. Next base: position 35,027,875 of record CM022950.1, read on the forward strand.
CAGCTTTATGTGACTTATTTGATGTTGAAAATGTATGAAGAGGCATAAGTGACATTTTTTTGTATCAATACAAATCTTGTGCGTTTGGTAACCCAAGAAAAATATGAAGAAAATATCATTTTCTTTCAAAAAGATGAATATTATTTCCTATAACTCTCCCCGGTAGAAGATTTTCTATAATATAAGAATCTTTCAAAATTCACAAAGTGGTAGAGTAAAGTAAAGAAGTTCACCAAATTTATCATAATGTACCTATTCACATATATGGTAAAGTAAAGTAAAGGTAAATGTCACATCATGATAAAGGTGAGGTAAAGTACTAAAGGTGGCATAAAATATATGGTGAAGTAAATAATATGGTACAGTAAAGTGGGAGAGAGTGGTAAACTATTTTCATTTTATTTTACTTTACTTTATCACACTTCACCGTAGTTTATATGGTAAAGAAGAAGTGACTTGTAATAAAGTTTATGGTAAAAAAAATGGCGGCTAGACCTTTATTTTACGACACTACTTTTCATCCAAACATGGTGAAGGGATAATATGTGTTGTAAAGTAAGATAAATGTTGATGTCACATCATGGTAAAAGATGAGGTAAAGTAAGGTAATATGAAGTATGTGGTAAAGTAAAGTAAGAGAGAGAGTTGTAAAGTAGTTGCCCTTTGTATTGACTTTACTTTACTACACTTTACCATAGTTTTATGTAATAAAGAAAAATGGTTAATGACAAAAAAATGGGAGTTGAACTTTACTTTATAACCACACGACTTTTTCATCCAAACATGACAATTACATATAAACTAACTATTTAATAAAAAAAAATTATTCTAATATATATTACAATATTAAATTCTTCTTGTTTTGGATATTTTTAATACGTATTAAAATTACAATTCCATCCAAATAACTCAATCTAAAATTTGTAATTAATATTCTTCAAAATTTTCCAAATAGAAAAGATATTATAATATTTTAAAAATACGCTATTCTATTTTTTACTATTTTCTTTATTGTTTATATCGGTAAATATTGTATTTTGTAAACATCCAAACGGGCCCTAATACTCAATAAAAAAATATCAAAATCGAATAGAACCTGGTCAAAATTGAATAGAAAAGGCTAGGCTTTTGTAATAAAATTGGGACTAGCACAAAGCCCATGCAATGCATGGGTTAATCTAGTGTAAATTATATAATAAACTGAAATTATTTACATTTTGGCAAAATCTGAAACCATGAAATGAAAATCGTAACTAAATCTCTAAGGTCGAATGGTTTTTACAATCAATTCTATGTTTACAATCAAAACTCTCAGCATTAAATATAAAATGTCTAGACCTAATTTCAAAATTTGTATTTCTCAAATCAGAAACAAAAACTAAGGACCCACATTGCAATCTTCAACCCTAACTCCAATCTTACTATTACCTTCGTAAAGTGTTATTTATATTCTTAAAAATCCTTAACTAAACAATTTACACACCAAACAAAAAAAATTTCAGAAAAGCCCTTATGTATTTTGAAAACTAAATGTATTTTCTATATATGGCCCACCAAAAAAAATATTTTTTGCATAATGTATCCTCCAAGGAAGAGTTCCTCTATATATATATATATATATATATCTATGGGGCTAGCTCTTCCTAAGCTCGAGTGTGTGGTGGGGGCATACTTGGAGACCCGCATGGTGGGGGGGGACTCAAAGACTCCCTGGGATCCTCTTCTCTACAAAAAACCAACCTCAACCATGATTTTTATCATCTCCATATGGGCCCAAAAGTTTAATGGCCAAAAATTTAACGGTCAATAGTTCATTCAGATTGATACATGTACGATCCAACGGTCCAGTAAATTCGGATTTGACCGAAAGTTGGTAGACATGTGCAATTTAGGGGGGGGGGGGTCATGTGTTTGGTTCATTTGGATGGACCAAAGATGGGCCCACAAGCATGAGCTTACGAAATTTTCTCCTACTCCTTGCTCAGTATAATATATATAATGGCTATCCTATGAATAACTCGATGTGTAAGTCGCCCACCAAGGGTGGAGCCCACTTGATGGTCCATCCAACTAGACCACACTTGAGTTTCACACGTCCCCGGGGTTTGGCACCCATCCGAATGGAGTGAACTATTGGATTGACCACATCCATCTGAATGAATTCTACACCATTAAACTTGTGGGCCCGGATGGAGACGATAGGGTGTAGAGGATGTGGCTAACTTTCTGCAGAGATGAAGGGCCCAAGGATATCTTTCGATCCCCACAGGTCCCAATCCCAAGTGTGGTCCCACATTGAGGTGGGCACAGTCAACTAGCAGTGTTCAATTCATGCACTGGATGACTAACATATATCTATATATATAGGGCCAAGCTCTCTTAAGCTTAAGCTTAGCTTATCGTAAGATGAAACAGCGCTGGTCCCACAATTCAAAGTCGATTATCGTTGTTTTTCGCATGATGGTCGTCTTCAAAATCAAGATAAATAAATCATAATTGAATTTTCCAGTTTCATCATGCAAAAAACAGATATAATCAACTTTGATTTGTGGGAGCAACACTATTCCAGCTTAGGATGAGCTAAGCTGCAACTTAGGTTATATATATATATATGGCAGCTCTCCTAAGCTAAAGCTTAGGATAAGGTAAGCTCATGTAAACTCAAGTGTGTGGGACCCACCTAGGGACCCACATGGGATGGGGATAAGGGGTATCAAGGACTCCCCATGACCCTCTTCTTTGCTAAAATTCGGCCCCAACCGTGATTTCTATCATCTCCATCCAGCCCCCAAGAGTTTAATGGTCAACAATCCATTCGGATCTATCCAATCGTCTAGTAAATTTGGATTTGACCGAGAGTTTGTGGACATGTGCAATTCACGGGTCGTGTATTTAGTCCATTTGGATGAACCAAGGGAGGGCTCCACAAGCATAAGCTTACGAAATCTTATCCTAAGCTTTAGCTTAGGAAAGCGTTGCCCTATATATATATAGTAGGGATCTCCTAAGCTGAAGCTTACCTTAACCTAAGCTGTAACACTACTAGAAATCGAAGCATTCGCGCACCAAAACGCGGGCGGTCGCTTCTAGCGGTCGCAAATACTACTATTAGCGACCGCCAGAGGCGGTCGCTAAAGGCCCTTTTAAAACCCCACCCGAAACCCATTTTCCCTTCACTTTTCCCATCCCCTTTTTTTTTTCCTTCTCCCGCCCTGCTCCTGCGATTTGCCCCTCCTCCTGCGATTTGCCCTCTTCCTTTCCCCCACACTCGTCTCTCTCTCTCGGTCTCTCCCTAGTTATTGTGAAGCTCTCCCGGTTGTCATCTCGGCGCTCGATCTCTTCGACGAAGGTAGCCCAGTTCTGCACGACCTCTCCGACAACGGGCTGTGCGACCTCTTCACTGTGACTCTCATCTCCTCTCGTCTCTCTCTCCCGGTGCGACGCCAAGGAAATAGCAAAAAGAAAAACCCCCTCTTCTTCCTTCTTCCTTCTTCCTTCTTCTATACAAGAAAGTCCACAGGGGTCTAGGCTTTTTCTCTCCTCTCTCTCTCTTCCTCTTCTCTTATTTTTCTTTCCTGTTCTATCCTTTCCTTTGCTGTCTATTTAAGCCTCATTTATAGCATTCGCTTCTCTATCAGCAAATGCCAATTCAATTCGCCTTCTGAAATAATAATATCACCTTTCACTCACATTTTCGTTTTCCAGCCTCTGCTTTCGATAGATCTGAGCAATTCTCAATAACGCGCTTCTTTTCCCCTCCAAAATAGACGCCCTTTTCTTTTCTCTCCCTTTGAGAAAACCTTCAGGTACCTTCCAAAACCCTAGATCTTTTATCCTTCCCTGATTTCTGAAGAAAACACACACACATCACACATTCTCTCTCTTTCCGATTCCTTGTTGCCATTTCATGAAACAGATTTCTATCTATTGCGAGATTAATCAATCATAATCAAACGAACATTGATCGAGAAGAACCGATCCTTTTTTCTTCATCTTGTCAGTTCAACTTTCAACATTTTCAGATATCATCGTTTCAGGTTGTTTTTAAACTCCTTTTTTTCTGATGTGGGTTTTGATGGATTTGGGTTCTAATTTAGGATGAATAGGATTGTAGGTGTCACTTTTTTTTTTTTTTTTGGTATCATTGATTTCGATTGGGTTCTTTCTTAGTGGGTTTATATAATCTCCGGATCCCATCTGGGATTAATTTGATGAGTTCGACTTCTGTTACAACTGGGATAGATATTTTGAAGCAGCAAGGGGCTGATTTGATGGGGCAAGCAACTTGGGTTTTGACCTTAATTTAATTTGTTTGGTCAAATGGATGATACATTGAAATTTCCACTTTTGCTATTGAATATATGTTTTGTAGAGTTGGAAATATTATACTACATGTTTATTGCATATCTTGCATCTATTTACTGCTTCTCATGTTTTTTTTTCCCATAATAAGATGGGATAATGCTGTCACTCCCTTAATTAATGTAGTAGTATTTTGAATCTCTACCTTGCACAAAACTGCGTGTGCTCATTCCGTCAGATACTTTCCTTGGGTGTTGATGGTTAATAATTGATTGAAGAAAAGTGATCTTTGTAATTTATGATGAAGAGTTACTTAGTCTACAAATATGTTAGTAGTCATGGTGCCCAGGTTGCTCGTCCTAGCTAGCCTTCCATTCGCAATGGTTAAGTATGACCATTTACAAATCTTATGTGCATGGGTTTTCAATTTCTAATTCAACAAGCAATGTCTAGGGCACATTTGACACTTTTTGTTTAGGAATATACTTAGAAAATGGAATGAACAAACTATTAAAGGGCCAAGATAGAAATAGAGGAACCACCAGAAGGTTGTCTCTATGACTCATGAGAAGCCATTTTGTAGAGACGAAATTTTCTTCTCTTTTTCAATTGTCCCCTTGCTGATCTTCTTCACCCATAGTTTTAGCTTTTAAGTGGGTTAGATATTTGTTATGTTTTTCAATTGCCCAGGTTACATTTAAGGTAGAGCTTTCCAGGAACCACTGAAGTTTTTTCCAATGTGTTTCAATTCCTTTTCATATGGGTGGAAAGCCATTTTAAGTGAAAGGGATGAATGTACTCAGAAATCTGGTTAGGAAGGGTGCTTAATTTTTTCAACCTACATGCAGATCGAGTGATTTATCTTTTGGCCCATTTGGATCTTGCTTTTGGATAACCTAAGTTGGGGATTTGTTTGCACTGATCAAAAGATATTAGTGGCCCTACCATACTCATTTCCATTTTCTAATTAAATGGTATTTGTATCTTGGGTAACACCAAAGTTTCTAAGAAGCAGTTCTTTCGTCAACTATTTCATATAAGTAAGGACCATCTTTCATTGATCCAAAGATGTTTAACTAGCTGTTCCCACCTTGGAGGAAGAGGATAAAAATATTCACTATTGTAAGATCCAAATCGTCAAGTTGAAAATTGAATACGAACCCCATTGGTGGGGGTTCTTTTTCAGGATATTGTTTTACTTTTGTTTGCTATTGGGCAGTAAGAATAAGAGGAGATAGACAAGGATGAGGGAATGGGAAGATAGATTTTTTTACCATACCTTTGTTATGGGAATTTAAAAGAATGATGTGAGTTGCCTCTGTTTTTTTTTTTTTTAATGGCTTTTTTGTTTTGTAATTCTTTTGTTGTAATTGTTAGATTGAAATAATATTTATTGCCTTCTTTTGTGTAAATTGTAAAGTCTGCAATTCCAAAGCTTTGTTTTTTACTTCTTGTTGCTTGGATTGGAGGGTTTAGGTTCATTTCAATGGAAGATTCATTTTGAGATTTTTATTTTGCTTTTTATGAATTAGAATAAATTCATAACTCCAGGAATCTAAATTAACTACTCAAAATAGACATTCTTAGTTTTTTACAACTTTGAGTCTATTGAGAAACTGATTCATTGGATGTTATTAGTAAAATTTGATCGAAAGGCAAAGTTTATATTTAAATTGTTTATATTTTTGAGACACTATGACAAGTAGCTAGCTACCAATATTAAGTAGAGCTGAGCTTTGTAGATTGATAGTTAAGAAAGTTCAAACAAATGGGTGAAGAATATATGTGTGTTTGCTATTTATTGCTCTAACATTTGGGGCAGTGAGAATTTTCTGATGGCCTTACTCATTTGTGTGGTGCCCCAGGTGCGGATTTCTTGTGTAAAAAAAATCCATAGCTTAAAGCAGAGGTCATAATGCATGATCATTCGACATAACCAATGGTCTGCCAGTGTAAACATCATCACTTTTGATTAACACTTTCAGATTTTCATGTTTGATAGTAATCTCGATTCTGGAGTATGAAGTTTCATTGTTAAAGCATTTGATGAAATAACAAGGTAGATAGACACAGTTTAAGGTGCTAAAAGTAGTCAAATCTTTCACAGTGACATAATTGAAGAGCTATCTGGAGTTGGACTTGGACCATGGTTCATACTCATTCATCTTAGGTAATCTGTCATGCTTCGGAATCTTGATATCGAAAATGCTTTGTGTCCTATAATAGTTTATATGTTATGCATAATGATTCCAGTGCCTACTGGGATAAATCATCCAAACCACTTCACAGGACCCCTGCAGGAGCCAGATCAGCCTTGGAAACAACCAGACAAAAGTCATGGGCTATACAGTTCACAGCATCTGTTTCAAAGAGCTTGAACATAATTCATAGATTATGATCTGTCAAGGACAGGTTATGTTTGTTTATTACTGTATGAAAGATTTTTCATTTTTCTTTTAGGAGTGTTGCTAGAATGACTAGCATATAAACCAGACAAATATGGCAATCTGTCATAGTAACCAAGCGAATCTACAAGAAATATAAGCAGGTAACTAGTTTTTTATTTTTTGTTTTTATTTTTGTTTCTTTGTACTTAGTGTTTTATTTATTTTATAATCTGACCACTAGTCTTGAGGAGTTTGGCCATGAACTTTCAGGTTTCCTATCGGATCTCATGTAGTAGGGGCATTTATAATGCCGTGTGGAAACTGCTTCTACTGTGTAAAGGTACATATGACTACTACTTTTGTACCAAGAAGTATGTTGGATCCTAATTGGGTGAAAAGGTCTCATATAGGGTGTTGGTTGTTCAAAAAGCCATCTTATTTTAGAACCTTAAGTGCTAGCTAGAATCTGTTGTGTTTGCTTGGAATGAATTGCTAGCTGATTTATAGGTGCCAATATGTTTTGGATGTTTTTATTTTTTGCTTGTGAAGTTATTTATCTCTACTTTTTTCCCATTTATTTGCTTTTGGTGGAGAACCAGATGCCTTTGATGTGTGTGAACAGACGAACCAGAGGGGCACTTTGATTGATATTGCGGATGTACAGCAGCTGAATGGTGATAGGCTGGAAGAGATGATTGCTACATTTGGTGGGTTTGATCTTGTCATTGGTGGCAGTCCTTGCAATAATTTGACACTTAGATACAACAAAATGAGGATGAGTTTGTAGGGAAAAATGTGTACGTAAATATTTTCAAATGATGTACTCATATCTTGTTTACTGTCATTTGTTGTATTGCTGATGTGAAATAGATAACGTAAGGCTTCAAAGATGATGATCACCTACATCAGTTTTATTACTGGGAACAATATGAATGTTCTTTAACATTTACCTTGATTAATGTGCAAAGTCTTCTGTCTTGTTGCTTTGTATATTTTATTCATTATTTCTTCCTATATGCCATGAGGTATGATAGTTCTTTTCTTCCTGTAGATGGTGCTGTAATGCCTTCATGGTTTGACATTTATGAGATACATGTGACTGCTGTAAGTTATTTTCACTTCTGATAGTTAATTGACATGAGTATTGATTTTGAATCTTAGCTTGACTAATACTTGTATTTGCACTTGCAAGAGTGATAAATATCTGTGAAGACATTTAATATGCTTCATTTTTCAAAATTCAGTTTGAGTATTTTTATCTAGAAGCACAAGATGAGTACGTACGTAGGGAACAGAGGGTGTAGTGTGTTGGGGCATTGGGCTGTTTATATGAAGTGTTTTTTTGTCATGTACAGGTACTCAGCAGGTTGTAAAAAAAAAATTAAATGTCACACGTACAGGGGAGACTATGTCGAAATTTTGAGAAATCTTTTACAGTAGAAATTTTTTTAACTGTTGTCAGGGGTGAAAATGGTTGGGAAATCTAACGGAGGGAAGAACATAGGAAGAGCATCGAAAGATAATTCTAAGGTTGTGGCTGATGCAAATGGAGTGTAGCAGTCCAATTTGGGTGATAAGTCAATTATTCTTGGAACAAAGGTTTTTCTTGCCTTTTCCCTACATATGCTTTTAGTTAGTTTTTCATTCATATATACAACACCATGCATCACTGATTCTTATAGTTTAACCTGCCCTTTTATTATGAGATTTTAATATTACAATAGATAAATAGTAGTTCATGCAAGTATAGACAAAGGAAAGCCACCAATACAACTGACAGTAATTCTACATCAACAGTTTAATATATTAACATGAATATAATGCTATTAACAGTCTGTGTTCTATGCAAAGTACAAATGGCTGCACTCATTTGGGTAAGGCTTTGGATTTCAATGATTATGCAAATGATCATATGTATGCATGTCATGTACATGGCTCTCTTTCCTTTTTAAATTTTTCTTTTCTTATTTTGGTGTGTTGGGTAGGTTCTGATGGTATTAAAACATGCCCTTTACGAAGGGGGTCCGGGGATATCCCCCGGCGGGGGTCGAGCTTAAAAAATTAAAAAAAAAATTTTAGCGACCGCCATTTTTACCTTTTGCGACTGCCATTGGCGGCCGCTAAAAGTGTTTACCAGTATTTAGAAAATAAAAAAAAAACATTAGCGACCGCCATTTATACCTTTAGCGACGGCTAATGGCGGCCGCTACAGGTGGTCGCGCGGTCGCTAATAATTTTAGCGACGAAGTTTCCGCGGCCGATATTTAGCGGTCGCTAGGCGGTCGCTAAAGACACTACAAGAAATTTCACTTTTCCCGGCGCTAAAAAAACGCCGGCAAAAGTCAAGATATCGCCGGGAAATTGATTTCCCGGCGTTTTTTGATGCGCCGGCAATTCGCCGGTAATACTACGCCAGCAATGTATTTTACCTGCAAAATAAAGAAACGCCGGGAAAGGAATAAACATTACCGGCGTTATTTTTCGCCGGCACAATATGAAATTTCGCCGGGAAAGAGTAATAAAATTTTTAAAAACTTTTCCCGGCGTTATGTTTCGCCAATAAAAGAATTTTTAAACCTTTTTACCGGCGTTATTTTTTGCCGGGAAAAGGAGTTATTACAACTTTTTAAAGATTTTGCCGGCGTTTTTTTGATGCTTTTGCCGGCGTGTTTACATTGCCGGCGTTTTTTTGCGCCGGGGAAAGGTAATTTTTTTAATAATAAATTAACAAAAACTTTTAAAAAAACTTTTGCCGGCGTTTTTTGCGCCGGGAAAACATTAATAAATTTTTTTTAAAATTATTGCCGGCATTTTACTGCGCCGGCAAAGCATTTATATTTTAAAAAAAAATAATTTTTTTAATATTTTTCCTGTATTTGTCAGCCTCCTGTACGCACAATTTCAAACACAACAAACATTACTTTTTGAACATTTCTAATATCATTAGAATACCAAATAAAACACTAACAAAAGATGATCCTAAATAACATATAATGTCAGACACTCAGACATGCTCGGTGCTCCAAAAGCAAAAGAGAAATCTTGGTTATATAATGTCAGACACTCAGCCACTGAAGCTTGAGAGTGATGTCTCCCAACTTGAATCATCAGATGCTATTGCCTGCATGGGTATTCCATAGAGATCTTGAATAGCAGCTATGTGGGATTGCTCGTAAATGGAACCGACAACGTGGGTTGAGTTTGGGGGAGATAGAGAGTTCAAGAGTCCTTCCCTTGAATGTTTGGGCAAGATGAGCTGAGATTCATCTTTCCCACTTGAGATATGAGCCCAAGATACTAGAAACTGGAAAACTCCTGCACCATCAAATAAGGAATGGCTCCCTCCAAAGCCCACAGCAAATCCACCACATGCAAACCTTGTTATCTGCACTCATAAACAAGGCAGGAATACTCATAATCACCAAATAAAAAACGATTTCAGAAATCAAATACAGGCCTGCAACCGATCTGATCTTGGCTGCTGATCTGAAGATCACAAATGTTCTGAACATTTTGAATGTAGAGTGCTGCCAGACCAACACAATTTGGTTGGTTTCAGGGTAAACACTATCTCGGTGAGGGTCTGAGAGTGCAGTCCATTTGATGGGATTAAAAAGAGGGTATCTAACATTGTATGACCATGGTAAAATGGAGCTGTAATAGGCAAGTGCATGAATCACATGAAGGTGCAATAGAATAACACAGTCATCCACCATGTTTAAACCCACCTCATCTATCAGTGTTAGACGATTTGGATGTTATGTCCATTAATAACAAATATTTGGATGTGATCCACTATTCCCAACCCTTGCCCACAGTTCGACTGTGTATGCACAAAACTCTTTGAATTGTTTTCACCTTTTAGATTAGTTTAGGTCAGAATTTCAGATTGTTACAGGCCTGATTGTCGCTAGTGAAGAAAACTAAATATGAACTATCTGAGCCATGAAAATAAAGAGATAAGTTAAAAAGAAAATAAGTTAAGATGAAAAGAAAGACTCTTGGGACACCAGAGGGAAGTGGGAGAACACCACATCTATGGAAATCATAGGCATCTTAACCATAAATCAGTTTCACTTTATTCCTAAAGCAAAAACAATACAGACTAGATTCCCCTTTGAAATTCATGGGCTATTCTAACATGAATCACTCAAGCTTGCATCTTAAACACTGCACCTTGGCCAACTAGATTTGATTCCCCAAGCTAAATTAAACAAATACAACAATATGCTAAATTGCAATGCTGTAATTTCGACTCCCTGCATAACAGATGCTTAGAGAAGAAAAGCTGGGTTCTTTATTTGATTGGAAAGAATTTGCAAAGTAACAAACACATGGAGATTAAGCCCACCCACACTAGTCTACTAATCTCAGAAAAGAATTAGCATAATTGTTGACCATGGTGTTCCCCAGATGGGCTTCACTGTGAAAAATGCAATGACCTATGTACATTGGACATGGATGAGTGTAACAGTGTCGAAGTCCACACAAAAGGTATTAGACAGCAACATGTTCATACAAATATTCAACTTTTGTTTGTTAAAACAGGGCTTTTAGCTTTGTCAGGGTTTTCCATGACTGCAAGTGTTCTTACATGTCCCAGTGTCTAACAGTAGAATGAGTGTCAAACAAGACAAACTTCGAGAAAACGGATTTTCCTTGTTACACGGCCATGCCAAATATATGCCTGTCCAGCGTCCACCCATCAGGTGGGCCACACATTTAATATTTTAAAAATTGTGCTAAGTTATCATTTATGATGAGGATGGTAAAAGGAAATGAAGATGTGGACCTTAAAGGAGAAGGACTGAGCAGATTCCAGCCCATTTGGTTTCCTTGTTGACTCGACCAGGCGACTAGCAAAGTGGAGTCAATTCACTGGCCAGAAAACTATATTTCATGTGACATTGAAACAAGGCTTACTTTCAAAAGATATATGAAGAATATCAATATTATAAAGCCAGTAAAAGGACATAGAGATCCGAACCTCAAAGGCAAAGAATCCACCTGATCCCAATGCAAAAGAAGATCCCTCACATAGATGAAGAAGGTCATCCATGCCATTCTCGCCTCCATCTAAGGCTAATCTTGGTTCATGTTTGCCAACTTCAGCTTGCAATCTGGGTATTTGATCCCTTGGTATATATGGTGGATTACTAACAAGGCCTGCTAGCTTACCCATCACATCTTCAATAGGTTCAAACCAAGATCCTTGCCTTACTTCAACTTTATCCTAAAAATCAGTTGAACAAATGCAGCTGGAGTATAAACTATTCAAATGTATATGGTACATAAGAAAAATGACAAAGGTGTTGTAACCTTGATATACAAGTTTAACCTTGAGACTAGTCCATTGCCAACTTACACAAGTTACAACCATATGCATGATAAGGAATATGTAGCAGTTCTTCCGAAGAATAAAACCTTCCAACAAAATTCCTCCATGGAAGAGACCTTGAAATCTTAGCATCATCTATTAACCCAAGGTGAATATTTCAAAAACACAAGATGATACCAAGAGCACAATTAAGTTTTGTTTTCAATCATCATCATGCTTTGGTGTGTTTATGGTAATTTTGCAAACTTGTATGATTAAATCAACCCAACTGATGACACACCAGATTCACGCTTCCAAAGTCCAAACTTTACTAATGAAAGGAAATAATATCAACAAAAGGAAAAGGAGTCTCCATACTATTGAACAGTCAAAAGGGATGTGAACATTTTCTAATCACAATGCTCAACTTTAAGAAATTGTAAACATTCTTCATTCAGTGAATGAATTCAGCTTGTGCCAGGTGTAAATAAAATCAGGATGTGTGCGATCATTTGATCGACGTCCACTGATCACAACAAGTGAGGCCATTACAAATAGGGGAGAGAGATCAAATATCGATTTATGCAATGTTGCAGGTGGTAATAGTTCAAGTGCATCTTCTTCTCATGAAAATCTTGTAAAAGAGGAAAGGGAGGGATCATATGAAGGTTCATCTTCAGGGGACCATTTCCACCCATCTTTTGAAGAAACTATCAATGATGGGAAGATGATGAACGATCTTGATAATCTGTTGGAGTCATTGGACTGGGATTAAGGTCTGAGCGTTTCCAAGAACACATCCTCAACCTCATGTGCTCCATTAAGGGTGAGTCACAATCCCAATATTTTTTTTCTGTTCTTTCGATTGAGATGGAAAAAATGGGACACAAAAAAAAGGAAGATGGCAGGGAGTGCGGATCCACATATCTGGGCTAACTGGCGAGCTCCCTTCTTCCTCCTCCCCTCACTCTGCTGTCACTCTCCCTGCTCCCCCCTCGGCCTCCACCTAAAAACCGTGGCAGGGATGTGCTGCTCGGTCTCCACATGAAACCATGGCAGAGAAGTTAATGAAAAAAGAGAAAAAATAAGAAATGGAAGAAGAGAAGGGGCAGAAACCACATACCTGGGCCACTAGGCAGGCGAGCTCCCCCCCCCCCCCCCCCCCCCTCTCTCATTCCTCCCTCCTTCCGGTCTCAGCCCACTTGGCCTCCATCCATCCCCTTCTATCTCCCACCACTGCCGATTCATCAGCTCACCATAAATAGTACCAGCCACTAGCTAAGAAAAAGAAATCAACCTAATCCCATCCGCAGTCCCACCACAAGAACCCCATTCCCATCCTTCCGTCAGAAACCCAAAATCCCTGGATCCCACAACCAAAATACAAATTCCCCAAATCTCCAACTCAAGACCTCTGATCCTTACCCAAAACCATTGCTGCCCCAAACCCATCCCGAAGTGAGAAGACCCCCCTCTGTTCCTTTCGACAAATCAAAAAAGGAAAAGAAAATAGAGAGAGAGCACACATCTCTGCAAATCCCAATCCCAACCCTTTGTCCCTCAACCTCCCAGACCCACCCCTTCGAAAAGAAGAAGATGGAAGAGAAAGCGTACCGTGCACCGAGCGAGGACGGCTTCTGACATCATCGTCGATCACTGCTCCACCATCGACCAGAGCTCTCCTTCTCCTTTCGTCGAGCATAAACATTGAAAGGGTTTTAGCCCCTTTTCTCTTCTCCATCGACAGACAGACGGAGACAGAAAACAAGAAAAAAGGGTTTTGGCCATTTGTTTCTTCTGCGCATAGAAAATAAATGGGTGCTGAAAGGGCGCCATTTTTTTGGCAGAGTTGGCGGGTTGATATATGGTGGGAAGAATTCACCATTGCCGGCGAAATAAATAAAACGCCGGGGAAAATATAATTTTTGCCGGCGAAAAAAGCAAATCGCCGGGGAAAATCAGATCTTTGCCGGCAAAATAAATAAAACGCCGGAAAAATATGGCATTTGCCGGAGAAAAAGGAAAATCGTCGGGAAAAATCAGACATTTGTCGGCGAAAACTTATTGCCGGGAAAACCCTAACTTTTCCCGGCGAAAGATGCCTTTTCGCCGGCAAAGGCCGTATTTTCCCCGGCGTTTAGTCGTTGCGCCGGCAAAAAATGCCGGGAAAAATGCAAAATGTTGTAGTGAGAGCATTAGCGACCGCCAGGTGACTTTTAGCGACGGCTAATGGCGGCCGCTAAAAGTCTGTTTTCTAGTAGTGTATAATAGTACTAGTCCCACAAATTAAAGTAATTATATCTGTCTTTTGCATGATGGAACTGTAAAATCTAGTTTTGATTGGATTTATCTTGATTTTGGAGACGATTATCATGCAAAAAGCAACGATAATCGACTTTGATTTGTGGGACCAGCATTGTTTCAGCTTAGGATAAGGTAAGCTTCAACTTAGGAGAGCTTGCCCCATATATATATATGGCATTCACATGCATCCATCCCTCACCATATGGTGACCGAAACAAACTTGATAGGTCTTGCCTAGAGCCTCATTGATCATGGGACCTGGCGGGGCGAAAAGAGACATCTTGTATTAACCCATATATCGAGTTTGGGGTCAATCCCATGCCTCTAACCCCTTCATTCTTGGCCCACAAATTTAACAACTTTGTATTAAATAAAAATATCTGACACTCAATCCAATGGATCAATTCATTCGAATCAGTGAAAACTCAATGGATCTAGTATAATTCAAGGGTCCCATGAGTGTATGTAATTTAGATGGATCATAAAGTTGGCCCCACTATGTTGTCTCTCACTATAACATGGTGAGGGATGGATGTACATGAATATTTTTCTATAAATATACACACACTAGGCCATCATTACGTGGGTTAGTTGCTAATAACTAGGATTAGGGCGCTTATTTGAGTTTAGGCACTGGGATTAGTGGTGTGAGCTGCATGAGGTAGTGGATCATGCATGTCATTCATGGCATTTGATCCATCTTAGCCCAGTGGCCCAAGACAGCCCCCCGTCCCCCCGCCCCCCGACAAAATAACTATTTGGGAGTTTCAAGTGCTCCTTATATATATAGTCTTCATCAAGTGTGAACCAGACTGTGGGGCCCACGTGTAGATCCACCTAGGGTTGGGACCCGGCGGTTTTGAAGATCTGTGCGAGGCCATCCTCTACAAAAAAATCAGCCTTGTCCATCTAAGGCCTACAAGTTCGGTCCATTTGAATGCGTATATGTGGGCCACAGATAAAGGAGTTAGAAGCATGGGGTTGACCCCAAACTTGATATTTGACACCCCCCCCCCCCCCCCCCACACACACACACGGATAAAGGAGTTAGGAGCATGGGGTTGACCCCAAACTTGATATATGACCACCCCCCCCCCCCCCCCCCCCCCCCCCCCCCCCCCCCCCCCCCCCCCCCCCCCGCCCCCCCCCCCCCCCCCCCCCCCCCCCCCCCCCAATGGCCCCCATTAGATTTGTGCCTCATCATATGGTGAGGGACAAACTTGATAGGGCCCATCTGGGCCCCCATTGATCATGGGACTTAGAGGGGATGGGAAGAGTCATCTTGGTTGGGCCCATATATCAAGTTTGAGTCAATCCCATGTCTCTAACCCTTTCATATGTGGCCGATAAATTTAATGACTTTATATTAAAGAAAAGTTTGACCCTCGATTCAACAGTCCAATTCATTAGGATTAGTGAAAACTCAATTGATCCATTGTAGTTCAAGGGATTTAATGTATGTGGATGGTTTGGATGAATCATAAAGTCGGCCTCAGTATGTTGTCTCTCGCCATAATATGGCGAGGGATGGATGCAAATGAATATTTTTCTATATATATATATATATTTGATGGATCATAAAGTCGGCCCCATTATGTTGTCCCTCTCCATATTATGATGAGAGAGGGATGCGCATCAATATTTCCCTATATATGTTGTGCGTCACCATAATATGGTGAGGGATGGATGCGCATGCATCCCCCAGTATATTATGGTGAGGGACAACATATATACGAAAATATTCATGCGCATCCCTCACTCACCATATTATGGTGAGGGACAACATAGTGGGGCTGACTTTATGATACATCCGAGCCATCTACATATATGGGACCTCCTTAAGTACACTATAAACCCATAAGGTTTTTATCTATCCAAATGGATTAGACCGTTAGATCGAAGGTCTTTTTTTTCCTTTAATATAGAGTCATTTAATTTGTGGGCCATGGATGAAGGGGTTGGAATCATGGGATGCACCCCCCCCCCCCCCCCCCAACCCCACCCCAAAAAAAAAAAAAATTTCATCAGTAGGGTCCTACGTGGACCCCATTAAGTTTGTTCCTCACCATATAGCGAGGGAAGGATGCACATGAATATTGCTCATATATATATATATATATAGGAAAATGCTCCTATGAGAGAATCTCTCATCCTACTATGAAAGCTAGGGTGGGGGCCCTCAACTTAAATGTGAGGACCCCCACCCTAGCTCTCATAGTAGAATGAGAGATGCTCGAATAGGAGCATCTTCCATATATATATATATATATATATAGTCCCCTGGACATACGAATAACAAACCTACATAAATCTTAATTGGGTTCTACTGAAAATATATGAAGGAACTAAAAATCAAACATAATTTAGGGATAATAACTTAGAAATGGGCTTTGAGTTTCAAAACTAGTTCATCACCGTCCTAGCCAATTGGCTTGTGATGTTGACCACATGCCCCAACCCCGTATTGTTGTTGGGCCCTGCCAATGGAGTCTCCGGACCGTAGATTTGGTGATAATATTCTCCGCGAGCCATTATGGTATTGTAGAGGAAGGGGTTGATATTGCATTAAGGTAATTAGTTTTTTTGCTGCCACTGAGAAATGGAAGAATAAATAGAAGCACAACCATAACTTCAGAAATTCCTTCTACTAATTTGAATAGGCAGTAGGAGCGGCTGCAGGAATTCGAGTCATTGGGGTCAACAAAAGACATATCTTCCGCAAATCGAATAAATTTATTTTCTCCTTTATCAACATATGTCATCTACTTTCGATAATTCGACAAACATAATATAAAATTCTCAAATAATCTATTTTCGAGAATCTGACAAAGATAATATCGAAATACTCAAACAAAAATAAATAAAAATGTTAATACATTATTACTAATAATTATTATTTCAAAACGAAAATTCAAATACATAAACTCCTAATAGCTATGGATGGACAAACCTAGGAAAATGAAATATTAAATTTGACATGTATTAATGTATATGCACATACATTTAGTGCATAGTAGAGGGGAAAAAATAAATTAATTACAAAAATCAATGGTTCAGATCTATTTAAAATACTATAACTAGGAGGCAAGGATAAGGTAAAGTAGTATTGTAGTAGTCTAGTCTCTTGGCCCAACAAGGCACCATTGCAATCACGGCACAAAAGAAAGAAATGTATAAATGTTGATACAAGTAGTTAATAAAAGGACAAAAAGATAATTAAAAATTATAAAAAAATTAGAGACAACTTTTTGCAAGAGAGAACATGTCAACAGCAACAAGTGGCTGTTGGAGGACTTGAAAAGGGTTAAACTTTTAAATTGAATGGGATAAAAACAAGTTATTGTTTCATATATCAGTGGGATCAATTGACCCCACTGTGGACCAAGTAGCGCCACCCCTGATAGGTAGACGAGAGGAGGGGAGAAATGCCAATAAAGGGAAGGGTCGGTTGGTGCTGGGGAGAGGCGTTGAGCCAAGAAATTTGATGTGTATATATTATATTATTAATATAGATTAAAGAAGATATTAACAGAATATTTAAAGAGGAGATTAAATAGGCTGACATGGCATGAGGAAGCTCGCAAGCATGGCTCAACCAGAAATTAGTAGGGATGGCAATGAGGAGGTTTGATACGGGTTGGGGTAACCCAAACCCGCCCACTTCAAGTCTTTCTCATACAAACCCGACCCGCCATTTGAGTTGGTATCAAGTCAAATTTAAAACTTAAAAGCTTTAAAATGGATAAATGCATGGGAATGATTGTGGTAGACGCTGAACACACCACTTTCTCTTCACACATGCCATGCCCAATACCACCAGGATCACATGAGTTTTGTTTATAACTTCAGTAATAAATAAATAAGGGAGATCTCACCTTATAATGAGAGATAGGTTGAAACAGAAAAACCAATGCCCGCTCTGAACCGAAAAAAAAAGCACTAGCAAACCCGCCCCCAATAGGAGGGTCGGGGCAGGTTCCCATTTAAACCTAACCTATTGCCATTCCTACAAATCAGAATCTGCCTTTTATTGGATAAAGGTTTAGTTTTAAGGTATCGAGTAATTGAATAATTAACAGTTGGGAGTTTAGAGGGTGTCTCTTATGCTAAATCCTGCGATTCAAATTGTAGATATGGCCATTTATTTATCTAACTGATGTTGATAACCACCGGCAATAATCTCTTAGGTAGTGCAATATCAGTGCAGCTAAAGAATAGGCATCTACAGCATCTATGGTCAATTAAAAAAAGATAACAGTCAATAAGCTAAATTGTACGAACACATGCATGACAAAAATACTTGTTCTACAACCAAGAAACCCAGAAGAAAGGCATGTTTGGATGCCTGTCCTGCTACAGGAGTCCTAGACTCAAGTGTACTGGTTGGCTGATTTTGAATGGTGGTTGAACGGGGCACAGAAGCCGAATTTGGTGAAGGAGAAATATCTTCGTGTGGAATTCTGGACTGATTTAGCAGTGGAAGTTCCGAAGGTGGCAACACAGAATGAGTTTTGTTACCTGTAGAAAATGATTACACCATCAGGTACCAAATCAGGACCTTTTTTTAACCTATATTGGATCTGTGCTTAAAAAAAGTACCAAATTATTAATATTATAGCAGCTAAATATGCATTTTACTCAATAGAGAACCGTTTACGCCTAGGATGGTGTTGTGAATATCTTGCTCAAAAGTTTTATAGAAAAAAAAAAATTTTGCTCAAAAGTGGCCGAGATGCTCCGAGAAGTAATCCAGACTGCACAACGCTAATAGAATGATCTTGGCCCTTAGTTTTAAAATTTTAATTTAAAGGCTATATATTATGGAATTTTTTTCATGATGAAATCCAACCTTGAATTATATGTTCGAAAATATGTATATTTTGAGCTTCTACATTGGATGGGGTGCGGAGATTGGATTAGCTCAAGTGAGTGCATGCTTTGAAAAGATGGGGTTGGGAAAAGAGATTTTTTTTTTTTTTAATAAAGGAGCCATTTTATAGAATTCCACACCCACACAAACGCACGGATGAGGTTAGGCCCTCATTACATGGTCCACATGTCTCGCACTAATTGTCATCCAGACTGGTCTACAGGGATCACTTGGCCCTATCAATCATGAAGGATATTGGGGATGGTAATTCTGGATGCAACCAATCTGGACAAAATTTCAAGTCCATTAGATCATCTTGATCTATGACCTTCAAATTTAAAGGTTTTAGAATGCATCATTTTTTTTATTTTTTATTTTTGCCAATCTAGTGCTCAGTCTTATTTAGATGGGTGTAAAAAACATGGGATCCATAACATTCAACGAGGGCGGTAGTTTGTGACATGATCGGATTGATTGCAAGGGTCCTAAGGTGAGCCCCACTGATTGTCTCACACAGTGCTAGGGCATATACCTGAAGATCACATACCACTGCCCCCCACAAGTATCACAGCCCCATGTTTTTTTACACCAATTTGAATGGGGCTAGCCCTTGAATTGAAATAAAAATATATATATATATATATTGGCTGTCAAATTGTTAACTTGAGAGCTACATGTTAATTGGATAAGATAGCTTAGACTTCAAGCTTTGCACAAAAGTGGGTCACTTCCAGATCTTTCAATCTCCACCATCCTATAAATTGAAATGGGCCCAGGTGGGCCTACAATGCCAATCACAAATTGCTTAAATGATCTTGTTGGCAGCTGAAAAGTCCTACGTGGTTGTGCGTGTGCATGCGTGCGTGTGCCCGCATATGTGTGTTGCCTGGTGGGTTGACAGAATACAGTATGTAACTAATATGAATTTGATTACCTGAACATTGAAGCTGAGTAGATTTCGATAGACTGCAAATCAAACAACCAAATGAATCGTTATCATTGGTACTGTGATATGGTTTTGCTCTAGTAGAATCATAAGTTTTTTTTTTTAGAAACACACGTTAATGGATTTGTTAGGGGCCTGTTTGTTTGAATTAGAATACATAAGAATTAAATACATTGGGTGGTTAAAAATCAACATTGAAGATGAATTTTCAAAAAGGAACATCAAATATCAATTTCTTTAGAATCAAAAGAAGACAATATTTGATGCCCATTTTTAAAAATTTACCTTTCATCTTCAGTTTTAACCACATTGAATATTCATTTCATACGAATTTTAACGCAAACAAATAAGACTTAAGAGTCGATTGGACCCAATAAGATTCAGGCTTTTGGAACAGGTCGTTTGAAGTTTGTTTCGCCTGGGTTTAGGGAGAAATTTATTGGAATCCCTTGGATGGTTCACAACTTGGGACAACTTGTACTATTGTATTCTGCCCAAGTTGGGTAAGTAGTGTTAAGCAGAGGCGGACCTCAATTCATACAAGCTCGTCCACTTTTAAAACCCATATAAAAATTTTCGATCTATTTCAAAAATTCACACGAATATTAAATCACAGATCCGCCCCTAGGTCCCACATGAAAATCACATGTTTATCCCCCAAAACCAAACTACTTGTTGGGACCACTCCCCTCAGACAAAAATCCTGGTCCGCCAGTGTTAAGGCATTTTATCATTAGAAAAGAAAGCAAAATTATATGTAAATAGTTTTCTAATTTTTACAGTTTTTGTTTAAATGTTTAAATATACATTTTGACATTTTCATCATAGGGCCGGAGCCCCTAAGTTGAGCGTTGACGCTCACCTTGTGGGGCCCACCTCAGGCCCCAAATTGGGATGGAGGATCAAAATATATACCCCCTACTGTCGTTAGTATGGAGTTGCAGGCTCGGTCACTTGTCGATGGCTCATAAGTTTTCATCATCCAAAATGAGTAAACGGTCAATCCAATGGTCTATTACATTTGGATAGTTGTCAAACCTAAAAAACCATGACTATCATAGGGGTACCTGTGTGATGGTCCACTCCAATGGACTATAAAATGGGTCCCCTCAGCAGAGGGATTCACTTCATAAAAATATTAAAAATTTTAAAATACTTACCCACTTAAATCCCTGAGTTTTTTATAGGCTCGACAATTAGAAGTAGGTGATGATTACCTGCTGACAATTTGGTGGCCGTAATAGCCACGATACAAGCATGTGATCACATGGCAACCGGTCTTTGTTGTCTGCTCGTAAACATCTCCTATAAAAAGATCAGTTCCTTTGCACTTGAAGTTCTTGCATGCGGTCGCGAACGGGGACGGAGAGCAGCGTAGTCTGACATACACAGGAAGAAAGCCATATCTCCACAGTAAGACTGAGATAGGCAAGGAGTAGGATTTATGGGGTCTTGGTGCATCATGACATACAAAAAAATGCACGCTCAACAAGAAAAATGAAAGGAAAAATTAAAGGATTTTTATCGGAAAATAAACTTTATGTGAATAGTACACCGAACAATGAACATTAGGCAAACATGCATCTAACAGGGAATCCGTACATGATTCTTAACTTTTTTTACTTTTTTTTTTTTTTTTGTGGTCGAATTCGACCTTCAGTTTAAGTGCCGAATATTGAATTCGACGCCGAGATAGAAGTGACCTCAATACATTTTAGCTCTCTGCTTCGAATTCGACCTTGTAAGAAACACCCGAAGGTCGCATTCGACCTTGTACATGAGTTTTTCTGACTTTATGATGATAAAAAAGAGTGTTGTCTCTTTGAGAAAAAAGTCGTGGTTAATTTCAAACCCATCATCTTCTCACACCTTCAGATGATGAAACGTGTTTGTTTTTAGTAGTTGACTTGTCAACTAACAACTGTTTCTTTTCCGTTTTCCATCAAGAGATTGAAATGGAGACTAGAGGTATTGCTATCAATCAACATTTGGGAGAGAAAGTCTAAGACGTATAGACATTAGAACACAATTATTGAAACATATTCTACTACGTATGATAGAATACAAATTACAAACGTCACATGTGCCCAGAGCCATGCATACGAACAAACAAGTCTGGATCTTTCAATCAGTCACATGTGCTAAGATCCCATAGCCATGCAGCAAAACATTAAAAAAAAAAAAAAGGATGGTCAACTGATCACACAATGCTTTTTTTTTTTTATGGATGGTCAAACGGAAAATGGTTGGGACACAGATGTGATATGAATCTCAAAGTATGCCCCCACTAATAATGTTGTTGGTCTCAACCTTTCATCCAAAGAAAAGAGGTAGTCGGTCCCAACAAAAAAGAAAAAGGCGTTGTTGTTCAAGTTTTACCCACAAGAGATTAGAAACAAGGATTCATGGGTGCAGAAACTTCAACAACACCAGCCATCATTCTCACAACCCTCTTCATGGAAGGCCTCAGAGATGGGTCCTCTTGCACACACTATATGGCCACCATCACCATCCTCTCGAGCACTTTTCTATCTTGCAGTGCCTCTTTGTCGTCTCCCACAAGCAAAAATAGCCTCCCTTCTCTAAAGCATTTATATGCCCAGTCCTTCAAATAACTTCCTCCTCATGCCCCGTCTTTATTTCAATGTGCTTCCTACAACTTATTATCTCTAACAGTATTATTCCAAAGCTATAGACGTCAACTTTGACAGTAATCGACAAGTTCTTGAACCATTCTAGAGCGAGATATCCCCGGGTACCACGGATCCCAATACTATTTCTGGATTCATCTTTTTTGAGAAGCTTGGCGAGCTCGAAATTAGAGATCCTTGCAATGAAGCAATCATCGAGGAGTATGTTTTGAGGCTTTATATCACTATGTATGATCTGGGTGCTACACTCTTCATGTAAATACATCAGCCCTCTTGCAATTCCTCGCATGATCTTTCTTCCCTTTGTACAAGGTCGAATGCGACCTTCGGTTGTTTCTTACAAGGTCGAATTCGAAGCAGAGAACTAAAATATATTAAGGTCACTTATATCTTAAGGTCGAATTCGACCTTCGGCGCTTAAACTGAATGTCGAATTCGACCACAAAAAAAAATGGTAAAAAAAAGTTAAGAATCCTGTACGGATTCCCTGTTGAGTGCATGTTTGCCTAATGTTCACTGTTTGGTGTACTGATCACATAAAGTGTATTTTCCGGTAAAAACACCAAAAATTAACTTTCAAAATAGCATAAAACTTTTGACTCATTTTAAAAGAAATGCATGAAGATTTAAATATTTTAAAAGAGTATAAAAGTTTTATATATATTTTTTAATCGAATCCTCGCTGTAAACAAAATTGGAAAATCACAGAAGTACCCTTGTATCAATTTTGCCAAATTAATTCTTCCTTTAATAAATCATTTAAATTACTAAGTCCAAACAAAATGACGTAGTGGGGACTGCTTTAACTACATTTATGCATAGATAGTTAAAAAAAGAAGGGTTTATTTGGACTCCAAATGACATTTATTAGCTTCATTAAATTTTTGTGAGCATTAAAATCAAGCTGAGACTCATCATATGAGAATAGAAAAGAGCATCAAGACCAATTATGGCAATCTTGTAGGTGGTTGAACCATCGAAACAAGGCATCCCGCCATCAACATTTGATTAGTTAGGCCCAGAAAAGTGATTTTTGGGTTGGTTAGGGGACTAAAGAATGTTAGGAAGAGAAAAAAACTTGTCCTAAACCCTGTTCCTGTCATTTTTCAAGAATCTTTTATGGAGGGAACTTGATTGAAAGAAATATGAAAAAAATTTATACTTTTTTGATATATTCAAATCCTTATATACTTTTGAAAATGAGCCAGAAGTTTTATGCATCCGAGAATTTCCCCAAAAGGTTGATGAATTGATGATAGTTTGGAAAGGACTTATTGCCAAAGAGGAAAGATTCTAGGGCTTCCCATAAGCAAGATAGTGCCAGTAGATAACAGAGTGAATCACAATACATGAGACCCACCAGTATTTTTAATGGGTGTATCCTTGTTGGGTCTGGTTGGCCAATAGGGGTAACAGGTACAGGCCTAACACAGACCTCACCCTTGTCTTAGTCCGGAAAATATTTTCAACTACAAGATCGCCCCGCACAAAGTTATTAATCCCCATATTCCACAAAAATGGGATTCCCTGTACTCGATCCCCTGTACTGATCAGAAAGCAACTATGGGCTTCTCATGAACCTGACCCATAAATAATTTGGAAATATCAAAACCAGATCCAACTAAAAAATAAAAGGATTCCACATCCCACACACTGATTTACAGGTTTGAGTTCAAGTTTGATTGGCACACCATGAGGAAGACAGAGGTTTGGAAATACTTGGGAAGATGAAGACAATTGCAAACTACAGACATGGAGAAGGGTGCGATGGTTACTTACTTTAGATCTTCTTGTTCTGTTCCACAAGCAACTACAGACATGGAGAAGGGTGAGATGGTTACTTACTTTAGATCTTCTTGTTCTGTTCCACAAGCGCATTCCACGCAGTCGAAGGCAGTAAGGGCATATGAACCATTCGGGACAATTAGATCATCTTGATTCAGGTTTAGATAGGCAGATGAACATGCTGCAGAGTATCGAGACATTACTATCACTGCTAGAACTCATTAGAAGTGACAACTCTAGTTTGGTATGATTCACAATTCAGTTACCGACCAGTTTTCAAGTAAATTCTAAGCTGGGTCTTATAAATCCGTTAGTGGAACCAAGCTTAAAAACCCAATCTGCTCCAAAGCATTGTGGTCCTAATTTTAGCTCTATTCCGTGGGTGGCCCCACTTTAAGAATAATCACCCATTAAACCATGGGATGTTAGTTTTTATTTTAATCACTCTGTGGATACATGATCAATCTAATCATGTGCACAAATATGATTGAAGCAAATTCTGGCCCAAAGTTATTACAAGGAAGGACAACTATTTTGAACTGCTTCGGTTTTAGATATGGCCTCCCTGAAGGATTTATAATATGGACTGAGATTAATCAATTCATCAAGCTCATTAAAAGCTAACTCCCAAAAAGGTTAACGAATTTAAAAGCCAATCAAATGATTCTACTCTATCAAATTCCCAATAATGTGAAGCCTAGAACTAGGATTTGGGAAGTAGAATTGAAAATTTTGAAACAAAGTCCACCTTCTCTAAGTGTCTCACTGGCCTGATATTTCTTGACTAGAATAAATGAAACTCCACAGTAGAGCCTACTTATCGAAAATTTTAGCGATTCAAAATGCATGAATTGCGTTCAATTTCTAATATATTTCAAATTTTACTGCAGTGAGAGTTGGTCACAGTCGCACCATATGATTAAACATATGTTGGACACTCCAAGAGTATTCTTACTCTGTAAAACTGAACTTACCTTGCACTGGAATTGCGAGTATGTCTCCTGTGTAAACCAATGGACTTCCGAAGCCGTTTACTTCCACCAATTCCGTTACTGTTACACCGTACGTCTCCCCAATGCTCCTTAGGCTATCTCCTTCTCCCACCACATACGACATATACAGTACCGTTACGCCATTATGGCTGTTATTAAAGCAAACACAGGGTAGCGGTATCGCTAGCCGTTGCCCGACCTTGAGCTGATCTGAGCCCGATAACCCGTTTGCTGTATTGATCTGCTCAACACTAACCAGTCCCCCAAATCCTGAAGCAATAGATTCAATGGTGTCGATCGCTTCGATGGTGTAGACAATCGACAAAGACCGTCGGATACCATCCACACAGGGGCACACAATGGGTACCCTTAAAAGTGTATTTTCGGATAAAATTTCATCACCTGAGAACGGGTTTCTTGGATCAATGCCATTGGATGCTTTGAGCTGAGTCACATTTGATTGGAATCTGGAAGCAATTTCAGAGAGCTTAGAATCAAAAGGGAGGCGATAGGAGAGAAGGGCATTGCAGGAATTTGAAGAATTGCAAGGTTCAATTACAGATTTTGCAGAGATCAGAGATGGG
Organism: Litsea cubeba; assembly: GCA_012931725.1. NCBI lineage: Eukaryota > Viridiplantae > Streptophyta > Magnoliopsida > Laurales > Lauraceae > Litsea > Litsea cubeba. The sequence continues at coordinate 35,054,013 of CM022950.1, forward strand.
AAGAATAAGAGCAGTAAGAGGTATGAGTGAGTTCTCATTTTTGTCAAGTAGCTGTGGCCCTGTGGGAAGTGAGGCAGAAGGTGCATGTCTGGCTTTCTACGTACTTGGGTAGATTGGTGTGTGTGGATTGGAAAAACACAATTCGGATGGAGCTGACCGTCATCGTTTAGTGTCTTTTTTCTGGGTGCGTTTTGATGGGAGTTTGGTGAAGCACATGGGAGAGACCTTTCGGTGATTGGGTCTGCATTGCAATGATTTATGAGGAGTGGGGGTGGGGCACAGAAGAAGTGGTTGCATGATGATTGGGATCGTCCATGTGTTTTGACACTGCTCACGTGAGGCAGTGTATAATGTTAACCAGGGGCAGACCGACGTAGTGCAGCCCTGGGGCACCCGCCCCAGTTAGATTTGAAAATGGCCACAAGGGGCTATGCGTTGTATGGCCCACGCCCCATGTTCAAAGACAATCGCGCCCTACCCTTAAGACCGGAAGCCAGAAACAAAAACCCTCTGGTTTTCACCTCTAGTTCCAGAATCCAGCCTCCTTTTACTCCCTACCCTTAAGACCGGAAGCCAGAAACCAAAACCCTCTGGTCTTCACCTCTAGTTCCAGAATCCAGCCTCCTTTTACTCTGTTGCTTCACTCTTTCTATTTTTATTCTTTTGAATAGTAGACTGCATATACCCCATCAAACATAAAAGAGAAACAACTCCCAGTCCCAATCTCCCATCACATAGAAAGGGCAATAGAATAAAGGGCGAGCCCCACGCTCCACATGCACTGGTGATGAGAACCGTCCAAAGGGTGAGCTCTGGGGCCCATAGTTGATCCCCTTGATTGGCCATACTTCTCCCATCAAAAACTTGAGAAATGGAATTCTAGATTCCTTTTGTTTTAGCAATTTGTGAATTCAATGGTTGAGATCTTTATAGGAAGAGGCATTTCTTGAATAGATTATTGACTCAGGGGCCCAACTTTTTTAACTTAAAAGGGAAGCAATTTGGTCCTCCTACAAAGTTCAGAATTTGGGAATTTTCTTCTTGGGCATATTTGTTGTGAATGGATATGTGGTGGGGGAAATGATTTGTGGTGGATGAATATGGTGAAAATCTACCTGATCTAAACCTTGAAGGGCGTTTTCTTCTTAATCCATTTTATCAAATATAACTTGTATATTTATTTACACTAACTGGTATAAGTTTTAATTTGATTGGAGGGATTGATATTAGCTGTAAGATTGAAAATGTGTGTATAAAGGTGCCTTTCTTATACATGGGTCTACTTAATGGGGGTATAATAAAGCTTATTTTGTAGTGAAATTTGGGCCACTATAGAGATGTTCACATGTGATTCTGATCTGTTTTCATATACAATTAGGGGATTGATCCCTGACTTGTTTTTTTGGTGCCTCGCCACTGAGCTACAATTAGATTTGCACCTCATAATCTACTGCTGAAAATATCTTTTGCCCCACTCAAACAAAATTCCTACGTACACCACTGATGTTAACGTACAATAGAGAAGATTGGATCAAATTGTTTGTTTTACTTCATTAAATGTTAAGTTGCCCTGATTACTATAAAGTAAGATGGATTCATCAAAGATCAAATGACGTCAGACGTTGATTTCCCTGAGGGTGAATGATAAGAGTGCTACTGTGTAGAGAACGTATCCAATGAACCCGCGGGGGGGGGGGGGGGGGGGGGGGGGGGGGGGCTTAAACTCATTAGGTGAGTTTAAGGCCCGATCCTGCAGCTAACTTAAGCAACGACATGTGAAGATTTTGCGGGCTAAATAATCTAGGTGCCTTCCAAAAAGTTCAAATGGTGTCTCCATATCAAGTAGTGTTACACCCTAACTCGAGTTAATCGTGATTATCAAGAATTAAAAGGTTTTTATTAAATTAATTATGTTTGATTTCTAAATTATGTTACATTAATCCTAATGAGTCTTAGTGTGTCTATTGGGTTGGACTTTAGGTCATAGATAGGTAGTTTGGACCGGTTTGAACCGTTAGGTAGAACCAAGGACTTTTTCATAATTTTAGATTTTTCAAATTTTCATCATATGCATAGAGTCTTGGCGTCATCACATACATCTCGACAAGTACGTCATTTTTCATATTAAACTCCACTTCATTAGAGTTCAAGTTAACCAAGTTAATCACCTTTTGACCTAAATGAAATGATGAGAAAGCAGTTGGATTTCTTTGTACAATTTGGAGAATCCTTAATTCACTTAAATTATAGCCCATCTTCTCATTCCACTTATCATTTCAGCTGAGCATGTTGGAGAACTTCTTCCATCTCTTTATTCCTTCATCTTCTTCTTCCCTTATTCTTCTCAAATCACCAAGGAGAACGTTACATGCTTAATTAGAGGAGAGATCATGCTTCTTCATCATCTTCTCTACATTCCTATAGCTTTAGATTGGCAAGACTTCCTTCTCTCAACTCTCCATTGGCTTCTATCGGTAAGAACACCTTTCTTTTATTATATGTTGCTTAAACCTATTAATTAAATGGAAATTGGGGGACCTTAACATATGATTTCTTAGTGGTGACCCGGATTGTGAATGGAGATCACTTGACCCATGTGGCCGTGTCTGTGGCTAGGCGGACCATCCTATGGCCTAATGAATGAATGAGATTGCCTTGGAGTAGATTATTGTGATGATGATTAGAAACCCATTTATGGATGGGTAATGAAATGGATAATGCTGATTATGGGATGCAATGGATATGTCCAAAAATAATGACAGGCGGATCATGGCCGTGGATTCGATTATGGATATGGACTATGGATTGCGTATATGGATTGGACAAGGATATCAGATCTTGTATGAATATGAGATGACCTTGCACACGCAAGCTGGGTGGCCTAGCCAGACACTGACCTTCACTTGGTTTCCTTGAGTCGACGTAGGACATTCGCTCAGTTGTTGTAAGCTTAGCCTTGGACTGATCATCCTTGGTGAGAGCCGATTATTATAGATGGGGCCATCATGATAAAATAGACAGCCGACTTATGTGAGTTAATCAGCTGACTGGATATCTCACAATAGTCCTCTAGTAATTCCTTAATTTATCATTATGGTCTCTCTCAAATTAGCTTTACAAAAAAGAAAACTATCGTCTACAAAAATTAAATGTGATGTACTAGGGGTTTCTTTTGCAATTTTAATACCATGGATGGATCCCTCATTTCCGGCCTGAAGAAGCATACGGGATAGCACTTCTGCCCCTAGGATGAATAAATAAGGAGACAAAGAATCCCCATGCCTGACGCCTCTAGAGGGAATATTATTTTACCAAACAGGAATATCCATTTAACAAAATAGAAAACAAAACAGATGAAATGCATTCTTTCACCACAAGAATAAAATTTTCATGAAAACTAAAAACCTTAGGGCATGTTTGGATAAATGAGGAGTGGAGTGAAATGAAATGGATTTTACATGTGGAGTGAAGTGAAGAGAAGTAAGTTGAAGTTAAAATATAATAATTCACTTCACTCCATTTGGATGCTTATTTTGAAGTTAAAGTTTGAAGTAGAATCTACTTTTACTCAAGGAAATGAAAGTAGTTAGAGTTGAAGTGAAATGGAGTACATATGGCTCACAATATTACTTCATCTATTAGGCAAGACTCATCCAAACAGGGTGGAGTTGAAATTTTAGACAGTTATGGCCCATTTAACTTCACTCTACTCTATTTTTTGCCTATCCAAACAGGCCCTTAGGGTTTCTCCAATGAAATCCGATTCCATTCAGTCATAAGCTTACCCATGTCCAATTTAACTCCCATTGTCTTGCTTTTCCTTCTAGTTTTATACGAATGGGTCACTTCATGAGCAATGAAATAATTATAGGAAATCATTCCCCCTTTGAGGAAAGCACTTTGGAAGGGACCAATAATTTTTAAAAGAATTATCATAAGTCTATTAGCTATAACTATGGAAATAATTTCATAACCTACATTGCATAGAGTGATAGGTCTATAGTCATCGACAATATTAGCCTGACTTTTCTTGGGTATAAGAATTATAAAAGGTCTATTAATATCTTTTCGGGAGAATATCTTCTAAAGAAAATTTGAGTAAAGTTAATAATATCCGAACCAATATGCTCCCACATATGCTGATAGAATTTAGCTGGAATGCCATCAGCACCAGGGGACTTTAAAGAAAAAAACAACTTCTTTAATTTCACTTTCTGAAGGGGTAACTAAGAAAGCTTGATTATCTTCCCCTGAAACTATTGGATTTATAACCTCTTTAAGCAACGAGAGTTCTCTAGGGCCTTTCGTGGCTAAAATACTCTTAATATGATAACATAATTCGGATCCTATTTCCTCTCTATTACAGATCCATTTTCCATCCTTATTCTTAATCCTACAAATTATTATTCCTCCTACGATTTATAGTACATGAGTAAAAATACTTTGTATTTTTGTCTCCTTGTCTAAGACAAAGTTCTCTAGACTTTTGTCTCCACATATCTTCCTCTTTACCAAGATATTCTTCCAGCTTGAGGCTAAGTTCAACCTCCTCCTTTTTATTATTCTCATTAGGAAGCTCCAATTTCATGTTCTCAAGCTCATTTCTAGTTGACTTTATCACCTGATCCTCAACCTTCCCTACTTTAATTTTGTTCCACTGAATAAGATCCTTCTCTATGGTTTGTAAAGTTTTTGAAATATTAGTTTCATTAACCCCACAAGAATTACACCACCTATTTTTAATTATTTGTTTGCACTCTTCTTTAAACCGCATATTATGGAATCTAAATGGTATAGGGAGTTTAGGGATATCAGAGTTAGTTGAGAGGAGGATAGGGGAATGAACAGGCCCTTTTGCAGTAAGAACAAATAAGGTGGCTACTGGAAATAAGGTTTGCCACTCAATGTTCCCAACTGCTTTGTCAAGTCTTTCCTTAATGTGAGCATCACCTTTTCTTCTATTAGTCCAGGTGAAATTAGGACCAACATATCCAATATCCATCATCTTCATTTTGTTCATAAATTCTAGACATAATTTAGCTTTTTTCGGATTAAAGCCTTTTCCTCCCCATTTTTTTCATGATTATCAAAACTCTCATTAAAATCACCGGCAATAAGCCATGGGGCCTTAGACCCTACTCCAAGATCACCAAGGCAGTACCAAAATTTCTTTTTTGTCTACAGAGTTGGGGGACCTTGGATTAGGGTTAAAAACCGTTTTTCATTAGATTTGTTACCATTTATATCACGCTCGCAGCTGGTGAGACGGGGATTTTGCGTGAGATTATGGGCCAATTAAAATTTTCCAACAGTGAACCAAAATACAACATAGCCCCCAATCATAATTTCCCATATGGATCGAAGACAGCTGCGAGGTGTAAAGATTTCCTCAAACAAATACAACTATAGCGGAAGCTTCATGAATAAACAAATGGTGTCTAACAATGTATAGTTGAGAGCAAATACTGATATATTGACTGAAGTTAGAGTCAACTTAAACAAAAGTATTATTTACAACAAGGCCACAACTAAAACCGGGCCAAAGCAAAAGATCAAAAGAACAAAAGATGAAGTTAGCCAAGATAAATGTGAAGGCTCTCGATACGGGGACAATATGCCTATACGATGTTGTTCATACAATAGTCTAGGAGGTCATCACACTGATCTGCCTGAACTTTCTGTCTCCTCCTCCTCGGGATATGTGGGCTCATTACTTATACACCAAAAGTAGCATCATCAGACACGACGGTCGGTAGGCATATATATGTAAAAAAAACATTAATAGATATATATATATATGCATGCAGTATGAAACAGAATAAACGAATAGACAATATTATAAGAGCTGCATAACATCTAAATCATAATCAAAATCTAACATGAACATCTAACAAGATAGGCGGTCCACATATGTTAATCACCATGAAATAGTGTCATTGCCCTCCCTACTCTCATTAAGTTGTGGTAGAGGTATAACATGAACGGGATAAGAACCCAGTCCATCAAAGTCGATACAAGGATTAAAACATTAGAAACCCCAGCATCTTGTGGTATGTAATGGTGTCCATTACACCATCAATAAAATGCAAGCTGCAGACGGCCAAAATCACAAAACCCTCACACATGGTGGTGCCCCAGCTGTGCTGGACGTTATAGCTGAGTGGTGCCTGACACAAGAATCCTAATTCTACATTAGTGAGGGGCTGGGCTTTGCTTCCATATTTAACAAGATTTGTTAAACGAAAGAGAAACTACTCTACATCATAATCATATCAAACAAACGGATAAAACTTCAAACTTCAAAAGTAGTTCTCTTCAAAGCCTTACAATCAAAACCACCTAGCCTCAACACCTTGGTCGAATCCCATTAAACAAACGGAGTACAAAAAGGGGTCCTATATCCAATCATCTAAGTTCTTCCTAAGTCTTTCATATGATCCCAACCAAAGCAAACTAAAGCAAAGCTAATGAACATGTTCGTTACAAGTAGAGAAAGTACCAGTTGGTACAATTCAGAATCAACCGATAAACAATCCAAATCTAAGTACAATTCTATTTCCAAAGCTCCATACATCCCAACTAAGACTCGCGACCCCACATCTCATGTGCAATCCGGGCCCATAGTTAATTGTAAATAATTTCACTATATAAATACAATTGAACTCCATTCTTAGGAATATTATATAGAAGACCCTAAACTTCCATATTACCACAAGTAGGCCCCTCTATCAATATTCATGGATCAATTGGACCTGTCTTCCAAACTAGATCAACATCTTATTATCCTTAAGCTCCAATTAATTATAATGATCATAGGTACCTTTCCAATTAACTCTTAATCAGAATGGGTGCGCACTTACCAATGATAAATCCATTAATTGGCAGAAGGGGATATTAAAGATAGATTCTATCTTGACCATTGAATGTTCCCATGGTCCTACTACCACGTACCCAAATCACCGAGGTGTTGACCTATAGTTGGCCTCACTCATTGGTGACTCAAAGCAAATGAATAGCTAGAAACTTGAGTTCATTAATGTCTTAGGATTGAGAGCTTACTGTTAGGAAATTATGAGAGCAGACCTTAAAGTAAAGACAGTGTTTATAAGGTGCTTCTCATGTTCCTTCAATACATCTAATGTACCAGCACTATGATCCAGAATCTTTCATTTTGATGATCGAGACAAATCACACTATCTTATAGTGATCAAAGTGATGCAACCTTGTCAGTATGAGATGTCCAGTCTCATCACGGGTTGTGAAGATATTTAAGTATAAGATTTGTTACATATGTCTCTTTGTATGTGGATCTCATTCATACACATGTATTGCTTCTAGTATATTTATGGACCCCGATTCATCTCATGAACCATCATGTCATTCGTATTGGTTATGTGGAAGTATATATTAAAATATTATTCATCTCATGAAAGGAAAGCATGAATATATTGATAAATAAAGAAATTAATCAATTTATTATATCATCTACTGGATTGAGTCCATAAAACTAACAATCTCCCACTTGAGCTCAATGTCAGCTAGAGTTGCATCTCATGCCCATCCCGTTTACGTACCGCTCAAAGACTTTGGTAGTTAAAGGCTTAGTATAGGGATCTACCAGATTGTCTGCAGAGTCTATCTTGGTGATCGAACATCACATCTCTACACAATCTGTCTGACCATATATAACTTCCTCTGTACATGCTTTTTGACTCATGGGTTCCTTGGACTTAGCGACTGCCCTGTTGTTATCACAGTAAACTGTGACCGGCTGTCCTGCCAAAAGTACCACTCCAAGTTCCATAAGGAATCTTTTAAGCCAAACTGCTTCCTCAGCTGCTTCTCAAGTGGCTACAACATAAACACATACCCAGAAGTTGATTTCCTAGAATCCTGATCTGACTAGAAGTCAGTATCTTTGTAACCGAATGGAATCAACTCATCACTGCTGTAAATCAACATGTGATCTCTAGTTCTTCTCAAGTATTTGAGAACACATCTTACAGCAGTCGAATGATAAGGACACAGGCTAGACTAATATATGCTGACTAGGCCTACTGCGTGACAGATATCCGGTCTAGTACAAAGCATAGCTTACCGTACTAGAACCTTATCTATGTACACATCATGAGATATGCCTATCAGCCTATTTTTCCGGTTTCAATGGGAATTGATCCCTATGATGGACATGGCTTCTCCCAAGTCCTTCATATCAAAAGTCTTAGTTAACCAAACTATTACTATTGACGATATCCTTATGTTACTCCATAGGAGAAGGATGTCGTCGACATAAAATACCATAAAAACTACCCTACCTTCTTCACTTATCATGTACACACATGACTCATCCGTATTCTGAAAAAAAATCAAACAATTTGATTTCCAGGTCAAAACGGATGTTCCTGTTCCAGGATACCTGCTTGAATCCATAAATGGACTTCTGCAGCTTGCAAACTCTTTGCTCTTGGTTTGCTATAAAACCATCTGGATGCATCATATAGATGTCTTCATCAAGATAGCCATCATTAAACGCTGTCTTGATATCCATTTGCCAAATCTCGTGACCGAGATATACCACAATGGATAAGAATATCCGGATGGACTTGATTATGGCTACTAGCGAGAAGGTTTCCTCACACTACGTCAAAACACCCGAAAAACCACAGTCATAGAATGTAGTTTTTTAAAAAAACCAAAGTTGTAGATGTCATTTTTTGTGTCTCAATTTGGAGTGTTGCTTTTGAAAAACGACAGTCCTCATACGTGGTTTTTATTTTGAAAAGACCACAGTCTAGTGCGGTGGAAAATTTAGCTTCTAATACGACATTCATAGTCTGTCGTTTTTTTTAAAACGAACTTGACCCTATTTGAGATAAAAAAACAACAGTCAATGGCTATGTTTTTTTTTTCCAGAAAAAAATAAAATATTTTAAATATTAAACCTAATTAATATCAATAACAATCCATTTAAACAACAACCATATCTGTCAACTATCTAAAACTCAAACATCCACATATTAGACTTCCATACAATACCCAAATAACCATATTATTTCATTCATCAAAGCACATGCGTCCATATAATATCCAAGTATCAACTACAACGATGTCATAAAAGTCCATCATCCAACATTAACTCAAACTTACACCCTCAAAACATTTACTTAAAAGTAAGAATAAAAACTAATAAAGTATGGTCCTAATTATAGGTCAATCGGTACATCTCCTAATTAAAAGGCCAATCAAGTACATTTCCTAGTATGACATCTTCCAGTGAAAGAGACAAGTCAATCTGTGATGAAGAGCAACATATCCACAAATTACCAATCCATGGATCACTGCTCTCAGACTTCAAAAACTTCTCTAGTCCCTCCCGTGTTCCATTGTCCACTAAGAATAAAAGACAAAATTATTAGTAAAGTAGCTTTGATATGCTAACTGGTTCAGCAAGAGCTATATATTTCATGAATGCAACACTCTAAACAGGCAACGAAGATATATAATTATGGATGACTTTACATAAGTACATTTCATTTATACCCCATAAATGAACAAGTGATGCTATCAAGAGATCATTATGAGAGCACGTAATTACCACAATAGGTGCCAAGAACATAGAGCTTTTCTAAACCCAAGTGGTGCTCTATGGATCTTAATGCTAAAGTTTAAGAAATCACTCTGCATTACAATAGTAGAAGTCACAATGAAGCAAGCTTTCCATACATAAAAAAGGAGATCCTGATGAGAGCACAGATTATACCTTGCACTTGACAACTAACATCACAGAACAGAAGACGTTTTGCACCAAGCCTGACCTTTAAAGGTCTCATAATCGATATCTTCTTTCTAAGTATATCCTTTCGCAACAAGCCTGACCTTTAAAGGTCTCAACTCTTTTATCTGGTCCTCTCTTTCTCTTGTGGACCTACTTGCACTCAATAGGTTTGCTATTGGCAGGCAAGTCCACAAGTATCCAGACCTGGTTGGAGTACACACTACAAGAATTTACGCTTTTCCTGGCGTTTTTTGCCGGCGCAATAAAAAAATGCCGGGAAAAGTAAAGCTTTTGCCGGCGTAAAAGCTTATTTCACCGGGAAAAGTATAGTTTTCCCGGCGACATTTTTTCACCGGTAAAGGTCCCATTTTTGCCGATTTTTTTTTCGCCGGCAAAAGTCCCATTTTTCTCGGCATTTTTTTATTTTCGCCGGCAAAGGTTCACATTTTCACCGGCGTATTTTTGTTTTCGCCGGCAAAAGTCACCAAATATACTCCCGCCTTCTCCACATACCCTTGGCGCCTATATTTGGGGAAATTGGAAAAAAAAATTCAATATATAAATGAAATTATTTTTGCCGGCGCATTTTTGGCGCCAATATTGTTAGTTTAAATATTTTCAAACTTTTGCCGGTGCACTATTCGCGCCGTGATCGTTATTAGTAACACCCAGCACATAAAATGCCTTTTTTATGATCTCCCTCAAAACCCCTTCTGCATCTCGGTCCCTCTCACATCCCCTGCATCTCCCCCCTCTCGGTCCCTCTCACTGTCTCTCACATCCTCATCATCTCCCTCCCTCTCAACGCACGCAGCGCCCATCTCGCCTCCATCCCTCATCTCTCTGACCCATCCCTCTCCACGCCTCACCCTCTCCACGCCTGTCTCTCGACCCATCTCATCTCGCCCTCATCCCATCCCTCAAACATCGCACGACCCCTCCGACGCTCTCCGTCAACCCTCCATCATCCCTCGTCCCGGCGCAAAACGTCTCAGGCAGAAAACCACCTCGCGCTGCAAGTCGTGGTCTCCAACATCCATTCCAGTGCAAGAAGCCCCCGGATCGCAGCCCATCACCTCGCCATCGTCACCACTGTCTCTGTCCGTAGATCTTCTTCTCCATCGCCACACACAGCGGCATAGTGGCAGATTTGTGCCTTTTCCATTCAATTTCACTCTTTGGCGGCCGTTGAAAAAAAAATGGAGTCTTCTCCGTATGCAGACAAATGAAATCTCAGCTTTCTCCTTCTCTTCTTTCGCTGCTCTTTCTTATTCTCTATTTGATTTGACCCGTTTTCTCTCTTATACAAACTAGATAGACTTTCTGGGCATTTCTCTTCCGGTTGTTGACGCAGAGAACTTGAATTTTTTTTGCTTGACGATTCGAGATTTGGAGTCGAAAGAGGTAAAATCCATCAATACTGAATCTTTTTTCTGATATTTGGAGATGGGTTGTTGAGATTGTGATGAACTTTGATCTCTTTCATTTTTTAGAATTGATGCTGATTTGGGTTTTAGTTGAATGATTAGTTGAGAAGCTTTTGACATTTGAAAGGCGTGAACTATAAATCCTACCAATCAAAAGATTTTTGTATAGTTAGAAATGAGGTTTTTCCCCCTCAATTTGATGAAGTAGTGATTCTTTCTCTAAAGGATGCTTTTCATTGAAAATTGATAGTTTAAGCGAAAATTTTAGAAGATTAGATATGGAAAACTATTTGTTTGTGATTGATTTGCTGGAAGGTTAGTGACTGTGACCCATTTAGATTTCAGATATCGTCCCTACTAATTGATTTATTCAGATAGAATCAGAATTATCAGAGTCATGCTTTTAGAGAATACAGATTCTATCTATGAGTATTACTCATAAATGGCCTCGAATGTAGATCATAGGCTGTAAGTTTCCATTTCCTAACCACAAATGAAATTAATGAAAATCATCTGATAGAGGCTATATTGAGCCCTTGTAATGAATGATGCTCATGGGAAAAGTTAGATAGCTAAAAGGAGGGCCCAGTGGTGTAGTGCAGAAATGATCTCTGCATTAAATCGGGGCTGTTAGTTCCTGGGAAGAAAAATGAGGGGATTTCAAATGAAAACTTCCCAATGGCTTGTAGTGATAGTTAGAAATCCCAAGACATCACAATTGTAGTCCCAAGATACAAGATGAAAAGGGGAAGTACATGGTGCAGAATTTCTATCGTAGAAGAGAAACATAACTTTGTAGAAGAGAAACAGAACTTTCTTGAAGTGAACCAAATGTGGATGTGTTTACACCCATTCCCATCCTCAATTGTGATGGCATTATTACTAAAAACGAGTGGCATGGATTATCAATTGGTGTTTACTAAGGAATCCTATTGTGATTCAAATTCAAAATTATGTAGCAGATTGACTCATTAAAGATGATGCAGGGCCTGTTTTATGATGCATTATCCTGTTTGCTTTTTCTCATTTTCTATTGCAAATTTGGTTATTCTAAATAATCCTTCCATTTAAAATTAAATCAATACAAAAAGCCTTCATGCATGGTGTCAATGGCTCTATTCTTGGGTTCTTTTCTTTGAATCATGATAAAGATGTGCACACTAAATTGAAGAAAAGAAAAGAAAATTCACATGGATCATTTATAAGGAGCTGAAAATTTTTGCTTGATCGAAAGATCGGCATACAGAATACTTAACTTCTTTGATGAATGTTTGTTAAAATCTATTAGATTTCTGTAATGATTTTGAAGGCATCACCAAGATTTAAACTCATTGCCATTGTTTTTTTACGCTTGATGTCACTTTTCAGGAATTGCTTTCTGCATTATTTTTATTCTTTGTTTTGTCTTTTTAATCATTACATAAGACATCAATGAGATGCCTCCCTTGTTATATTCACCTTTTAGTTTTAATGTTTGGTCTTCGTCTATTTTTTAATGTGCATTGAGAGATTGAGTAACTGGTTGCTACTTTTAGATTCATGGCCCGTTATCAAATTCCTTTCCATGCAGGTTCCTCCATTGAGAGATGAAAATGGAAATAATTCTTTTGAATCCGATTTTCTGAGGCTAGGAAAGAAGATGCTCAAAGTTCTTCTAACAAAACATATGTTCAGGATGGAGATAGTGTGGTGAAAGGAAATCGAGTATTTTCTAGGTAATTTCTATAAAGAATTTTTTTTATGGTAGGAATGCTTTTCATTTTTCATGTTATATCTGGAATTATTTTTTTGGCTTATTATTGCTCCCCTTGTTATAGTTTGTGAAGTATGTTATGCTGAATACTTAAACTAAATAGTGAGATACTCATCCCCTATGGTGCTTTGTTGATGATCTATGACGTTCTGGTCTATTGTTACGCTTTTCCCTTCAGTCTTGGCTATGTATATTACACCCGAGGCTAGCCTGCTTGGTCCTCTTCAAACCTACCCAACACCAACAATACCTCTTGCCAGCCACAAAACCCAAACCGCCAACTCTCCTTCTCACCCTTTCCTTAATTATCTCTTTTACTGTTTGTAGTATAGTACGAAACAGATAAGTAGTAAGAAATCTGTTTTTTTTTTCCTTTTAGTTTCTATTTAGGTTCTACCTTAGATAGAAAATCTCTAGTATTGAGAAGGGTCATTTGGTCTTATAAAGGCCTCTTGAAATTAGTATTTTTTTTAATTTATTTGATTTTACTCATTGTTTTTTGTTCTAAGTTGCAATAATATGGAGGATTGGATCTTGGTGAATTGATTGAAGTTTTTTTTTCTTTTCGGGGGCTTAATTTGGATAAGAGTACTGTGCTAGGGTAAGAACTTTTCACACACGTACACACATATGATGAGTACCGGGCTGAGATGTGCAATGCCATGTCGATTAATGATGAATCCAAGAATATAGTAACCAAGCGAATCTACAAGAAATATAAGCGGGTAACTCTTAGTTCCATGTGCCTGCATTGCTTTGATTTTTCATACAGGGGATGTTTCCATTTAAACACCTTTACTGATTTTCTCTTCCATTGTAGTGATCCTAGGTTTCCTCTTGTATGCTTGGTTCATAAATTTATCAATTCCTTTTACTTTGCATATTCAACTTAGCATAAGCATCTCAACTTTATTACTTCGTCTTATTGCTGTCTTCTTTGCCTAACCTTAGGGCTATGCATGTCATGCTAGTTTGATAGCTTTCTTGTTGGTTTTTTGTCTTGTATTCAGGGTTAACCACCATTTCACCCTTCTGTGGTTTAGTTTTTTATCACAGGTTTCCTCTTCCACATATAGGCACAAGTTTCTGCTAAAGTGTCGCTGGGCCTTCAATTGACATGGCTCTCGATAATTTCATAACAGTCTGGTGACTTTTCTCTATTTTGCTCACACAGATTAGATCTTGTTTGTGATATCCTATTCCTCCTATTTTTGTCTAAATTGCTTCAAATGTCAAATTTTGTAACACTTGCAAGCTAAATAGTTTTGTATTAACCTGATCATCCTACTATCACTACCAAACTTGCTTTCTGCAACCTGTCTTCATTATGCTAATTTTCTTTCCATTACTTGATAGCTATGCTGCCCATGTCCAGAGTTATGACTAATCAATTAATTACTATATATCACCACCTTCTCTACATACACCAATGAATGCACAGGTGTTAAGAAAGTGATTACAGCTGGCTATTAGGGCTGTTTTTGTAGGAGGAACTTGAAATAAAAACAAAAGAGGAGGAGAGGAGAAGTGTAAGATCTCGGTCCCATTTCTATTTTTTTTAATATATTATTATATTTTAATTAGAATATTAGTATTATTTTAATTGAATGTATTTTAGTTATTTAAGTGGTTAGGATTAAGTGGGCACGCGTTAGATTAGATGTGTGGATTGGTGAGTTGGGTTGATGGGTAGATGACCTGACCCGTAGTTTTGACCCATTAACTTAAGCCCATTAACCTAATCCTTATTTTAAACGCCCGTCCTTATCTCTCCCCACTAATCTCTGCAACTCCTCCATGTTCTTCTTCCTCGTCTTCTTCCTCTTTTCAACTTCCCAAGCCACTGCAACTTAAGGATCCAACCATCGGAATCAAGATCTAAAGATACCATCATTCTTGGTTCGACTTTCTAATCTCAGGTAATCATCTCCTCAAGCCATTAGAGAAGTAAATCTATACTCTTGGGTTATCTTCTTCTTCTTTCCAATGTTAGGTTTTGGGTAGGGTTATAATAGATCTGGGCATTTCTTTCCCATCTCTTATGTCAGATTGGCGATAGGATTGTGATCGAGCGCCCCGGTTATCTCGGATTGGGTATTGGTTAGGATCTGTTGCTTTTTCTTCAAATCCCGGTGAAAGGCAAGTACTTAACCATAATTTATAAATTTAATGCTTGTGTTTCTCGTTGATTCTAGTGTCAGATGCATGTAGAAACCCATTTTTATGCCCTAAGGTTTGATTTATTCTACTTTCTTTTATTTAATCTTGATGTGGGGCCCATGGGGAGATCTGATCAGATCTGGTCCGATCAAAGGGCCGGACCTGCCTGGGCGACCATGATAGGTGGGGTTGATCTTGACGGCTGATCTGTGGGGCCCACTTTCCAGACGACCGTGATGCACACGGCGTGAAAAATACTACTACAGAACTGGGTTCTGCCTTGACTGCTGTGTGTGGAAGGGGGAAGACCTCTAGTTACAGAATATGAGACGAGTGTTTCTTTTCTTTTCTTTTCATAAAATCTGGTGGGGCCCATTATCAATGCAATTTTATCATTCATGGTGTAGGGGCCGTTTGATCTGTACATGAATTCAAAAAGAAATCAAAAGGGCAGTAAGGGGAGCACATGTACAGAACGTTAGTTCACTTTTGAAGTTCCCTTTTATAAACTTAATCATGTGGTGGGGCCAAGGAGTATGACCTGATGATGTCATGGGATGTAAAATCCCATGTAACCTTAGGCTCAAGTACTGTTGGAGTAGTACTTTGACTCATTAGGTTTTTAGAAATTAGAAATAAAGACCCTGGTTGTTTTATAAATCCAATTTAGACCCTTTGGTTTATTTTGAATTTGAAAAATATTATAAATGGAGTTCTTAGCTTTTCTAAAATTATACATTAAGGTTGTTATTTGCAAATTAATATGTAAATAATATCTTTGGTTTTCAATGTGATAAAACTATATGTTTATATTTTATTTAATTGGATCTTCGGACCAAATAAATATCGTCGGGCATACGGTATATTACTAACGTGGGTTTAGTACTTCGTATGACCTCGGGAAAATCCTAATGGATTCGAGCTCAACCCATCTTTATTGGAAAACCCTTAATTGGGTCTATGCACCATTGATCGAGAAAGGATGTGTTGACCTTTTATCTATTTAGAGATTCCTATGGTTATTAGGTATGAGACCTTATGTTTGACTGTAGGATTGGCTTGTGGTTATTCTTTGACCTTCGGGTTTGCATACATGATTGAGATTGATGTTGGTCTATTAGCTGCATACCCTATATTGATTAGATATGGACCGTGATGTGGCTTGGCAATCGATTGAGAAATTGTAGAGGTTTATTCGAATGATTTATCGATATTGATTGTGAATTATTATGCAGCCAGCCCTTCACTTTGACTTAGGTTTCTATGTCAGAGCATTACAAATTACTAGGTTTATTCTATTATGATATGTATATATATGTACATCGATTGGGTCATAATTGAACGACTGCAGTTGTAATTGGACGGCTGATCACCGATGTGAACGGACACTGTAATATCCGCATTGATTGTTTCACCGGTATTCCGGATTATCGATCGGTTTATGACCGCCGACGTGATTTAGATAGTTAGGGTTGACCACCCAAAGCAGTTGCATTACTTCTGTGTGATTATTGTATTGCTCTATTGTGTAGATTGGGTTTAGGTTATACGTTCTTTTCATCGTTGTCATATTGTTATTCTCTTATGATTATTACATGTCATTACTCATATTGATCTTGTGTTTTATTTATAAATTATGCTTTCGTACTTGCTGTTTACTTTGTTTATTGGTGCATAGGTACCGATCCATACCCTACCGAGGAGACGGAGGAGGATCAAACGTTTCAAGCATTTGAGCCAACTGACGAACCCGAGTGGAATGCCGGAGACGGTTTTGGAGCCGTCTGAGCCTGCATGAGAGTGAACGTCATCTTAGCAATTCTCTAGATGAACTTTCTTTAATAATATACATTTCCTTAGTAATTATTTTATTCATTCTACAACTTTAATTATTAATGGTTATTTGATTTTCGTGTTGGATCTTATTTACGGTCATTGAATACCAATTGAATGAAGCTTCCGTTGCATTTAATGAAATTTTATTTGGACTCACCACGGTTTGTGATGTTATGTGGGTCCACTTTTGGAAGCTTGTGTTGTATTAAACACAGGAATTTGAATTTGTTTTAATTTTTCACGTTTTTCCCCAATTCTTATTTTGGGGACGTGACAAGAAGAAGATCCAATAACAATGATAACACTAGTTGCTACCAGGTGTATGTTGCTAGGAAGTGAAAGGAGAAGATCTGAGCAGAATTCACTTGTGATATCAAATTGATGCAGTTTGGTTCTTGAAACCCCCAGTCACAGTTACGGCTTTGATTGCTATAATAGGTGTAGGAGTCACACCTTGGGGCTCTAGGAGTCACAAGTTAAAACAAGTGTATTGAAGGGAAAAAAAGAACAAGTTGCACCATTCATGAAGAGGAAATCTCCAATTTAAATTAACATCATCTTGATGTTAATCCAATATATTTTTTTCATTTTGTAGTGTTCACCGTTTATATCATTATCTATGGTAACTTTATGAAGTATTTGTCAATTTCTTTGCTTCTTAAAACCAGACTCACATTGGTGTCATCTAACCAACTGCCTTATTTACCTTGTGAGATATGAGTAAATCACATGATGTATTCTCAACTTTGGCCATAGAATCTGACAGAGACTTTTTAGAAGAAGAATAAGGTAATGTACAAGTTGAGTGAGTATGGTGGCAATGATTTGATGGCTAGTGACTAGCTAGCCCTTAACATGGCTTGTGAGTATGGTGGCAATGATTTCCAAAGGGCTTCCATGACTTGTATCCTGGAAACTATTTCTTTTCCATTTCTAAGATTGTTGGGGCAAATTTACTGATGATGGGCAGATATATATGGTGATTCTCAATGTGGGCAACTTTTATGACCCACCTACGGTATTTCTAGATTTTTTTGGCAATTTTTGCTTTGTATGCTTCTATTGGAAAGCAAATGGCAGCAAGTGGTGAGCTTGGTCATGCAATGGAAGCTGTCAAATGGGGCACTGACTACATCATAAAAGCTCACCGTGAGCCCAATGTCTTGTATGGGGAGGTGGGTCTCTTCCCTTTTTTCTCATCCCCTCCTTTTCACACTCAATATTCATCGGTCTTTTGTTCTGTTTTGGTTTATGCTCTGCTTTCCTCAGCTCTCTCACTCTCTTTTTCTATAGTAAAGTTTCTTTTGTGTTATTCGGTTCTGATTCAAATGCCCCCAGATGTGAACCCATTATCTTATTATTCCCTTGTCTCTTTCATTTGTTATTAAAACATGATCTCTCAATTTGATGTTTTTTTTTTTATTATGTAGGTGGGTGATGGAAACACAGACCATTACTGTTGGCAAAAATGCAAGTTAGCCTATCCATACTTTAAGTTTATAACTTGAGCCCCCCCCCTTTTTTTTTGTTCTCCCTCACTATCTTATATCTATCTAGCCGTTTTTAAGGGCCTTGATTGAGTATTTTCCAGTTGCTTTACCTGACCCAAGTAATCTGCATTTTGGGTTAGTTTTGTTGTCCACTGTATACTCTTGTTTTTAGTTTTTGTAGGCTGGCATGTGTCCAATGTCATTTATTTAATGTCACTTGTGGGTTTGGTTTCGATGTTGATCTTATATATGTATTTGCTCATGGATTTAGTTTTTATTAGCCTTATATATATGTGTATTTGCTAATGGATTTGGTTTTTGTATGCTCAGAATTTAATTTTGAATGGTTATGAATTTAATTAACTGATGAGTTTTAATTCCATTCTCAATTGGGAACCAGATCTCATTTTACTATGATCGCAATCCCGACGAATGTCGCAGAATTTCATGTAAACTCTTTCTCTCTCTCTCTCTCTCTCTCTCTATTTCAATATTTGATTTTCGAGTTTTGTTGTTGAAATTGAGTTTTCGTATTTGATTGATTGAGTTGCAGGAATTGCATTTTCTGCTGTTTTTGAAGGAATTGGAGTTTGGAAATGCCGATGAGAGAAAGAAATAAGTCTGAGGAGGATGAAATGTCGTCTAATGAGGTCTGCTTGAATGGAATGTGAATGAGAAGATCAACAGTAGATGCGAACCTTGATGTAGGAGATATTAATGAAGCCGAGTCTTCCTTGCGCGAGGGATTGTCGCTCAATTATGAGGTAAACTTGCTTGGATTGGAGAAACTTTCTGCAACTCTGTGATCATGTAGTTGTTACTTGTGAAAAGTTGTTAATTTTGTGATGGCAGATATCAGTAATCTCTCTCTCTTTTTCTCATATTGAAATTTGTTTATGTCAATGCAAACTGAAAAGGACTCATCATGTTATAAATCACATCGCAAACTGAAGTTCTGTTATTGGATGCACATTTTGTAGTTTTGGATCAAAAGTAGTTCAAATTTAATGAAGAGTGAATTTTACTGCTGGAAGGTCAGTTGGTAAGAATTTTTGATATGGGGCTTGAGCAGATGTTTATATAAAAGAAAACTTAGCTTTTCAAAACTTTGGAAAGGATTTGCATTGTGTCAGTTGATTTTATGATAATAGTTTGGTAATAGAATGTGCTGCTGATTTAGATAAATATCATTTCCAAGAAGATGTGATCTGAGTATCTAGGGTCAAACTGGGATGAGACTAGGAGACTGCACATCTCTCTCTCTCTCTCTCTCTCTCTCTCTCTCTCTCTCATGTTATGAACGCCATCATCCATTACATATAAAAGCATTGCAAATTATCAATTCAGTAATTTGTTTCAAGTCTTCATTAGAGTTCTAGAGCAATGGACTACTTAGTTAATCATGTAATTCCATTCTTGATATAGGCCAAAGTTGCAAATGGTCATATTGGCTGTATGAAAAAGGAAATGTGATCCCAACCACACTCGTCAGGTTAAATATGGATGTAGGAACCAGATAAAGAAAAAATTGCAAAAATGCTCTATAGAATTCCCTAGAAGCACAAAATGAAAATACTAATCCATGGAGAATTCTTGAATAACCAGGAGATGATAAATTTGTTATCTAATGAGGGGCAGTACATATCAAAACCCAAACATTGTGTTGAATAGATCCACTAGTACCTGATTGAGTCAACTGGGTTAACCCCCTGGGTCTGATGCACCCCATTTGAAAGAAATTAAAAAATTAATTTTTTTTTATAAAATATAAATGTTCTGCCGGCGCAAAAAAAGCGCCGGCAAAACATTTTAAAAAAATTATATAAATGTTTTGCCGACGCAAAAAAACGCCGGCAAAAGTTTTCTAAAATTTATATTTGAAAAAAAAAAACTACTTTTCCCGGCGCAAAAAAACGCCGGCAAAAGTTTTTCTAAAATTTATTTAAAAAAAAAAAAAACTACTTTTCCCGGCGCAAAAAAACGCCGCCAAAAGTTTTTTTGAGATTTTATTTTTGAAAAAAAAACTACTTTTTTCCGGCGCAATAAACCCTTTCCCGGCGAAAAATAACGCCGGCAATGGACAGCTTTTTCCCGGCGTCACCATATTTCGCCAGGAAAGGGTATTGTTGGCATATTATTGCCGGCGAATTGCCGGTGCAAGAGAAAACGTCGGGAAAGGTTTTTCCCAGCGTTTTAGTGACGTAGCGCTAGCAAAAGTGAAAATTGTTGTAGTGACATAGACTCCAACTCAGCTTTCATAGCATCTAGCCAAAATTCCAAAGCTATGTCATTAACTGCTTCAGCATAGTTACAGAAATCTTATTTCGGTTCTTCCGGGATTGCCTCGTAAGACTCTCCCAAAACTGAGAACCTACCAGGGGACTTGAAAATACTCCCACTATGACGCATTGGTGTAACTACTGGGTCAGGTATGGGCGGATTTTCTTAAAGCTCGGTTATGCTTGGATTTGGAATTGATCGCTCTTGAATTTCTTTCAAGATAACATTTTCTAAAGATTTCCGGTCAATTATATAATCTTCCTCCAGAAAACCGCATTGGTGCTTACAAGCACTTTCTGCTCTCTAGGATTATAAAATGACCAACCTTTAGTTCCTTTGGGATATCCAATAAATATGTATACTTTCAACTTCGATTCCAACTAATCCGTCTTAACCTTCAGCACGTGTGCCAGACAATCCCTATAAACGTTGTAGACTAAGCTTTCGCCCTGCCCATAAATCCCGGGGAGTCTCAGGTATAGACTTAGATGGAATGAGGTTTAGTATATACATTGCATATCCCAAAATATAGGTAATCCGTATAAAACCAATCATAGGCCTGATCATATCTAAAAGAGTCTGATTCCTTCTTTCTGCTACTCCATTCTGTTGAGGCAAACCAGGAGCAGGCAACTGGGATTGAATCTCATTCTCTGATAAGTATACCATAAAATAGCGAAGAGATATTTTCCTCATCGATCTCATCGAAGAGCATTTATACTTTTACCTAATTACTTTTTCGTTTCCGCTCGAAACTCTTTGAACTTTTCAAAAGTCTCGGACTTGCGATGCATAAAGTATATGTATCCATAACTTGAGTAATCATTGGTGAAAGTGATGAAATACTCGTATCAATCTCTTGCTCTAATATTATGGGTCCATACACATCAATAACTAACTCCAATAAATCGTTGGCCCTACTGCCCTTAGATGAATAAGGGCATTTTGGTCATTTTGCCTTCCAGACAAGATTTGCAGACAGGCATTGGTTCTACCACCAATGAAGGCAAGATACCATCTTTCACTAGCCTGTCATATTTAAGTTTATATGACCTAGCCTCTTAGGTGCCAAAGGTTTGTTGGATTAGATGAAGGTAACTACCTCTTTAATGATGGTCTATTATTAATATCAGTGTCATGTATCACATACATTGTGAGAGTTAAACAAATAAAGGCCATTGATTACCATGTCAGAATATATAAGAGTACCGTTCCTCTTTCAGACAATTCAATTGCCAAAGGTAATAGAATAACTCTTATTCATCATACTAGAAATTAAAATCCCGTCTTAAAATGGTACATATAACATATCTGACAAAATCAACTTAATATCTGAAAGCAACTAAATTACTACTCCCACAGACACTGATTCTGCCTTGGCTTCCGATCCCAGGTTAACAATGATTTCTTCGCCACTAATCCTCTTGGTTGCCTGTAACTCATGCAATGTATTACGTATGTGATTAGTTGCATCGGAGTCTATACACTAGGATTCTAAAGTACTAGTTGTAAAACTAACTTCAGAAACAAGTGACTCAATCATACCTGATGTCTTTTCCTTAAACAGAATTTCTTAACAATTCCTCTTCCAATGTCCTGTCATACCACAGTGGAAACACTTTCCCTTTGCTCCCATATCCTTAGCCTTGGCCACACCACTAGTAGAACAATTCTCCACCTTAGGATCTTTGATGACTGATTTATTCTTGCTATCCCGGTCTTTGCCTTTTGGCTTGGACCTAGCAAATGACTTTTCTGTCATGAGGGCAGTTGGTCTTTTCTTCATGATTTCCTCAAACACTACCAGCACAGCTCAGCTTTGGTCATTTCAATTTATTATAATTGATCTCGAAATGTTTGAATGAGTCCGGTAGTGATTGAATGATCATGTCAATCTGCGATTCTGTATCAATCGTAGCCCCCAGTACATCTAACTCATTCAATGCCAACATCATTTTTAACAAATATTTTCGTACTGGGGTTCCCTCAGCCATCTTAGTCTTTATCAGCACTTTCATAGCAGCCTGCCTAGCAGGCCTGACCTGTTCTGCTCCTTTAAATTCGATATAATATCGTATGCTGACTTATAGGATTGATGTTGATCTTGCAAAACACTAGATATGGATGCCTGAATAAAACATCTGGCCATCTCATTATCTTTGGTCCACTTGGTGTAAAGGTCTTTCACATCCTGTGGTGCATCAGGCTCAGGCTCAGGCTCAGGAAGGGAGGGTATGGTAAGGACATATCTACATCCTGAGGCTGTCAGGATAATATAAAGATTCCTTTTCCGGCCTAAATAGTTGGATCCCATCAACTTATTCTGGTTGAGGATGGTCACAAGTGAATTGAAAGTATTTGAATTCATGTTGAATTAAAACTGTAGCACATAACCATACATTCAATAAAAGAATATAAATGACATTGGGTTTAGTATTCTACCAAATTCATGTGGGAATCCTCATAACCACTAAATTTAGAATACATCAGAATCCCAATCCCTTAGGGCATACCTCATAGGGGAGTGCAAATGTCCTTGGATTGGTGCGGATCAAAGTTCGTCAAAATTGGAATTAAGACTAACTATCCATGATCCCCATCATTCATTATCATCTAGGTATCTCATACCAAATAATGTATGACTCCCAATTAGCTTTGGTTTCAAAAATACATGATGCAAATCCTAGGTGATACTGCATCACTATTTTAGTTAAGTGTGACTCACCAACTAATATTGCGTGACAACCGTTTTGGGCAGCTCCTCCTATGGGAGTGAACCCCCATGACGTCTCACCAATACTATCAATAGGAGACCCATATCTAGTAACCAAACATGTAAAAGGCCTCTGAAGAAACGGCCACACTCTTGGTGGCGCAAGGCTAATACTTTCCTTACAATGGACATATGGTGGAAAACCATAGAGATTTCTCAATTTAAATGCCTCGCTCCCACTTAATATTTTGAATTAAGGATTTCCTTTTAAGGTATTAGGGCCCACATATATATATAAACATCAAATCATCTCATGATATGATCTAAGATTGGTTCCAAGTCAACTTATTTTAATGAAAGTCTAGTTTCTTAGATTAGTGTTACCAATTAATGTGTCTATCTCATGGGTCATCAACACTAATAACTCTTTCCAAAAATTAATTTGATTTGACCGATTTTAGTAACTTGCTAAGTTTGGATCAGGTTTGGAAACATTCTGAATAAGGCATTCATCCATAAATAAAAAATGCTAAAAATAGAAACTAGTCCTCTCCTCCACATGGGCCAGGCGGAATAGACTTCTTGGACTTCTAGACTTACCAAAATTGGAATTCCTTAAACTCTTTGGGAAACTCCAAAGCACTTTTGGTAGTCTTCAAACTCTTTGATTAGGAGTCCAACATCGCTTTCCTTCTTCGTCTCGAACATCACCAGAATTTAAAATTTTAGAAAATTACATAAATTCCTATGTTTCTACGATGAGACTTACATGGTAATCTGTTAATGGAAATAAAAGGCTCATAGGGAAATTCACCATGCCTTTGCCTAAATCTAAAAACCAAGGAAACCATTATGCCCTTATAAATTGCCAAAAATAAATCAATCAACCATAAAAGAAAGTAAAGTCTTGTGGGCCATATGGAGAGGACAAAGGTAACCTGCAAGTTAGTATCTCATATAACCATACAACTCACAAAACCAAGTTGCCAAATCATAATGGAAACATAAGATGCCAAACAGAAAAATTCGAATCCAAAAACAAAACATATCGCCTGAGTTCGGCTAGCCGACCTGGTCAGTTCGGCTAGCTGACATGACCAGTTCGGCTGATCGAACTGACGAACCCAAAAAAATTGGGTTTTCACAGATTTGCTTTCTGCTGATCCCAAAGTGTTTCTAATGATCCCAAATACCTTCTAATGGCTTCCTACCATCTTTCCATCATAATTAAACCCTTTTGTGACATACCAAATACAGATCTACTACAAAGCGTAAGAAAATCCATTATTAATATGATCCTTACATAGCCCTAGGTCTATCCTCTTTGCATCTCATGCAAAGATTAGATCTAGATAACTAATCTAACATGATTAGAAATGAGATAAGGCTTGGATACCAATTGTTGGAAATAGGTGGGCCTCTAGGATATGTTTCAAAAACTTTTGACCCACTTGATGCAGGGATCAACTATTCAGAAGGCTACCAAAATCAATCTAAGATGTAAACCCTCAATCTCAGCCATTATGATCAGTAAATACAATCTATCTAGAAGATAGAAACAATAACTAACAAGCATCAAATAAATCCACAACATGCAAGGAGGTAGATTATACATTTGGAGTTCGGTTGTGCTCTAATGGAGAATTTGTGTCTTTCTTTGATGATGAAACACTTTCACTTATCAAATATGAATCTCCAAGACATCTTGATCTTCCACGCTATGACCCGTATCAGATTCTCTTTTTCTCAAGAAGATTGTGGGATCTCCAAGAGAAAACTACTAAGAGCTCAAAGGAAAAACTAGAAGAAAATCTAGAAGAGGGAAAAAGAGGAAGTATGTGCAACACTTGCACACAATAAATCTGGGCGTGCAACTTTTGAACTTAGGTGTTGTGGGCATGTATTCCAAGGAGGAATAATGAGCTGCACGTCCAACACACATCTCCTCTATTTATAGTCCAAAAGCAATTAATCCACCTCCACTTTCTAATAGAAATAGAAGTCTCACTTCTCTAACAATTAGTAACTCTCTTCTTTTACCAATTAAAATAGAAGTCTTACTTCCACTATAATTAGTAACTTACTAAATCATTATTAGAAGTCTCACTTCAAATATGATTAGTAACTTTCTAATTCCTTTTTAATTAAAATAAAAGTCTCAGTTATACTAAAATTAGTAAGTTTACTATTACCACTATAAGAAGTCTCACGTCAAATAGAAATGGTAACTTTCCTTTTAGAATTCAACTAGAATTAGATATTGTCTAATAATTGGGCTAGCATGAGGACTACTAGGGATTCTTTAGAAAGCTGGCTCCAACTGGGACTCGCGACCCCACATTTCATGTGCAATCCGGGCCCACGGTTAATTGCAAATAACTCCACTATATAAATGCAATTGAACTTCAGTCTTAGGAATATTACTTAGAAGACCTAAACTTCCACATTACCACAAGTATGCCCCTCTATCAATATCCATGGATCAATTGGACATGTCTTCCAAACTAGATCCACATCTTATTATCCTTGAGCCCCAATTAATTATAATGATCATAAGTACATTTCCAATTAACTCTTAATCAGAATTGGTGCGTACTTACCAATGATAAATTCATTAATTGGCACAAGGGGATATTAAAGATAGATTTCATCTTGATCATTGAATGTTCCCATGGTCCTACTACCACGTACCCAAATCACCGAGGTGTTGACCTACAGTTGGCCTCACTCATTGGTGACTCAAAGCAAATGAATAGATAGAAACTTGAGTTCATTAATGTCTCAGGATTGAGAGCTTACTGTTAGAGAATTATGAGAGCAGACCTTAAAGTAAAGACAGTGTTTATAAGGTGCTTCTCATGGTCCTTCAATACATCCAATGTACCAGCACTATGATCCAAAATCTTTCAATTTGATGATCGAGACAAATCACACTATCTCATTGTGATAAAAGTTATGCAACCTTGTCAGTATGAGATGTCCAGTCACATCACTGGTTGTGAAGATATTTAAGTATAAGATTTGTTACACATGTCTTTCTGTATGTAGATCTCATCCATAGACATGTATTACATCTAATATACTTGTGGACTGTGGTTCATCTCATGAACCATTATGTCATTCGTATTGGTTATATGTAAGTATATAATAAATCACAATTCATCTCATGAAAGGAAAGCATGAATATATTGATAAATAAAAAAATTAATCAATTTATTATATCATCTACTGGATTGAGCTCATAAAACTAACAGTATGTTCGAAACTACGCTATCACACTGGGACTACAAGGGAGTTTATCTGGATTCCCTCGATCTGGGCTTGGAGGGATTAGTTGCCTAAAGGATTGGGAACCCTCCGATAGCAAAAAAAGTATATTAATTGTAGTCATGCCAAGAATGATGGTCGGATGCTTCTTTTTTTTTTTTCCTTCTGATGAGGAGGGACAGTGAGTTAGGGTTTTAAGTTGGAAGGCAGTTGGGGTTATGAGAATGGAGATTAGAGTTTCAAGAGAAAAAGATGATAAATGGGGTGGCAGATTGAATATCTCTTATACCAATTGGTATGAACCCGAGTGGAATGTGGAAAATGGAACCATCCAAATTCAAGGATGGACTAAACCTCTTTAAGATAAAATAATTCGAATTTTGAGGATGGACTTAGACCTCCTTGTGCAAGCACAAATTTTGGGGTTAATTCCTGATTATTTTCTTATTGAACTTCTCTTACTAAATAGCAAATGCAACTTACATGAATAAAAGTAAATTTAAAAAGGGCACTTCAATCAAGGAAGATTTACTACTTATTTAACAAAGTAATCCTATTGACAACTTGACTCAATCCTGCTACAGACCAGAATTATGGCAACCCCGAGGTGAACAAGAAATATATTTTGAAGTAATTCCTATGTAATTTCCAAATTCATCCTCTATTCTTTTTTTAAAAAATATTCAATGTAGCCCATTTTTAGTATTGAAGGAACGATGAAGGAGTCGTTGCCAGGAAATAAGCCCTATTCACATTCGTCAATCTAAAAAATGAGTCCGTAATTTCTTGATAAATCAAATATAAATCTCAAATCTTAAAAGGAAATGAGAATGAGAGTTTGTGAAACACCTTGTGGTGTCAAATTCTGAATTTTCTACTTCTTCCCAAACATTTACTGTGTCGATCAAAAACAGGCACACCCGATGCGATTAAGAGATGCTCTCTTTGGTTGGAATTACAAATGAGCTCGCCATTGAGTTCTTTTCTAAAAAGAAATACAAAAAGAATCTAAAGGGGTTTGGATGAATTTCTCTAAAATGTAAAAGAATTTGGAACTATATTTCATTTTATGTGACTGTCATTTTGCGCATACATTCACTGACTGTTTTACATACCTGATGTTGTTGGTATAGTCGATGTTGTCGTGGATTTTACACATTTTTTATATGTTTCATTGGTGCCAATTTCAGTTTACTGTTTGAATGTTTTTACTGTGAAATTTATTTAACATAGTGATGTTCGCGGTATTTAGTTTCCATTTAGGAGGAGATTTTTTGTGGCCGTTTATAGAATTTCAGCTTCGTTTCTTTAATTTCAGCCACTTCATGGAATGCATTTTTTAGAATATTTATTACTAGGAATCTAATTCCATTTAATCAAACGGGTCCTAATAATTTTAAGGGGAATTCAATTATTGTAAGAATTAAAAATGGTATATTTACCAATATGTGAAATAAAATCATACACCTCTAAAATAAACAATAAGAAAAAACATTTCCTTATTTGTACCAAAACATATTGCATACGTTGATTCAGGGAACATCTTAAATACATTCACGCAATAATACTCAAGATTGTGAACAAAAAGAGTTTTCTTTTGTTTTGTATATATTCCTCTATGGTTCTAGGATTTAGGAATAGAGAGCGGTTAATTGCACGCTGATCTTTGCTCTCCACACACTGCACTTTTTTATGACCATATATACCCCTGTATAAAATTACCTAAAAGGACACATCTCCCTCCTAACTTCGTTCTACCCCCATCATCCTCATCCCCACCGCCACCCCAGCCGCCACCGCCCCCTCCGGCAGCACCGCCGGAGGGGGACGGAGAGGGAGAGAGAGCGGCAGGCAGGGGTAGGGAGAGAGACAGAGAGGGGGAGGGGGAGAGAGAAAGAGGGAAAGGGAGAAAGGGAGAGCAAGCAGGGTAGAGGGAGAGGGAGATGGGCAGGGCGTGCGGGCAGCGGGCGAAGGGGAGAGAGGGAGAGGGAGAGCAGATGGCGGCCAGCAACAGGTGAAAGGGAGAAAGGGAGAGCAAAGAGTGAGGAGGGAGAAGGGGTGTGTAGAGAGCAATAGAGTTACCATATATTAGGGTATTTTGGGTCAAACAGAGTGTGTAGTGTGTAGGAACTGTAGCCATTAAGTGAGGGGAGTGTTGATTGTACCATTGTGGAGAGAGCAAAAATCAGTGCGCATTTAACAGGTCTCTTAGAAATATTCTTGTAAGGGTTCTAGGATTTAGCAAAAGGCTCACATGATCTCAATATTTAATGATAGATCCCTACTTTGTCATTTTAATACCTTCCATATCCTAAAATAAAGAATTTTGACCATAATGAGCAACCACAGTTAAGTTTATGGTCAACTTTTATAAAAGTGACAGCTTTTTCCTTCCATCTATTAAGCAAAAATAGGTAAATCATTATTTACGAAAAAACACAATCATTTCTCCCAAGCCCAAAGGTCCCTCTTAATTTAACTACCATACATGTGATTCCTAATCAAGTGTTTTGAAACTTTCATCAATATGAAGGCAGGTAACGCATGAATTGGGTCGACTATAATATCATTATAAATATAGGTATTGAATTCATCATGAGCAGTTTTGATTTAATGAAATGGACCACTTTTGAAGAGGCATAAGAGGAGGCCAAAAGGCGTAGGCCCCATCTTTACTCCATTTTAGAGCACTGAATGCATTAATTCTCCAAAATGAGGGAGTTAGGTGATTTATGACTACATTCATTTGCAACTCGTGTCTTTTGGATTCTCATTGGTTCATGAATGATCATGGGCAATTATTGTATTTAATTGCTGCAACATATGTCGGAGTCTCGGAGATGCGAAGAGTCACTTTTTGAAACCTTTAGAATTCTACAGCAAGAAGCTCTGGTAGAGAGGAAAAAACCCGTCCTAAAAAGCTATTGCAAGAAAGAAGAACTGATGGTAAGAAGCCGAAGTGCAATAAAATACAATCGGATCGACATGAAATTAAGTAGCATTTGGTTTGCTGGAATGGTTATAGGTGGGAATAGAATGGAGACCGGAATAAGTCTGAAATGGAATGAGGCAGGAATAGGCATTTCCATTCCCGCGCTTGATACGCGGAGGAATCAACTGTTTCCATTCCCGCGCTTGGTACGCTGAGGAGTTGATTCATGTTCCTGTGTTTGGTATGCTGGAATGAGTCCTGCAATGGAATAAAATTTACATAAAACTGACCAAAATACCCTTGTTAAATTTTTATCCTTGGCTCAGTTAATGTAAAGATTATATTATTATTAAATAGGTGGGGCCCACACAAGCTCTTCTATTTATTAATAATAATAATAATAATGTATAGAATATATTATTATTATATAGGTGGGGCCCACACAAGCTCTTCTAATTTATAATCTTATAATAATAATAATAATAATATATAGATTATATAATTATTATATAGGTGGGACCCACACAAGCTCTTCTATTTTATAATCTTATAATAATAATAATAATAATATATAGATTATATTATTATATAGGTGGGGCCCACACAATCTCTTCTATTTTATAATCTTATAATAATAATAATAATATAGATTATATTATTATATAGGTTGGCCCAACACAAGTACTTCTATTTTATAATATAATAATAATAATAATAATGTATATATTATTATTATATAGGTGGGGCCCACACAAGTTCTTCTATTTTATAACCTTATAACAATAATAATCATGTATATATTATATTATTATTATATAAGTGGGGCCCACACATGTTCTTCTATTTTATAATCTTATAATAATAATAATAATATATTATATTATATTATTATATAGGTGGGACCCACATAAGCTTTTCTAATTTATAATCTTATAACAATAATAATAATATTAATAATGTATAGATTATATGATTATTATATAGGTGGGGCCCACACATGTTCTTCGATTTTATAATCTTATTATAATAATAATAATAATAATAATAATGTATATATTATATTATTATTATTCTATAGGTGGGGCCCACTCAAGTTCTTCTATTTTATAATCTTATAATAATAATGTATATATAATATTATTATTATTATTATATAGGTGGGGCCCACACAAGGTCTTCTCTTTTATAAAAGTGGGGCCCACACAAGTTCTTTTCTTTTATAATCTTATTATAATAATAATAATGTATAGATGTGAAAAAGGGTATTTTGGTCTAATAAAAAGTAGAAAGGAATGGAATGGTCATTCATTCCCATCCCGGATGGAATGGTCATTCCACTACATAAGGGAATGAGATTCCGGAGGTAATGATCATTACGCCATTTTTTTTTTCGAACCAAATGCTACGTAAGATGCTTGTTGATGATGAATTACCATTATTCATGAACCGAATTTGACTAGTTTTAAAGAGATGTGGGCCCTAAGTTCACCAGATGCGCGGACCCCAGAAGTGATAAAGATCGACTAATATCGGACCTGAAGGGTTTTCTATAGGAACAGGAACCTAACAGGAATCCCATTAAATAGGAATCTTTCCAAAGAAAATGGTGGTCCCGGATTTCCACAGTCACCCGCGACCATAGTGCCCAAGTCGCCTGAAACACCATTTTTTTCATTTATTTTTAAGAAGTCCCGGCTTTGTAAGGCATTCCTGACATTTTTCTAGGGGTTGGTAGTGGCATTTTCTTGCAAAAGAACTGACATAGTGATGTGCAAAATAAGGGAGAAAGTTCTGAGGTCAAGGGAAACCTTAGAAACATATGATCTTCAAGGGTGTTGCCACAAGATAAATCAAATTCATCACCCGGAAGAAGAAGTTGGGTCACTCGGTGACAAAATTACATGATATTCGAGATAGACACTCTTGGAGATAAAATAAGACCAACCATATAAATATGGTCTTAAAGGGTGTTATCGCAAAAGAATTTATTTCACCGCTTTGAATAAGAAGTTGGTCAATCGATGGCGGAATGACTTGAGATTTAAGGTGGACACTCTTGGAGGTAGAATAAGACCAACCATGTGCCATGATCTAAAAAATATGGTCTTTAAGTATGTTTTTGCAAGATCAGCACTGCCGGGAAAGGAAGTGTTATTGGAAGCAGAGAAGACGCGGCCTAATATAGTCAGTAAAGAGATAATGGCTGAGGGATAGTGGGTTCAAGTTCAAAGCAAGAGAAATAAGAAATATAGGAAGATCAGGTGGGAGGATTTAATCTCTGTGTTCGTGAGTAATTTGCCAGAAAACACTGCCGTGGACTGGCTTCGGTCTGTCTTTTCTCCCTACGGATACATTTACGACGCTTTCATTCCTGCTAAAAGCAGAAGGTGGAAGGGTTTTTGTTTTGGTTGTGAGGTTCAGTGACAGGGAGACAGCTATAAGGGCAGTGCAGAGTATGAATGGGATGTCTGTTGGAGGCAGGAGACTGTTAGTAAAGGTGGCTAGATTTGGTTGGTCACAGAGAGCAGGTCCTAGAAACTTCAACAGCTCTGAGCTGAACATGCATCGCTCAGTGGAAGGTTTTAGTCGTCAAGGTGCAGGGAAAGGAGTTTCCAAAAGTTTTATTACAAAGCCTTTTCTTGGGATGTCCTATTCAGATGCAGTCAATTCAGATGCAGTCAAGGATATATCATTGTCCTATCTCTCGTAGTTCGGTTATGGTAGGAAGGGAGATTGTAGCAGCCAACTCAAAGTGGCTGGCTAACAGTCTGCTCGGGAAGTTGAAGCGGGTTGGAGTCATTCCTTCTATTCTAGGTCTCTGTGCTTCATATGGGTTGAAGGATGTGAAGATGGCAAAACTGGGAGGTAATGAGTTTCTTCTCTCTTTCAGAGATGTGCAGGAGGCTCTTTCCATCTTCAAAGAGTTCGATCTTCAATTTTCTGATTTGTTCTGTTCCTTGGAGAGATGGGTGCCTGGTCCTCATCTCTCAGTTAGAACAGTTTGGCTAAGATGTTTTGGAGTTCCCCTTCATGCTTGGAACCCTTTAATCTTTGAGGAGATTGGGGGCCGGTTTGGAGAGGTTTTGGGGGTGGCAAAGGAGACTGAAGAGAGATCGGAGCTCGTTTTTGGGAGGGTTTGCAACAAAACAGATTCTCACCAATTCCTTAATCATTTGGTGGATCTTGTCATCTTCGAGAATGTCTTCCCTGTTACAGTCAGGGAGGAGATTGTGGAGATTTCCTGGTGTTCCTAGATAGGAAATCGTGTCTGTGTTGGGTACTAGAGATGCGGATAATGATGCTCTAAGGAAGGAGAAGGATTTTTCATACTCAAGCTCCTCGGAGACAGAGTATTCACAAGTAGGCGAAGATCTTCAAAGAAGGGCTGCTGGAGACACTGTTTGTACCGCAGTCAATAGGGTTCATCCTCTTCTTCGCCGGAGAAGGAAGCAGTCTTCGGGAATCTTCATCTTCCCTACCCTACCACGTTCGACAGCTCGTCAAAAAGCGTGTGCTGTCCGCAATTTTCTCGGGAGGAACGTCGCCAGTCTGTCTCCTAGCTAAGGAAGTTAGGGTGGAGGGGGCTAAGGCTAGGGAGAAGGTTTATCATAGAAGAGGATATCCAGTTACTAGATAGGATGGAGAAAATTAATGCATTAGTTTCCCTGGGAGCTAATAGCTGGCCTGATGACATGGCAAAATGTTTGGCCAGATGTGCCCAGTCCCTTGCCCACCAGTACGCAGTTTGTCAATCGGTGGGTCCCATTTCATTTCAGTCAGAAAGTTTCTCTAGGGAAGTGGGTTTGGGCCTTTTTGTTGAGCCTATTTTTGCTAATCAAGGCCCAGCTATTCTTTCCAAATAATTGGGAAGCCATTATTCTGCCCGTTCTGCTGCTCAGCAGTTATCTTACTGTTCCTCGAAGGGTTGGAAGAGTAGTAAAGGAGGTGCTAAAGCTAAGAGATCGGTTTCATTCCCTCTTGTTAAAGCTAAGCTTAAGAAGTTAAATGAAGCCTTTAAGGGGAGAGAGGGTAATGCTCCTTTTAGGAGGAAGGTGGCTGCAGCTTTCATTGCTTCTTCCTTTAGGGGGGCCTTCAGTGGGTCTGAATCTGATGGTCACCAGGAGAATTTTGTGCAGATTGAAACTAAGTCTGGGTCCGTTGGTGGATGTAATTAGGAGGCCTCTCGCACCAAAGCGTTGGAGGTGGGTCGCATAGGTACACAGTTAGGGCTTTGATTTGGCCCTCATGATCAAGATATCTTGCATCGTATTGAAGTATTGGAAGCAAAAGATTCTAATGGCAAGGGTGAGGAGGATGGTGGGTTTTATCATGTGCGGATTGGGATGGCGAAAATAGCTTAAATGGCTGCATAAATTGGGGGTGTGCATTCTCTTTGTTATTCATGATTATCTTCGGTTGGAATATCAAAGGGCTTGGGAAGCTAGCGAAAAGGGCGGCAGTAAGGAGGTTAGTTAGGATGCATAACGTTGATTTATTGCTTTTACAAGTGACGAAAATCCATAAAGATGTTGAAAGTATTATTTTTAGTGCTTGGGGCTCTAGAAGGTGTGGTTGGGAGTGGTGCCTTCAGAGGGAGCCTCTGGGTGCCTAATCTCAATTTGGAATGAGGATGTTTTTGTTGGAAATAGGTGGGCCTATAGGATAGGTTTCAAAAACTTTTGACCCACTTGATACAGGGATCAACTATCCCGAAGGCTACCAAAACCAATTTAAGATGTGTACTCTCAATCTCAGCAATCATGATCAGTAAATAACTCTATCTAGAAGATAGAAATAGCAACTAACAAGCAACAAATAAATCTACAACATATAAGGAAGTAGATTATACCTTTAGAGCTCGGTTGTGCTCTAATGGTAAAGTTGCATCTTTCTTTGATGATGAAACTCTTTCATGTATCAAATTAAGATCTCCAAGACCTCTTGATCTTCCATGCTATGACCTGTATCAGATTCTATTTTTCTCCAGAAGATGGCGGGATCTTCAAGATAAAACTACTACGAACTCAAAGAAGGAACTAGAAGAGAACTAAAAGAAGGAAGAGAAGAAGACCATGCAACACTTGCACTCGGGTGCGCTGGACGTGCAACACTTGCACTCTTTAAGGCTTGGGCGTGAATCCCAATATGGAATTAGCATCAAATCAGTATAGTAAGAATTAGTAAGTTTTTATTCTTTTAAAAATTAAAATAGAAGTCTTACTTCCACAACAATTAATAACTTACCATATTATAATTACAAGTCTCACTACAAATATGATTAGAAACTTTCTAATCCCTTTCTAATTAAAATAGAAGTCTCACTTCTACTAAAATCAGTAACTTTATTATTACCACTATTAGAAGTCTCACTTCAAATAGAAATTGTAACTTTCCTTTTATAGTTCAACTAGAATTAGTATCTTTCTAATAACTTGGGCTAGCGTGGGGACCACTAGGGATTCCATAGAAAGCTGGCTCCAACTGGGACTCACGACCCCACATCTCATGTGCAATCTGGGCCCACGGTTAATTGCAAATAACTCCACTATATAAATGCAATTGAACTCCAGTCTTAAGAATATTACATAGAAGACACTAAACTTCCACATTGCCACAAGTAGGCCCCTCTATCAATACCATGGATCAATTAGACCTGTCTTCCAAACTAGATCCACATCTTATTATCCTTGAGCCCCAATTAATTATAATGATCATAGGTACCTTTCTAATTAACTCTTAATCGAAATGGGTGCGCACTTACCAATGATAAATCCATTAATTGGCACAAGGGGATATTAAAGATAGATTTCATCTTGACTATTGAATGTTCCCACAGTCCTACTACCACATATCCAAATCACCGAGGTGCTGACCTACAGTTGGCCTCACTCATTGGTGACTCAAAGCAAATGAATAGATAGAAAACTTGAGTTCATTAATGTCTCAGGATTGAAAGCTTACTGCTAGGGAATAATGAGAGCAGACCTTAAAGTAAAGACAGTGTTTATAAGGTGCTTCTCATGGTCCTTCAATACATCCAATGTACCAGCACTATGATTCAGAATCTTCCATTCTGATGATCGAGACAAATCACACTATCTTATAGTGATCAAAGTAATGCAACCTTGTCAGTATGAGATGTCCAGTCTCATCACTGGTTGTGAAGATATTTAAGTATAAGATTTGTTACACATGTCTCTCTGTATGTGGATCTCATTCATACACATATATTGCATCTAGTATACTTATAGACCCCGGTTCATCTCATGAACCATCTTGTCATTCGTATTAGTATGTGCAAGTATAAATTAAAACACTATTCATCTCATGAAAGGAAAACATGAATATACTGATAAATAAAGAAATTAATCAATTTATTATATCATCTACTGGATTGAGTCCATAAAACTAACAATCTCCCACTTGAGCTCAATGCCGGATAGGGTTGCATCTCATGCACATCTCATCTGCATACAGCTCAAAGACTTTGATAGTCAAAGGCTTAGTAAAGGGATCTCCCAGTTTGTCTGCAGAGGCTTTCTTGGTGATCGTACATCACCTCTCTGCACAATCTATCTGACCATGTATAACTTCCTCTGTACATGCTTTTTGGCTCTTGGTTCATTGGACTTAGTGACTGCCTTGTTGTTATCACAGTAAACTGTGAGCGGCTGTCTTGCCAAAAGTATCACTCCAAGTTCCTTTAGGAATCTTTTGAGGCAAGTTGCTTCCGTAGCTGCTTCTCAAGCGTCTATAGCATAAACACATACCCAGAAGTTGATTTCCTGAAATCCTAATTTGACTAGAAGTCAGTATCTATGTAACCGACTGAAATCAACTCATCACTGCCGTAAATCATCATGTGATCTCTAGTCCTTCTAAAGTATTTGAGAACACATCTTATAGTAGTCAATGATAAGGACCTGGGTTAGACTGATATCTACAAAATAGGCCTACTACATGACAGATTTCTAGTCTAGTACAAAGCATAGCTTACCGTACCAGCACCTTATCTATATATGCATCTTGGGATAATCTTATCATCCTATTATTCCGGTCTCAATGGAAATTGATCCCTGGCATGTAGCTGGCTTCTCCAAAGTCCTTTATTTTAAAAGTCTTAGCCAACTAAAACTTTTACTATTGACAACATCCCTGTCACTCCCTAGGAGAAGGATGTTATCGACATACAATACTAGAAAAAAAAAACTACCCTGCCTCCTTAACTTTTCATGTACACTCATGACTCATCCGAATTTTGACAAAAATCAAATGAATTGATTTCCTTGTCTAAAACGGATGTTCTTATTTTGGGATACCTGCTTCAATTCATAAATGAATTTCTGCGGCTTGCAAACACTTTGATTTTGGTTATTAGCTATAAAAATGTCTGGCTGCATCATATAGATGTCTTCCTCAAGATTGCCATCGTGAGAGGCTGTCTTGACATCCATTTGCCAAATCTCATCACCGAGATGAACCGCAATGGATAAGAGTATCTGGATGGAACTCTTCCATCCGGTCCTCTTTTTCTCTTGTAGACTCACTTGTACCCAATAAGTTAATATTGGCAGGCAAGTCCACAAGTATCCAGACCTGATTTGAGTACATAAAATCCAATTCTGCTTTTGTAGCATCGTACCAACGTATCGAATCTATGTCATAAATTGCATCATCATAGTTACAGGGATCTTGTTCCGGTTTTTCCGGGAATGCCTTATAAGATTTTCCCAAAACTGAGAACCTGTCAAGGGACCTGACAATACTCCCATTACGACAAGGCACTGATGTAACTACTGGGTCAGGTATGGGTGAATTTTCTTAAAGTTCAGTTTATTCTTGGATTTGGAATTGATCTCTCTTGAATTTCTTCCAAGATAACCTTTTCTAGAGATTTTCGGTTAATTATATAATCTTCCTCCAGAAAACCGCATTGGAGCTGACAAGTACTTTCTGCTCTCTAGGATTATAGAATAACCAATCTTTAGTACCTTTTGGGATATTCTATAAACGTGCATACGTCCGACTTCGATTCCAACTAATTCGTCTTAACCTTTAGCACGTGTACAAGGCAACCCTAAACCATTATAGACTAGGCTTTCGCCCGGTCCATAACTCATTGGGAGTCTCAGGTATAGACTTAGATGGAATAAGGTTTAGTATATATATTGCAGTTTCCATATCCCAAAATGTAGGTAATCCTGAGAAAATCAACACAGACCTAATCATATATAAAAGACTCTTGTTCCATCTTTCTGCTACTCCGTTCTGTAGAGGCATACCAGGAGTAGACAACTGGGATCGAATCCCATTTTTTGATAGGTATCTCATAAAATCAGTAGAGAGATTTTCTCCTCCTCGATCTCATCGATGAGTATTTATACTTTTACCTAAATGTTTTTCCGCTTCCACTTGAAACTCTTTGCACTATTCAAAAGTCTCGGACTTGCGGTGCATAAGGTATATGTATCCATATCTTGAGTAATCATCGGTGAAAGTGATGAAGTACTCATAACTTTTTCTCGTTCTAATATTTATAGGTCCATACATATCAGTATACACTATCTCCAATAAATCTTTGGCCCTACTGCCCTTACATGAAAAGGGTCTTTTGGTCATTTTATCTTCCACATAGGACTCGCAGACAGGCATTGGTTCTACCACCAATGAAGGCAAGTTACCATCTTTCACTAGCCTGTCAATCCTGCTTAGGTTTATATAACCTAGCCTCTGGTGCCAAAGGTTTGTTGGATTAGATGAAGGTGATTACCTCTTTAATGATGGTCTATTATTAATATCAGTATCATGTATCTCATACATTATGGGAATTAAACAAATAAAAGCCATTGATTGCCTTGTCAGAATATAAAAGAGTACCGTTCTTCTTCAAGACAATTTCATTACCAAAAGTAATGGAATAACTCTTATTCATTATACTAAAAATTAAAATTCCATCTTAAAATGGTACATATAATGTATCTGACAAAATCAACTTAATATCTGAAAGCAATTACGTTACTACTCCCACTGACACTACTTCTGCCTTGGCTTCCGATCCTAGGTTAACAATGATTTCTCTACCACTACTCTTGGTTACCTGTAACTCCTGCAACGTATTACATATGTGATTAGTTGCACCGGAGTATACACATCAGGATTCTGAAGTACTAGTTGTAAAACTAACTTCAAAAACAAGTGACTTAATCATACCGAAGGTCTTTTCCTTAGACAGAATGTCTGAACAATTCCTCTTCCAATGTCCTGTCATACCACAATGGAAACACTTTCTATTTGCTCTCCTACCCTTAGTCTTGGTCACACCACCAGTAGAACCATTCTTCACTTTAGGAACTTTGATGACTGATTTCTTCTTGCTATTCTAGTCTTTGCCTTTCGGCTTTGACCTAGCAAATGACTTTTCTGTCATGAGAGCAGTTGGACTTTTCTTCACGATTTCCTCAAACAATATCAGCTGGCGAGACGGCTCAGCTATGGTCATTTCCAATTTATTATAATTGATCTCGAAATATTTGAATGAGTCCGGTAGTGATTGAATGGTCATGTCGATCTCCGATTCTGTATTAATTATAGCCAGTACATCTAACTCATTCAATGCCAACATCATTTTTAATAAATGTTTTCATACTGGGGTTCCCTCAGCCATCTTAGTCTTCATCAGCACTTTCATAACAGCCTGCCTAACAGGCCTGACCTGTTCTACAAACATCTCCTTTAAGTTCAATATAATATCGTATGCCGACTTATAGGATTGATGTTGATCTTGCAAAACAGTAGACATGGATGCCTGAATAAAACATCTGGCCATCTCATTGTCTTTGGTCAACTTGGTGTAAAGGTCTTTCACATCCTGTGGTGCATCAAGCTCAGGCTCAGGAAGGGAGGGTATGGTAAGGACATATCTGCATCCTAAAGCTGTCAGGTTAATATCCAGGTTCATTTTCCAGTCTAAATAGTTGGACCCCATCAACTTATTCTGGTTGATGATGGTCACAAGTGGATTGAATGTATTTGAATTCATCCTGAATAAACTGTTGCACATAACCATACATTCAATAAAAGAATATAAATGACATTGGGTTTAGTATTCTACCAAATTCATGTGGGAATCCTCATAACCACTAAATTTAGAATACATCAGAATCCCAATCCCTTAGGGCATGCCTCATAGGTGAGTGCGAATGTCCTTGGATTGGTGAGGATCAAAGTTCGTCAAAATTGGAATCAAGACTAACTATCCATGATCACCATCATTCATTATCATCTAGGTATCTCATACCAAATAATGTATGACTCCCAATTAGCTTTGGTTTCAAAAATACATGAGGCAAATCCTAGGGGATACTACATCATTATTTTTGTTAAGTGTGACCCACCAACTAGCATTGCATGACAACCGTTGTGAGCAGCTCCTCCTAGGGGAGTAAGCCCCCATCCCGTCTCACCAACACTAGCCATAGGAGATCCATATCTAGTAGCCAGACAAGTAAAAGCCCTTCGACGGAATGGCCACACTCTTGGTGGCGCGAGGCTAATACTTTCCTTACAATGGACCTCTGGTGGAAAACCATGGGGATTTATCAATTGAAATGCCCCGCTCCCACTTAATATTTTTAAATTGAGGATTTTATTTAAGGTATTAGGGCCCACATATATAAATATGAACATCAAATCATCTCATGATGTAACCAAATTGGTTCCAAGTCAAGTTATTTTAAGGAAAGTCCAGTTTCTTAAATTAGTGTTACCAATGTATCCATCTCATGGGTCATCAACACTAATTATAAAATAATTCCAAAAATTAATTTGATTTGACCAATTTTAGTAACTTGCTATGTTTGGATCAGATTTGGAAACATTCTAAATCAAGCATTCAACTATAAATAGAAAATATTAAAATTAGAAACTAGTCCTCTCCTCCACATGGCCCAAGCGGAGTAGACTTCTTCGACTTCTAGACTTTCCAAAAATTTAGAATTCCTCAAACTCTTTGGGAAACTCCAAAACACCTTTGGTAATCTTCAAACTCTTTGATTAGGAGTCCAACTTCACTTTCCTTTTTCGTCTCGAACATCGCCAGAATTTACAAATTTAGAAAATTATATAAACTCCTCTGTCTCTACGATGAGACGTGCATGGTAATCTAAACATGGAAATAAAATGGCTATAGGGAAATTCGCCATGCCTTGCCCTTTCACGGGAAACCAAGGAAACCATGATGCCCTTTACAAATTGCCAAAAATAAATCATCAACCATAAAAGAAAGTAAAATCTTGTGGGCCATATGGAAAGGACAAGATCACCTGCAAGTTAGTATCTCCTACAACCATACAAATCACACAAATAGGCGGCCAAACAATGCTGGAAAAATAGGACTAAGAAAATAACCCGAAACTGAAGAATCCAAAAATCTACACTTTCTGCGCAATGTCTTCGGTTAACCGACCAGAGGCTTCGGTTAACCGAACACAGGTCTCGGTTAACCGAACTGATGGAAATCAGAATTTTGGGTTTTCGCAGTTCGTGTCCAATCTCTTCCAAATCACTTCCAAAGTGTTCCAGTGGCTTCCTATCATCCATCCAACATCATTAAACCTCTGTGTGAGTATCTAAACATGGATTCACTTAATATCCAAGCAAAACCATCAAAACTGATCCTAACATAGCCCTTGCTTTATCATCTTCGCATCTCATGCAAAGATTAGAACAAGCTTACTGATCTAACAAGATTATAGATGAGGTAAGGCTCTCATACCAATTGTTGGAAATAGGTGGGCCTCTAGGATAGGTTTCAAAAACTTTTGACCCACTTGATAAAAAGATGAACTATCCAGAAAGCTACCAAAACCAATCTAAGATGTGTACCCTCAATCTCAGCCATCATGATCAGTAAATTACTCTATCTAGAAGATAGAAATAGCAACTAACAGGCAAAATAAATCTACAACATACAAGGAACTAGATTATACCTTTCAAGCTCGGTTGTGCTCTAATGGTGAAGTTGCGTCTTTCTTTGATCGTGAAACACTTTCATGTATCAAATTAAGATCTCCAAGACCTCTTGATCTTCCACGCTATGACCCGTATCAGATTCTCTTTTTCTCCAGAAGATGGTGGGATCTTCAAGATAAAACTACTAGGAACTCAAAGGAGAACTATAAGAGAATTAAAAGAAGGAAGAGAAGAAGACCATGCAACACTTGCACTTGGGTGGGCTGGACGTGCAACACTTGCAC